>CM033472.1:145874792-146377292 GCA_019447015.1 Hymenochirus boettgeri
TACAGGATTTGAGAAAAGATGGCAGAAACAAAACATAGCACTGACCAACACTGCCGATGCTGCACGACCATCCTGTTAAACAAAGGACACAAGCTTATGGTTTTTTTATTTTAATGCCATTTATTAGTAACATTATTCCTACAATCAGCCGAAATATCAAGAAAGAAGAAAACAGTATCTCAAATGAATCTTTAGATTTTTCAAGATAATGCTAATTAAATAATAAATAGCAAAAACATGTATTAACCACAACATCTATCGATTCATTACAACAAAATAGCATCCCAATTCTCGTGAAACCCCACTCCTTTGGAAGTAACTTCAGGTCTGTGACACAGGACTAACCTGTGAAAAATGGGACAACTAACCCAAACCAGACACAATTAGCCCGTCTTTATTATATTCCATAGCACTTAACATACGACAGAACTTTACAATTAGTTCATCTATTCACATCAAGTCCTACCCTAAAGAGCTTTAACTCTATCAACCACAACCTATCAGTATATCTTATTTTTGTGGGAGGACATAAAGATTCCTTGCAGAATAGAAGCCTCCCATTATAAGTATAATCACAGAGTACACTGTATATCAATGCTCAATCCCCACCCCCTCCAAAAACACACAAAAAAGTGATCAAGGGCATAACATAAAAAAAAATCCCTTCGCACTGTATTTATTTTATCATCCAGCTAAATAATAAAAATTCAGCACTGTATTGCTGAAAAGAACCCTATGCTTCATTTGTCCCTCTTTTACATATCTCTCTGGCTATTCCTTGCTTTTTTTCTCCTTAGATGTATTAACTTGCCATGTCTTATTTCTGGCCACTGTACCTCCATTTTTATTTTAACAATTTCCCACCACAAGTCTCCTCTTTATCCTGGTTGATCAGTCTGACCCTGGGGAAAACTGACATCATACAATGCAATTGTGCTTCTAAAAGTCAAAGGGTGCTCAATAGCTAACAAAAAAGAAAACCATGACATTTCATCTCTTACTTACAGTGTTAAATTGAAACCATAAAGGTCTGTACACACTTCCGCTAGATAATTAGATAATTCAATCAACAGCCACAGTAAAGCAAGACACAGTTTATTATACTAAAGCTCTGAACAGAGGTAAGTTTGTGGGTCCGCCCTGTGATGCACGTCTGGAAAGGAAACAGACATTTGGGGCAACTATTGGTAGATCTATTAGCGTTTGGTCAGGCGTTGTTTATGATCGAACTGGTCGAAAAGCCCGACAGTTGCCAGAAATTGCTGTTTGTCTCCCAGACATGCCCTGCAATAGCACGTCTGTATGAAGCTTAAAACAATAAGACATGTTATCTGGAGATTTTGCTGCCAATTTTTTTCATAAACTGTGAGTTTAAAAAACATATTAGCCAACATAAAATAGTTTTGTCTAAACACGGTAGCAGAAAGGTAAATTACACAAACATTCCTAGTCTGATTGATACTAGACTAGCAATACATGCATTCCATCAATATTAATAGCTTGCTAACTTGTAAAACAAGAAACAGAACAACAATATGGCTTACCATACAGTGTATGACACAGATGTTTTTAGGGTTTTGCTGTAGCCAGTTGTGCATGTTCTTACAAACTGCAAATAAATTGTGCAAGCTTGGAGCTTGTCTTACAGGCCAACTGCATTCTGAAACCTAAGTGACACAAACAGACAGACTTGCTTTAAACCCTTTAAAAATGTATTTAATGTTTTTTTCAGACAACTACCTAACTAAACTTTTACAACCAAAGATTGGTGCAAATAAATTGTCTGTTAATTGGAACAGTAAAAATATAACAAAACAAAAAAAATTTGGATCAGGTAGTACATCACGCAGAAATATTGCAGATAGTAAATATTTAATTTATACAAATCAGCAGTTACCTTTGGCAAAAACTCAGTTCACCTTCCTGCTTCACCTGCTCAATGTTCTGTTACATAACCAAAATAAATGTTTATACATTTTGGGGGCTATTCAATAAATTACAGAAACCATTTAGATGTTATCAGACAATTTCTAACTTTAGTAGACAAATAAAAATTAAATTAGCTGTAGATTAAAGGTCAATTGTACTCACCCTCCCCACGCTCCTCTTCTTCCGCCCTGGATGAGGACCTAATCCTTCTGTCACTGACAATCCGTGAAGTGGCCAATGGGAAGACACGTTCTGCGAGCAGCGTGTCTACCCATTGGCCCCATTGTGGACTGTCAGTAACATAGTGTTGGAGGTCACTAATAAATTAAATAGGATAGGGATAGAATTCAGGCTTTGAAACTACCTTTTTAGCAATATGCAAATAAGAACCAAAGACCTCTGGGAATTTACCATGTTTCCATGGAAGCTCTTAGGAAACCTATATCTTTAAAAAGACTTTAACAGTATTCCACAAGCTAAATGCAAAACCAGAGCGCCAACTACAGACCAGATAGTGTTGGAGGAGAAGAGGAACTGGCTGTTGAAGTAGCTCTCTAGGGATTGTTCAGAAATGCCCAAAAATTTCCCTCAGCTGCAGTATTCTCCCTGTACTTAAAGTTTAGCAAGTCAGCTGTGGCTGAGGGAAATTTGCATCCACGAGCATTCTCCCTATGCTTTACATAAGGAGAACACCAGATTTTATTTAACATTTGAAAGCTAACATCTGATTGGTTGGGGCAAAACTAGCACCATTTTTAACTATAAGAACTTTTATTAAATTTCCCTATGTGTTTTTAAACTGGTGATAAAAAAAGCAGCAAATGTGACTTGTGGTTGCACCAAGTGTAAACTTTCCAAAATGATGGCAGCTGCTGGAGTTATAACTTTAAATACCTATAGATCATGCATAAATGGTTTAGATCTGAAATGTGCGTCTCTGTAAATACCCACACGTTTCTTTGCATTTTTTGGGGCTTTGGGAATGTGTTTGAATTTCGGTCTCTATCCAGAATATTGGATAGAGACAGAATATTGCATTGCATTTGCAATGTGTAGGTGCAAATCAACCTCCTTCTTGCCAGAAACATGGAAAACATACCCTGTTGTGAAACTTGGCACTACGGTAAGATTTCTGTGACAAATTGAACACTGTGTAATGGTCCAAATGCCTTGAATCTAAGAATGACCGCACATCTTCAATATGGTTTCTGAAGCCTAATTCAACTCCTTCTGCTGGGAATGACATCACTGAAAGAAAGAAAAAAGTAGGCACTGTAGTTAAAACAAACATAAACTACACAACATTGAAATCAAAACCTACGCTAAAACCCTTTTTCTGCCAGAACATTTTTTTTTTACAATTTTACATTTATTTGGTTTAGTCCCAGTTTATTCCAACTGTAAAATCCATACTATAATAACCATTATAACTATCAACAATTAATATAAAAAAAACTCCATTCACAAATATTGGAGTAGGTTGTCAGTCAATCATAGCCTGATACTTCACTGGACCACCAAAATATTATTAGGAAAGGTTGTAGAGACATTTCACAATGCCAGAAGGAGCCTGTCATTGGGAACTCTGACATCACAGGGATTCCCTCCCTGCTGTGTTTCAGCACTTCTTTCAATATCAAGGGTCATCCCTGCATCAGTTTCCTTTTAAAATGATAAGGAATTGAGGGAAGCAGGAAATCACATGAAATGTGGCCTCCGATTGCTCCCAACGTGGTCAATTTTTTATTCTTAAAATGAAAATTGCCCACACATTAATTCTCTATGTGTAACAAAAGGTGTTAGATGGATGTTTTATTCAAGCAATTCCCACTTTATTGCGTCCTGAACTATCATAGGTAGGCTAAAAGGTTGAACTAGGTGGATACAATACATTATCCAAACTCCAATACTAGGTTACCATTACATTCATCCATTGAAAAATACCCACACTGTGCATCAAAGCTATTTCTAGGTAAAATGCTTTTAGTAAAAGGAAAAAAAGGTGAAAATCGTCTAAAATGGTCTTCCAGCACACTAAATAGCTTTAGGTTTATTTTTGTACAAATTCCAAAAAGAAGCATCTGAACTCTGTAAGTACTATTAAGCCACCTTCAGTCACATGCTCTTGTCTAATCTGTCCCGTAAAAGGATTGGCTAGTGGGTTTGACGAACTGTAACAATTTCCTGCAGTATCTTAGGACTGAGCATGTAAAAGAGCATCACACTGTACGATACTGCAATGCTGGGAAATAAAGCACAAACCCCACGTTAGAAAAGTAAATTTCTCGCCGTCCATAATTATGGTAAAACTGTTTGCCTTCTTGTTTCTTTACACACCCCCCTCCTTTTCCCCCTTTCTCCTTTTTTTTTTTTCCCCTCTCCTCTTCCATGTATGTATAAAATACCAACCCATAATATGACTGGTCACTAAAAGTATTTTATGAAATAAACGCACGAAATCCTGACAATATTTATAAGGAACCTATTATAGATGAATAATTGTGATATGCTGGAGGAGGGGAGAAGGGAGGGAGAATGCCAATGCTGTGTTTATTGCTTAATCTTACACGTGACAGACACTTGTTCTTTTATGTTAAACATGTTTAATGTTTGTTTACTTTGAAAATTCAATAAAAAAGAATTAATGAACAAAAAAAAAGAAAGGTAAATTTCTCAACAACTATACAAAATGAGAGGTAAGACACACACATATTACAGCTTTTAAAGCAAAGTGTTCTACCTTTAGTTGTCCTTTAAGTTCTACTTAAACATACAATACTAGGTGGAAGAGATTGGACATATATTTTGGATAACTTTTTTTTAGCATTATGTTGTCAATCCTATAAATTAATTTATAAAAAGATAAAATGCATTTGGAGACACATTTAACCTCAGTTTAATATGAAAATAACAAGAATGATTTGCATTTCAAATGTTGGATTTGAAGCTTAATGCAGCCACCGCTCTATTCCCAACTTTCTAAAAACCATTAGGAGTTTGTATGTATGGAGCAGTATGCTGGTTGTCACTCCCAAATGTCGGGCATCCCACCTGGATACTACATAGCACCCGGCTATAAAAGTTTTCTGGGGAGAACACTGGAACACATACAGCTAGAAGGTGGGATGGCAGCAAATTCAGCCATACATTACATTACAGCAACTTTTAAAGGTGGGTGCAATATTATTTTTAGGGTTGAGATTCCCTTTAAGTGTAGTAATGAGAGATGGTTTAAAATTAATCCTGTTTGTTTTGAAGCGGAACTGCCCATTTAGAAAATTTAAAAATTTGATGTTGAAAGTTAAACAAGCAGTGTCAAAAATTAAAAATCATTGCTCCCACTGACTTCAATTAGGTCTAATTGACTTTTTTCAGGTTTTGTTAATCTCTAATTAAGTGATTTTGGACAAATTCATGCAAGTCCCAAAAAAGTGGTGAATGGGAGAGTTTGTAAACATAATCAGGAAATAAAATCAAAGGACAAACTTACATTTTAAGAAAGTTATACTAGAATTTGTATTTATTTTACATAAATATATATCTATATTGATATATACAGCACGGTGGCTCAGTGGTTAGCACTGATGCTTTGCAGCGCTGAGTTCGATTCCACCCTTGGACACATCTGCAAGGAGTTTGTATGTTCTCCCCGTGCTTGTGTGAGTTTCCTCCGGGCACTCCGGTTTCTCCCACAATCATAAAGACATACTGATAGATTGTATGTGTACATAAAGTGATTAGATTGTAAGCTCTTCGGGGCAGGGCCTGATGTGAATTGAATAAATAATTGTAAAGCGCTGCAGAATATGTAGTGCTTTATAAGAAATAAAATACATACATACATATTGTGCCCAAGATAAAAATGATCTACAGTCTTAAATAAAACTTATATAAATAGACTTTTGACTAGTTTTGCATTAAAGTGCATGTCCACCCCAAAACTAAAATTTACCCACCTTTGTGCTACTGCTAAGGTCTTGACCTCTAAAATCAGCAATTTTGTGGAGATATCAGCAAATGCTTTTAAAGTTTTAATTTCCCCTTCCCTCTCCCCCTTGCAGAGCTGTCAAGTAAAGGTAAAAATAAAATAGAAACAGAAAATGCTAGTTCACAAAGAGATCGCTCATCAGCCTCATACCGTTATCCATTACAGATCTGGCAGACATCCATTGGCAGATACCAGAAAAACACATCTGCAAAAAAGCCTCTAAACAGAAAATTGCAGTTGGTGCTCAGATCCCTCCTTCTTCTCTCTGGTTACCACCATTACAAGATTTCCAGTGACACCTTATAAGTATGCTGTCTAATCACTGACATTGAGTCCACTGATTTCTGTGTAAAGACTGATCTCTGGCATCAATCTTTTCCAACTAAATACGGAAAAGAAACAAATACAATTAAATCACATCACTTTTTTAAATCTTACCTATAATCCTTGAGGTAATATATGAAATGTCTAACTCCCCTTTTGTGTAACTGGAAAACAAGAAAAGTCAGAATTAACACTGTACAAATTGTACTAAATGACTGCATAGTTTACTAATAATATAGAGCAGTGGTATGTTTAGGGAGGAATAATGGTGCCCCCTTTTCAGTTGGCACAAAGTTCCTGGCACTTTGAATATTGATATGCCCTAATTTTCCCTGCTAGTAGATTAGTGCTAAGGTCATCATTAATTGCAAGGGTTTTCAGGTGCAAGGTAAAAGTGCAAGTGTTAATAGTTTGGGGACATGTTTGACATTGTCCTCATAGACAGTGATAGTGCCCACAGAATGGCACTTATAGATGCTTGTCACCTGTATGCTTATTCCCCATGAACCAGCATTAGCATAAACCCAATAACAAAATATTATGTAATATACTAACCCACAGTACTGTGATTGTTATCGATATATAAAACAATGCAATATGCAGTTGTCAATTAACACTGCAGTCTTGGGGTTTATAGAACTGCATAGCAATGTGAACTAAAGTATTATTACATCAATCTATATTGTTAAACATGAGTGGAAATTAAAGCCTAATATTGCAATTGTTTAGTCACTTTTGTTAAATAATGACATGGTCGTTAACTAACACCTATGGTAGTCAACTAACACCATGCAATCATAAACTAACAGCTGTAGTTACTTACCGATAAATACGACCCTATATACTGTACAGCACATGCCTATAACTTGTACATTTATATGGTCATAGAACTCATTGGTGACTTCTAATATTCTTGTACTTTATAATGGGATACATTATGCATTATAAATTGATTAACAGAAGAGTGTTAAAGGTTATGTCCATGGTTTTTTTTTACTTTCTTTTTTACTGTTTAACTGAAGAACGGAGGTAAATGCGCTATGTCTTATCTCCGGTTCTTCAGTAAAGCTTGCAGGCTCCTTTGCATTATGTGCCCGCGTGCAAGCAATACAAAGGACTGTGGATGCATCAAGAATGTCAGTGGTGTCTGGGAGCAGAGCTAGAGCGATCCGTGGTAAGAATCTCCTGCAAGTTTTACTGAAGAAAGGGAGGTAAGACATTTACCGTATATACTCGAGTATAAGTCGAATTTTTCAGGCTTTAAAATTAGCCTGAAACCCTAACCTCGACTTATACTCGGGTCAAGTCCTAATTTAGATCCAAATTCTGCAATTGCGTATAGTAACCAGTAGGTGGCGCTGTGTTAACCTGCATAGAAAGTTACAGGAGCTGATCTGCCTTTACACTTCCTGCTTCCTGTGGTCTGGCTGCTGGACTCACTCAGCACTGTCACTGCTCATCTGGATGCTGTAAATCTGATGGGTCTCCTCAGTTTGGGGCAAAAAACAGCTGCTAGTACAGTGCAAATGACAGCTTGAAACTACAAGTCTCAGGTGACATTTTTAACTATTGGGATCAGAGAGTCCTTTACTATATGGGGTCAGAGGGCCCTTTACAATATGGGGTTCAGGAGAATTGTAAATGATGGTAAGCTTAATTAAAAGTTTACTGAACCTTGCCACTCCACATGTTTAGAAACTGAAACTCCCAGCAACAAAGCATGCTGGGAGTTGTAGTTTCCAAACATCTGGAGTGCCAAGGAATTGGAGGTTACTTGTACTGGATTTGGCTATTACTGTATGGGATTCATGTATGGGAATTCTGCTGTTCATTTAAAGGGCAACTAAAGCCTAAAAACAACACAGAATCAGAAGGTAGTAATGGTGATAATTTCTACCCTCGACTTATACTCGAGTCAATCAGTTTTTAAAGATTTTTCAGGTACAAATAGGTACCTCGACTTATACTCGGATCGACTTATACTCGAGTATATACGGTACCTCCGTACTTCAGTTAAACAGTAAAAAAGAAAGTTAAAAAAAACATGGACATATTATTTAATACAAATTAGTTCAAACGTAGGAAGTCACTGTTTTCCATTCACCTCATCGCTGCTAATAGTAACAGATTTTCAGATTTTGACAAATCTCAGACTTAAAGGGTAACTGTGGTCTTGAATTCTTCCAAACTAGTAAGAATTATATAAGAAGCCTTCCATCGTACCTTCAAAATAAAACCTAAATCACATCTCTAGATAAAATTTGTGAGAAGTTATTGCTGGAAAGGTTCAGCAATATTACTTCCTGCTTGAACTCTTCAGCCATGTGACCAGCCTGTCTGCATTAATAGGCTCCCCTTTTCAACTGTCAATTTTCCTCCCAGGTACTTCCGGTTTTCCCCAGCATTAAGTCTTTACTGAGCATGCTTCTCCCCTGGGGCAGACGGGCTAGCAGAGGTAAGGTGATGTCACTCAACCTACTGGAAGCAGGAAGTTTGAACATTCACTTCAATATCATACTGTGGGCTTTTAATTAACCCTAACTTGTTTGGAGACCACAGTTGCCCTTTAAAGGGAAATTCCAACCCTCAAATGATTAACTGCAATAGTTTGAAAGCTGACAGATGAAGGACTAATTATTCTCCTCTGTCTCTCTAACTCTCAAAAGGTTTCTGCCTACTCCCCTAGCTTTCTGAGCTCATTGTGTGCTTGCACATGCTCAGAGAAGGCCGCTAGGGGAATAGCAGTTGCTAAGCAGATGAACCAAGAATTAGAAAGATGGGTAAAAGGACATTGTGTGGCATTTCAGGTTAGTCTAATATCTTTTATAGTTGGCTACTATGTCATAGTTATTATTAATATAGAAAACGAACATCTGTGAGGTAAAGGATAATATAAATATATACTATATATATATATATATATAAAAGGTGGGAATGGTTACCGATTGCACTACTGGAAAATCCCAATGACCTTAACCTGCCCATCCAGCATTTTGTATGTGCATAAATAAATGCTTCCAAAGTATAGACTTCCTGTTTTCAGGACCCCTAATAGCATCGGTTATGCTTTTTTTTCTTGACCCCGGAGCTTGGGTTGATTTCGTTTCTCAGCAGAGATCTGAGCATATTTGACCCAAACAACAGCCAATCAGTTTTAATTAGTTTAAATAGCATTTTTAACAATTTAAAAAATAATTATATTTTCCACTGAACTTTCCCTTTAATGCAGACAGAGGCTAGTCACATGACTTCAAACTGGTTACATGGATGAAAACAGGAACCTTTCCAGCAATAACTTGTCACATATTTTACCTAGAAATGTAATTTAGTGTTCATTTCGAAGATACGAAGGAAGGATTTTTAAAACTCTAACTAGCTTGGAAACATTGGAGACCACATTTACCCTGTAACAAGGAATGGAGTGTCTTATAACCTAACCTAATAACTTATAAGGCATGAACACAGTGATAAAAATGTGTTTTCACTCATTCACTTTTCAGTCATTCACACATGATCTAACATATGTTTTATAATTAATGTTACCAGTGGCATAACTCCCGCGGGGTAGTAGTTTTTTTTTTCAATTTATTTTTTTTAACTTGTGCTGTGTGTAAGGTTCTGTACCGGAACTTCTCTGGACTTTGAGTGTGAGGACCGGAAGTGAAGAGCTGTGCCCACAAGAAAGAAGAGCAGCCCTGCCCACCTAGTTTATAAGTTAACTGCTGGTGTGTGCTGCTGGTTCCATCCGTGCCCCACGCTGTCCTCACTCCTCAAGTCCAGACTGTGGCTGCTATCGTGTGGCCTGCCCTGGCACCTGCTGACTGTGCTGCTGCAGCTGTGTTGTACTTGTGCACAGCACATTCAATCCAAGTCAGGCCAGCCCAGCCTGAGCCCCAGACTCCAGTAAGTCTACTAAATAATATGACTGAATGAAAATCACTTGTCTATCATTATAGATAGACAAAAAGATAGATTGATAATAGATAGATATATAGATAGACAGAGATAGATAGATAGACAGATATAATATATATATATATATATATAGACAGACAGACAATAGATAATTAGAGTGACAGACAGAAAAATAGACATAGATAGATAGATAGATAGACAGATAGATAGATAGATAGATAGATAGATAAATAGACATTATAGATAGATAATAGACAAATAGATAGATAGACAGATAGAGATACCTAGATGGATAGATAGTTATTTTTGTGGCAATTATAGCCAAGGTAGTCGTGTCAGGGGGAGGAGGGAGTTGTGGTTGGGTGGCGTGGGGACCCCATCCAAAATTTTCTGATTTGTAGTTACGCCCCTGAATGTTACCTTGCCACTGACTGCATTACTTTAGAAGAGGTGTCTTTTAGAGTGTCCTTTAAGTTATCCTTCAGATTACTGAAAAGACGACCTGCTCCTCCTTTGACCATGTCCAAAAGACCACCTCCATAGCTGGACTCCAGATCTGGAGATGATGCACCTAGAACAAACAAAGAAAAAATTTACATTATTTTGTCACTTGTGTTACCCAAATTAAAGGACAAAAATATCAAAAAAATAACATTCACCCCAGTGACATCCCAGTCCACACTTCCAGCAGCTGAAATTGCTTACTCACATTTACAACCGTGCTGCCCTCCCTTAGATATCACACAGCAAAGACGAGTGCTAAAAGCCCACCTCCTAGATGGCCCAGGGCCATGGTTAACATTTCACTTGTCATTGGCTGGTGGGATTTTCTGTTACAACCACTCTCCTCATCTGCCAGTCAAACAAACTTGAAATGTCCTGTTTCTAGGATACAGCATACATAATCAAGCTGATTAAGGGTGGATGGAGGAGTGTTTTCTCACATGCTAGCTTTGAGTGACAGATAGAGACAGAGAGAATTGTTACAACCCCTTCACAGCACAGCTAATTGAAGGCAGAGAGAGTCTCGAAATGAGGGAAAAAATGTATGGGGAGGGATGCATAACTTTACTCTTTTTAAAGAATTTTTTTAAAAAATGCATTGAGGCAATAGTTATCCTTTAATGTTGAATTTTGTATTTCTTTTTTCCATGTGCTTCAAAAAAATTATCATTGTCCCCCAGAAAACACTGGATAACTTCCTAGAGTGAGTATAGGCATATTCTAGC
Source organism: Hymenochirus boettgeri (assembly GCA_019447015.1). Taxonomy (NCBI): domain Eukaryota; kingdom Metazoa; phylum Chordata; class Amphibia; order Anura; family Pipidae; genus Hymenochirus; species Hymenochirus boettgeri. Next base: position 145,886,178 of record CM033472.1, read on the forward strand.
CTTAGGTTCTTCTAATGCAATGCTCAGTGAATAAGTTTGTTAAAATAACTTTTTACAGGTACCTGCAAAGTGAGGACAACTGTGTTGTTTATGTTAAAAGGATACTGCTGCCTCTAAAAATGTATTGTTGGAAATCCCATATTCGAAAAATAATTTCTGAAAACCATTTATTTGAAAAAAACAGTTCAGTTGTATTTTAGAAGTAAAATAAAGCACTAAAAATTCTCTCTTCTTACTATGCTTTGAAATTTGAGTTCTTATATATACACATGTCCATTGTTCCTCTAGTCACATTGTATGCAGCACTGCATAAATCATCTTATTAGCCCAGAGGAGGTTGCATCACAAGAGCAGAATGGGGCATAGGATTTTTAGGAAATATTCCTAAATTTAAGCAGCATGACACTGAGAGATGCGAGACCATTTCACACCAGAAGTTGTTCCTTAACACATGTATGCAGCAACGTTGACCATATGCACCCAGTCTATATCACTAGGAAGGATGTGCAGGACCTACCTCTGTGACAAAGATATGTAAAAATAATGCTGTGTAGGTGGGAAGATGCTTTTTTCCCATCCTAATGACCTTAACCTGCCCATTCAGCACTGTGTCTGTGTATAAATAAATGATTCCGAAACACTCACTTTCTGTTTGCAGGACCCCTAATAGAGACCTTTATGGTCTTGCCCTTGACCCAGCGCCTGGGTTGATTCAGTTGCTCAGTAGAGATCTGAGCACGTTTGACCCATCCAACAGCCAATCAGTAGAAATTACTGTTAGGAACATTCCAAGGTAGAGTGCATTCTGGGAAGAAGAAGGACCGTTAGAACCTCAAATGTCAGCTCACTAATGTCAACAGCAGGGAACAGCAAAGGGTATGAAATCAACAGATTTTTCAAAATGGGAGAGAATATGTAGAATAACTAAGAAGGCATTACACAAACTAACAATTTAAAAAATATTGATAATTTCCACTGAACTGTCCCTTTAAAGCTAGCAAGCGAGAAAACACTGTATGTTATGTAGGCTGTATCCTAGCAACAGGACACTTCAAGTTTGTTTGACTGGCAGAGAGGAGAAGAGAGGTTGTAAAAGACATTCCCACCAGCCAGTGCAAGTGTTATGTTAACCATGGCCTGGGCCGTCTAGGAGGTGGGCTTTTAGCAATTCATCTTGCTGTGTGATATCTAAGGGAGGGCAGCACGGTTGTAAATGTTAGTAAATGATTTTAGCTACTGGAAGTGTGGACATGGGGGTGATGTTATTTATTTTTTTTTCTATTGTCCTTTCATTTTACATTTGGAAATATGCAGAGCTGAGCTGTATGTATTATTAATTAAAGGCCTAAACTTTCTAGTATGAGCTATAGAAAGAATAGAGAAAACCTAAACTTTGTATTAGCAAAACTAAAGGGGAACTGTGGTCCAAAAATGACTTTAGGTAAATTGACAGGAATTGGTCTCCTGAGAATTTTCGCAATTTATTGTCATTGTTTATTTTGCATAGTTTTGAAGATATTTACATTTTTGTGTGATATGACTGCAGCATCACCAGGTCCCCTGCACTTCCTGCTCTGAAACCATTTCAATCTGCCCTGTGTCTCCTCCCCCCTTTGCAGCCCCCCTGGTCCCTCCCACTCATGGACCCCATGAGGCCCCCCTTGGCCCATTCTCTTACAGGCCCTTGTGGCCCCACCCACCCACAGGTGCATAAGCCCCCCCCCCACGGGCGCACAAGCCCTGCATGCTCGAGGTGCATAAGCCCCCGCCCACCCACAAGTGCACAAGCCCCGCCCACTCACGGGTGCCGTGGGCCACTTAGACACCCACCCCCTACAAAAACTGAGTGGTAGATTCCTTAACTACTCTATCAGGACTTCACACAGCAGAGAGGAGGAGGAACTTCCTGTCTCCCTCACAGAATGAGGGAGTCTGAGGCTGTGCTCGCTGGCAGCCCTGTGCAGGAGAAGCCTTAGGAATGTCACATGTCAGCCTCCCACCCATTAACTTTCTGGTCAGTCATTTCTTTATATCTTGGGCTGTGGAGCCCAGTTCCCCTTTAAAAACAACTTATTGTTGTTTCCACAGCATTGTGACTTTAACTGAGCAGTAACCAGTTGTAACAAGTTCCTATTTGCACAGTAGCTCAGGACAAGCGAGATATTCAATCTTGAGTTTCCATCCCTCTTCCCTGCCACCACCACCCTCCTTTCATCCTGCTTATTTTTTTTCCTTCTTCCCAGCTCAGAAACTAATGAATGACTTCTGCACATTGTGCTACCTCCTCTGTGCACGTGCAAACTTGTATCGAGGAGGAGACAACATTAGGGCAAGAGGACAACAAACTTCAGATCAAAAATCTCACTTTAGGAATACGGCAAAGTAAGTTAGTCTTGCTGTTTTGAGTTTTATTAGGGGGTGGGGAATGTAAGTATGAATTTGCAGGTTGGGAGTGGACATGCCCTTTAAAGGGCATGTCCACCCTAACAATATTTTTTTTATATATTGTAGATACCCCCTGTCCACCTCCAACCGCTGTGTTATTTCATTAAAAAAACAATTAGAACTGTACAGTCCTTTGCTCCTACAGCGCACTGTTCCGACTCCTTGTTTGCCGCAACTAGCAAGCAGGGGGCCGGACTGGCAGCTGCGTCTGTGATTGACTGAGACGCAGCCAATCACAGACGTGGCTGCTGTCAATGGAGAGTGTCGTGGGAAAGAAGGGCTGTAGGTGTATGTTCTGATCTTTTTTTTTTTTTAAGAAATATTCGGTGAGCAGGGGGTATCTACCATATGTTAAAAGGATTTAATTCTAGGTTAATGGTAGGCAATGGATTGATCCCCTGTGCATGTAACACTTAGGGCACGGCCACACTGCAACGCAAACGGAATCGCATGCGATTTCATGTGCGATTTCGTTGCGTTTGCGCATGCATTTTTTCAATAAGTATTGGAAAACGCATGAGATTGCGATTTAAAATGTAGAACGCAATCGCAACGCACCCGAAAATTCGCATTTTCGGTGCGTTGCCCCATTTTCAATTATATGAAAAAACGTCAGCGCAAACACAAAAAAAGCGCAGCAGTGTTGCCTAGCCCTTACTCCTGGAGGCTGCAGAAGAGGCTGAAACATTTTGGCAGGAAGACAGCTACTACTCTTCTCTTTCCTGGACTTTGGTCAAGCATTGTAGGAGAACTATAAGGAGCAGGGATGTAAGGTAAGGACTTTTTAAACTTCACAGTGGGGCCAGTAGTAGGTTAAATTTTAGTTTTGGGGGTGGACATACCCTTTAAGTGTAAAATCTCTGAGATATAAAGAAGCCCTAATAGATGTATACAAAGCTGGATTATCCACAAGGCAGTGTAGGTTTCTGTCTTGGCCCCAGAAAATGTCCAAAGGACCCATTACTGCTACATAAGCAGTATTATGGTTCATCTGTGTTGACTTGAGGCTCCAAATGAAAAACAACATCATTTGTAAAGATAATCTCATTTTATAAATTAGAAGACTATGCATAAATCTAAGAAGGAGGGCCCCATATCGCAACATTGCCAAGGACCCTATTTAGTCTTAATCGGACTTAAGATGGGTATTCCCAACCTGCAGCAGATTACCAATAATTTCCATTGAATTTGCCCATTGTTTACCAAAAGCTAGAATCTTCCTTATAACAAGCACAAAAGTCTCTTAATCCTTTAATACACACCACTAAATGTTTATTTATGATACATTTATTATGATACCAAGCTCAGACAAGAAAAAAATCTTAATTAAATCGAACCAAAGCTGCATCCATGAAATTAAAACTCTTAAAATGTTTTGTAAAACACTAAGCAATAACATTTAATGAAAACTTTACTAACAATAATGTCTTCCATGTACTGACTATGGATTATTAATTTATAAACCACTAGCAAGGGAACATAAAAATATTAGAATTGTTTATTATTGGAATATCTATTGTTTCTACAAAAAGTAAATTAAAACGAGAAGCCAAAAATTAGGAAATCCTAACAATGATGTTTTGTAACAAGAATTTTAAAGGGCAGGCTTATGCCATAAGCAGCAGAAGGTTTTGGTCAAAAAAATGTTAGGAAAACTAAACTTAATTTTTTTTAAAAATCCTAATGTAAAAGCTTTTCTCTCCAGAACACCTATACAATGTAAGCTGCATTTAGTATATGTAAGTAATATATTCTGTAACAAACAAGGCTTCTATGTTGCTGCCAGAACAACTCACAGCCCATGTTGGCTTCAAAGAGACATACCCCCTGACCCTGTTTCTAGCGAAAGATATAGTTTCTAAATGTAATCATTGTTGCTGGTGGCATACCATGTAAACACCATCAGGGTTATTCAATAAAAGTTCTTAAACAATAAGAACTTTTATTGAATAACCCTGCATGTTTTTCCCACCTTTTTGCTTCCTGTACACAGTCCCACCCATATTGTTTCTACCTTATCATTTATTCCCCCATCTATCTCATCTTTTAAATTTGGCTTTAATTCCTGCTTAATATACATATATACTGCTCCTTTCTTATTAACACTGTCATGTCTAAATAAGGAGTATGCTTCAATATTTACTGTCCGGTATGTGAATCATTTAGCCATGTTTCTGCTATATTGATCATGTCATACCTTTCCTTTAAAGCTATTAGTTCTAGTTCCCCAGTTTTTTTAAACATACATTTTAGATTATCTATTTACGTAAAATATCAATTACAGTAAGGGGTCCAGCAGTCCCACACCTTGGCATATTTCGTGGGACAACCTCTAGTTGATAGATTCAATTCTCCAGAAAACATGGAGAGAGTAGCACACTATTTAAGGTCCAATTCTTTATTAATAAAGTGCAACAATGTGAGGGAGCTCAGCGGTCCCCTTCCACAGGTATACCTGAGGAAGGGGACCGCTGAGCCTCCGAAATGTTGTATGCTTTGTTAATAAAGAATTGGAGACTTAACTAGTGTGCTTCTCTACATCGTGTTTTCTGGAAGATTGTGACCTCTTGGGTAGGGGGTAGAGAGGATTGCACCTATCAAACAAAGGCATTGCCACATGCGGTGTGCTTGAGTGGACTTATTGCTATTTGGTAGATTCAATTCACATTTGGCAATAAAGCATTGACCACTGTTTTCCAGTGGGAAAATTCTGGTAGGAGTGTCTGCATCAACTACTGAGCAACCAGTTTTTTTTTAAGCAGGAAACAATGTATCAGCTCTAAAAAAAAATATCTACATTTATCTACAGGTAAGTGATCCATAATGCAGAGGAGACAGACCTTGGAGTCTATTCCCACCAGAGAGCCCATATGGTCATGCCAAAAGTCTATTATTTGTAAACAGTATCCTTGAATATTTGAACAGGTTAAAAAGATATGGTAGAATGGACCCGGAATTCTCTAGCACTTAAGGTGGGTACACACAGTAACAAGACACTCAACGAATTAGAGGAAAAGTGAACAACTGTAATAAACTCTAGTGATACGCTGCAGGGCAGCAGTGCACCCCGGGGAATATTATGCAATAGAACAAAACAAGGAGAGAGGAAAACCCCTCATATAAAAAGTCCCAAACAAATGGCACATTCACATGGAGAAAACCAGTAAAAAATATGTTTATTGATCATTCACAGATGAACAGAAAACCTAAGTACTCCTTAACCAAGGACCACTTCATAGTCCACTATCCCTAAAGTGCAACAGTATCTAAAGTGCAATACAACCCAAATCCCATAAGACACAGAAATATAGCAAAAATAAAACACCAACTTGGGCATACCCAATACAAATAGGCAGTTCGGGACCAGACCATATAGGAAAAGATGACCTGAATTTGACTAAGTAAAACAAATGTAACGAGCAGGGCAAATAAAAATCAAAAGATGCGTCCCCCTCCTTGGTACACCGTATCCAGATCAAAGCAGGAGCCGAACACCCTGATTTCTGTGGGATCAGGACTGCAGTGAGGGAAGGCACACATTATACTTAACCAATCCCTCAGACGGCAACAGCCTTCACCCAATTCTGTCTTGACATGCTCCTCAGTCAATCGATCAATCTGTGTCTGCTTTCCTCAGGACTATCCTAATGCGTCCAACAAATACGCCATTAAACACACTAGGATCGACACATGTTTTGTTGTTTATGGTATATCACGGGCTTCCTAAGGAAGACTGACAGCATTGGGTGAAGGCTGTGGCCGTCTCAGGGATTGGTAATGTATAGTGTGTCATCTTCTGTGTACCTTCCCTCAGACTTGATTTCTCATTGCAGTCCCAGTCCCACAGCAAGCAGGGTGATCTGGATACAGTGTACCAAGGAGGGATACGCACCTTTGATGTTTACTTGCCCTGCTCGTTATGTTTGCTTTACTTAGTCGAATTCAGGTCATCTTTTCCTATCTTGTTCGGTCATGAACTGCCTGGACAACCGATTTGGTGTTTTATTGTTGCTATATTTATGTGTCTTATTGGGTTTGGGTTGTAATGCACTTTAGATACATTTGCACATTAGGGATATTGGACTAGGTAGTGGTCCTTGGTTAAGGAGTACTTAGGTTTTCTGTTCATCTATGAATGATCATTAAACATATTTTTTACTGGTTATCTCCATGTGAATGTGCCATTTGTGGGGGAATGTTCCTATGAAAGGTTTTCCTCTCTCCTTGTTTTGTTCTACACATAGTAACGAGAAAGGGACGATGCAGTCGGATCCAACTGTATGTAACGCATACAGTTCGGAAAAGCCAGAAAATTTCCCTCGCCCACGGTCGTCTATTTATGCTTAGTATGGTATAGGGATTCGGCCGTGGCTGGCGAAAAACTGTAGTCACGAGCATCTGTACCTTTAGGACAAGTGTGTACCCACCTTTAGGGCAAAGTAGGCTACGGAAGGGGTCGAGCATAGTACATATGTATGTTATATAATTGCGTTAAGTTATCTGAGACTTTCAGAGAAGTGAACTTATGTGCTGTTAGTGCTTCTTTCCATTCCTCATTAGTTATGGGTCCAAAATCTAACTGCCATGCTTGGGTTTTGTTTTTTATGTATATTATATTTGGGAAATTAGTTTCCTTGATTAAGCACCTCTCAGTAAAGCTGGTAATGGGTTAGCGGTTACAAGGATTGGTCTATTTGGAAATTGTGTTAAAGGGTAACTGTGGTCTCGAATTCTTCCAAACTAGTAAGAATTATATGAAAAGCCTTCCATCATACCTTCAAAATAAAACCTAAATCACATCTCTAGATAAAATTTGTAAGAAGTTATTGCTAGAAAGGTTCAGCAATATTACTTCCTGCTTAAACATTTCCTGTTTTCGGCCATGTGATCAGTTTGTAGTCAGCCTCTGCTAGCATTATTAGGCTCCCCTTCTCAACTGTCATTTTTTTCCCCAGGTACTTCCAGATTTCCCCAGCATTAAGTCTTAACTGAGCATGCTTCTCCCCTCGGGGCTGACAGGTGGGGCACAGGTCAGGTGATGTCACTCAACCTATTGGAAGCAGGAAGTTTGAAAATTCACCCCAATGTAATGTCTCACAGGCTCCAGCCAGAGATGTGATTGTCGGCTCATTTAACCCTTACTTGTTTCGAGACCACAGTTGCCCTTTCAGTATGCATGTCTAAGTTGGAAAACAGAAAATTTTCTCATACTCACCGTGATTTTCGTTTCATGGTCTCGACACGGCAGTGGGAATCAATGGGTTAACTTCCCCTGGTCCTCACATGACAGTTTTAGTAGCCAATAAATTGGGCTGACTCCTCCCCCCCCACCATGCCTCTTGTATGTTCCGAACATTTCCATTTATTATATATCAAGAAGGGTGGGAGCTTCCCACTGCCGTGTCGAGACCAGGAAACAAAAATTACGGTGAGTATGAGAAAATTTTCTGTTTTCCCTGGTCTCTCCCACGGCAGTGGGAATCAATGGGATTTTTTAAGCTGAATAAGGGAGGGGAGACAAGAAATTTTCCTTTTTTTTTTTTTACTATTTATTTCTCTTTTGCAGCATTTAGCACTTTGTTACCAAATTCTGCTTGATTATCAGTCAGATCCATTTTGCGGTTCCCATCTAGTGTGCAAACAGATACCAATGTGATCGGCATTATGCAATGGAAATGGCATGTGTGTGGCCACTTTGGTGTCAAGGAGGTGTTACATTTTTTTACAATGTTTGTTGACTGGGGGTTTTTTCATATGTGTTTCCATCTGTCCCCTGAATTTTAACACATTGTATTGACTTATAAAGACCCCCTGCTATGTTACCAAACTAGTAAGAATCATATAAAAAGCCTTCCATCTAGCTTCAAAATAAAACTAAATCCATCTCTAGATAAAATTGGTGAGAAGTTATTGCTGGAAAGGTTCAGCTATATTACTTCCTGCTTGAACACTTCCTGTTTTCAGCTACGTGACCAGCTATGGTCAGGTGACCAGTCTCAGCCTGCATTAATAGGCTCCCCTTCTCACTGTAAATTTTTCCTAGGTACTTCCTGATTTCCCCAGCAACTTAGTCTTAACTGAGAATGCTTCTCCTCCGGATGGGTGGGGCAGAGTCAGGTGCTGTCACTCAACCTACTGGAAGCAGGAAGTTTGAACATTCACCCCAATGTAATTCCACAGGCCCCAGCCGAGATGGATTGTTTGGCTCATTTTAAAGTAAATACTGCAGGCTTTCATTTAAGCCTAACTTGTTTTGAGACCACAGTTTGCCCTTTAAAGGGCATGTCCCCCCCCAAAACTATAATCCCCCCAACTACTGGCCCCATCATGTAGTGTAGTGTATCCTTACCTCACATCCCAGCTCCATAGGGTTCTCCTGTAGTCCCCCCCCCCAAAGTCCCAAAAACTGCCCACCAGGAGGATAGCGAGTCCATATAGGACTCTGCCTCCTACCTGGCCTCCGGGAGAAGTTTGGCATGCGTACTGCAGCCCTTCTCCCCCCCTCCCCCTCCCTCAAGATTCCCTCCCCCTAGTGTAAAACCCTTAATCTATAGTATTACTTTACTTACCTCTCCTCTTTCCTCCGCCGAAATGAGCTCCCGGCAGCCGCGCTCCGTGATTGGCTGCCGCTCAGCCAATCACAGACGCGACTGCCGGTCCGTGCCCTCTGCTTGCATTTTCTCGCAACAGAGGGCCGGGAGCGCGGCGGAGGAAAGAGGGGAGGTAAGTAGAGTTTGGGGAGCTTTCTAAACATAGATTAAATATAGCGGTTGGGGCTGGGCTGGCAGGGGGAATCTTATATTAAAAAATTATTTTTAGGGTGGACATACCCTTTAACCACATTTTTTTAACTCATTGCAAGAATTTGTGTCCTTTCACATTTTTGGATTTTAGGATTTTTTTACTCTCCTCTTACTGCTGGTTTTTGTCAAAGTACATTTCAGCCATTTTTTTTTGTCTTCAATGGATCCTGATGAACAAGCAAATGATTAATGGCTGTTATGGACGATAATTGCATGTGTCTGCAACTCTCATCCCTCTTCCCCGTAAATATCAATTCTCTAGATTTTTATGACATAGGTCACAGTTAGGTCACTTAGTTTACTTGGATGGGCAGGAGAGCTTTCGGAACATGTGCCACTGTTGCAAAACTGATTTATCTTTAATGCTGCTGCCTCTGTGCATATTAATCTTCACCTATTTCAATTATGGGGATTTGCATATTCAGTGTGATACTGGCAATACCACAGGAGATTCTGGTGTACATATGGCAATGGAGTTTTATTTTATTTTGTGTAGATCTGATGAATGTTTTATGCACATTTGAACATAGTAAGTAGCATTGTAGAAACGATTGTAACCAATAGCAATAATCAGGAAACAGGTTGGTTTCAGAAGTAAGGCTGAGGCCACCCTACATCTGGCAAAAGTGTTTCGTGTGGTGTTAATATCTGCCTGTGCTGCTATTCCGGTAATGTTCTGTTAATGGATCGTATGTGAATTGCACAAAAAATGGTCATCGCATGCGCTATAAAAATTGCATCGCAACGGACAGCAGTGCGCCTTGTGAGGCCATACCAATTGACAAACACTAACGTGTATTTTTAACATACAAACGAATCACATGTTGTTCAAATCGTGTGTTAAAATGCAGTAGTGTGGCCTAGTCTAAGACTTCTAAGCACCAATGTTTACTGAGGGTTAAATAGCTTCTATATGAAAAAACACATTGGCCCATTACAAAGTTAAATTCATGTACTCTGTGCTGCCTTTCTCCTACCTCTGTCAGTGATTCTGTTTTTTCCATGGTATCAGATCTCTCTGCAGCATCCCCCCTTCCCCATCCCCTCTGTTACCTCCTCCATGTCTCACACTCTAGCTATCCACAAGCTTATCATGTATAGTAGGAGTTAACAGTTCATCATCCTGAAAACAAAACCACGCACAGTGGCCAATGGAAAGCAAGCGGTCCTGGAGACATGGAAGAAGAACAGTACAGTTTAATATCTCCCTCTTTGTAACCTATCATCAAACAGTGAAAGATAGCAAGAAGGGGGTCAAGTACAGCCTTATCTCTGCCATCAAAGCTACCTCTCTCCCCCCCTGCTAATTCTCTTATCTCTATGTTTGTTACAGAGCATGGAGGGAGGAGGGACTTGAGCAGGGAAGAGGGTTACGTCCAGGGATTTGATTGACAGTAACAGTAGGAGTAGAGAAATGCAATCACGTAATCTTCTAACTTGTGTATCTCAGGACAGATATGGAAACTAGAAAATACAGACACTCTGGGGGGTGGGGGAATTATAGAATACATGGAAAGAAAAGGGAAAAAAGTTAATTTTTCCCTAGATGCCCTTTAAAGTATTGTGCTGGACGTATATACATTTTGTAAAAGTAAAAACAATTTAAAAGGCCTTGAATGGAATTCAAGGAAGTGGAACTGTGAGAGAAAATGTGTTATATTTCAAGACCATTGGTATTGATGGAACAATTTTAAGTATGATTTGTCTGTAAGTCAGTTTTATTTTGTTGCAATGAATTTAAGGACATCAATCCCTAAAAACAAGATTTCCTTCCTTGAATCTATAATCCTATAGCTCCTATTTTGATCTAAGGGACAAATATATGCAAAAGTCAACAATATTTTAATTTCTATAAATAATTGTATAATATAATTTAGAAATTTCGTTATAAGCTATCATCCCTGTACCTGCATGATTGTGCAGGGAACACACCCTTTTACACCATGCAGGTGCAGGGAACACACCAAACTTTTACACACATGCAGGCATCCTAAGGCAGCAGGCAGGATCAGAAGGCATTAAGGCAGTGCAATCCTGCAGAGGAAGTGTATGAGGCTGATAACTTTTTATTTAAAGCAAGTGAGGGTGAGAAAAGCACTTCTACTTTACCCGTATTTTTATGAAATAAATTAATAAATTTGCTTTGTAAGCCTTGATATTGTTTTAGTTCTAACATTTAGAAGCTGGACTGGAAATTAAATGTGTACATTAGGTATGTACGGTAGCATTTCGAAACAGGTCTGAGCAATAAATGTGTACATTGAAACAATTGCAATTATTTTAATCAAAGTAAAAATTATGGTTTAGGCAGATAAACAAAAGCATAGACCTGTAACACCCACTGAATGTAGATTAAAGGGATTGCCTTGCATCGCTGAAATTAAATTTAAAGGGCATGTCCACCCACAAAACTATAATCCCCCCCACTACTGGCCCCACTCTGTAGTGTAATAAAATCCTTACCTTACATCCCCACTCTAAGTGGTTCTCCTGGATTTCCCCCCCCCCCCCCCCCCCCCAAGTCTGAAAACCTGGCCACGCGAGGATAGCAGAGTCCATATAGGACCCTGCCTCCTGTCTCTCCTCTGGGACATTTTGTCCTGCGCACTGCAGGCCTCCCCCCCCCTCCCTCCCGTTTTTGCGAGCCCTCCTCCTACCATTAAAACCCTTTGCCCATTAGTAGGTTGCCTTCCCCCAGCCCCAACCGCATTATTAAATTTCCAGAGACTTTCCCGATAGCTACTTACCTTACCTTTTCCCCCGGCGTTCTGAACTGCTGGCAGCCGCGTCCGTATTGGCTGCCTCTCGGCCAATCAGGGACGCAGCTGCCGGTCCCACCCCCTGCTTGCAGTTCAGGCGGGGGAAAGAGGTAAGGTAAGTAACTATCGGGGCACTTTCTGAAAATCTAATGATGCAGTTGGGGCTGGGGGAGGTGGCCTACCGCATCAATTTTTTTTTTTAAGGGTGGGACATGCCCTTTAAAATGAAAATTATTGAACTGACCTATCAGCAAGAATAGTTAAATTGTATTATTCATGGAATGCTATGGCATAATCAGATATTCTAGTAATCTTTAATACACATAATTATTTCCTTTGTGTTGTTAATCTTTACTAATCATAATAAACACATTTAAGAATTATAGCTACACCAGCAATACACAAATCGACTGATTCTGATCTATAATAAGGTGTTTATCAAACAAGATTCTTAATACTGGGCATACACTGGCTCAACGTTAGATTGATTCAACATTCAATTTTACATGAATGTCATTTTTTTGCAACATTGACCAATTTGCCAGATTTATCCAGCAATGTTTGCCAGGCAATGAATGGGCCATCAGAAATACATGGAAACCCCACTGATCCCCAAGGTAATTTATCTAACTGACTGGATAAATCACTAATGATGTCTGAAGGACTTGTGTACAGGCTTTATAGTGTGGCAGAGATTTTATTTTTATTATTAAAAACTATATATACATATCAAGGAAAAGTTTATATTTCTATAAAGGTACAGGAAGACATATTCCTTTGCTTTGCTTTATTCTATTTAGTGAACACAGATTATCTGTTTTAAATTTTCTTTTCTAAACTGTGCATTTCTATTTCCACTGAGTTAATTTAAGGATAATTGAAATAATAGAAAAATAATCTTGAATGCTTGCTTAGCTTTACTTTTAACTTTTCAGATGGAATGTCGCTTATAAAAATCACCTAAAAATATTATTTCACATGAAGTTTTTATTTATAATCCAGTAATCTGTAATAAAAAATGTTAAAATCAGTGTAGCATTCTGTTTTTTTTAGATTAATCTTGATGTAATGCACATTACTTTGTACTAAAAAAATATTTGTTAGAATAACATTTTGAGGCTGAGTGAGTAGTGATCCTTTTAAGTAATTTTTTTTTGGAATATATGTTGTATGGTTTTTAAGTGACAGCATATTTCATTAAGCAAAACTGCAAGGCGAGTTCGATAAATAATATCGAACATAAATTATAATTCCCCATAAGCACATTTTTATTTCTATTACAAGATTTATCCAGTTATTAATGGGATTCCCAGTTGGCTAACAGTTTTATTATGTGCAGTCTTGACTTTATATTGTTTTCATTTATTAAAGGAAAACTGTTTATTGTACACCCTGATTACATGACCATGTTTATGTACACCCCGATTACATGACCATTTTTGTACTCCCTGATTACATGACCCGGTTTATGTACACCCCGATTACATGACCCTGTGTATGTACACCCCGATTACATGACCCTGTGTATGTACTCCTGATTACATGACCCTGTTTATGTACACCCTGATTACATGACCCTGTGTACTGTTTAGTTACATTTACATTAAATCTTATTTCTGGAGCTTAGAAATATCCTGCCTGGTTCTCCTGTTTGGTGATGTCACCTCCAGTACAGTAGATGGAGGGGCCTGTTGTATCTGGGACACATATCACTTATACCAGGGATACTGACACGTGTATTTCACCGTTTATGCAGATCTAGTGGATAACACCTAATCCCCCCCTCCCCAGAAATAAACCACTTCCCTTGTGTTCCCACATGTTCATCTGATCCCTGTTAATGTGCTGCTCACGGTGACTAGCAGTGTGTGTACTATGGGTAGGGATGTTGTATTGTGTGATAACGAGAGAGACAAAGGCAAGTCTACCAATGGGATTCCTCAGGAGCCATCATACAGGAGAACAGCACGCCCAATGTAATCCACCCGGGCAGAGGGAGGGAACTGGCACCCCATAATAGGGTCACGAACCCCGTTGGTTCCTCCCCCGGCGTGGAATGCTGCTCCCCGCACACACTGACCCATGACCGTTGTTAGGGAGCTACCGAAAAAGACCAATAATGACGGTTATGATCTTTACAGTTGGTGGACAGCAACGGGGACCCCACTGACAGGGAGCGGCCGGGAACCAGGCAAGGAGTGAGCGGGGCGGCGGCAGAGACAACCCAATCCGGAGCGTCCCAAGCAGCTAGAAGCCCGCCAAGCAGACAGACTGCGGCGGCAGCACCATGGACAGCTCAGGTACTGTACCAATATGTTCTGTCCCCAGACCTGCTAATAACCGCGGCCTTTACACGACCAGGAAAACCGTAACAATGCCCAGTGGTTTACCATGGCACTGACTAACAGCCTGTGTGTAATGTCCTCCTATTGATGTGAATCGGTGCCTATAGGTAAAGGAGAGTCTTGGCAAATGGCAGCGATTGTTTAATTATCTACTAGATACAAATGGCAGTTGGGCAATTGAGAGGTAAATGACAGACTGAAAGGCTTAAAGGGCATTGTCCACCCCCAAAACTATAATCCCCCCCTAATGGCCCCACCATGTAGTGTAATAAAATCTTTTACCTCACATCCCAGCCCATATGGTTCTCCTGTAGTCCCAAAAACTGTCCACCAGGAGGATAGCAGAGTCCATATAGGACTCTGCCTCCTGTCTCGCCTCCGGAGAAGTTTGACATCACACCGCAGCCCTTCTCTCCCTCCCGTTTTGGGATCCCTCCCTCTAGCATAGAAACCCTTGGCCATGTATTAGTTTTCCTTTCCCCAGCCCCAACCGCTAAAAACATTTTTAAGAAAGTCCCCCCAACTCTACTTACCTTCCCTCTCTCCCCCGGCTTTCTGAGCAGCTGGCAGCCGCGTCCGTGATTGGCTGCCTCTCAGCCAATCACGGGCGCGGCTGCCGGTCCCGCACCCTGCTTGCAGTGTCTTGCAAGTTGAAGGCCGGGCAGTGCATCGGAGGAGAGAGGGAAGGTAAGTAAGATCAGGGCACTTTCTTAAAATATTTTATAGCGGTTGGGGCTGGGGGAAGGCATACAGCATATGTAGAAATTTTTTTATAAGAGTGGACATACCCTTTAACAGCTCGTTGTTGTCTTCCATGTGTGTGGTGAAGGGACACTATACTGAAAAAATTACTTTGCCACATGTTAATCTATAATTGAATACATGTAAGTAGCACTTACTCTGATTAGCGTGTGTTTGCTGCATGGCTTCAATCCAGCACACCTTTTGTTTAGGAGCAATATCTCCCCTCCCTCTTTTAACCACTCCCACACCCTATACACCGCTGACTTTTTCCCCACAAACCAACTGCCAAGCCTGCACACAGCATACCATTCCAACTGTCAAAACCATTCCGCTACAGTAAAACTGCTCACAGAAGAATAGTTTTTGAGAGCAAGGAACTTGATTGACAGCTGAAATAAAGAGTTAGATTGGATATCCAAGAAATAGGTGGCAGATCAACAAAAACGTAGTTCATTAAATGTAGTTCAGGTCAGTCTACTGGAGTCTACTGGCCCCTTTAGAACCAAGGGCGATTGATGTGATGGACAATTATGGAGATTGTGCTTCCTCTATGACCACACGCTCAGTCATGCAAACTGTTGCTACTTTCACCGTGACCCCCAGTGAATCGTTCCGGCCAACTGCTTGCTGGTGTCGAACACTCTAATCGGAATAATCCAACTACTGGTGTGTGACAGTTTGTATTGTGAATTGCATGGTGGGAAATCCCTCTCCCAGTGCTGAATTATAGTTTATAACTGAGCTGGTTTTCCTTCACAATTGTCAATGTCGGATAAAGTTTGAGTTTGAACAAAACAGATACTGGATTGAAGGCATGCAGCAACTACTTATTCATTTGGAGATTAAGATGAGGCAATTCATTTTTTTCAGTTTAAATACCTTTTAAGTGAATAGTGTCCAGGACCTGGAAGGATATCTTGGTTTGCCAGCACTTTTAGCTTTGTGGGGGTGCGCTACCTATATACCAATTTCATTGGGGAGGAGAAATGCCCTTTAATTAAGACAGCGCATGATACTGCTGCACCTTGCAAGGGAAAAAGGAAAATATCCCATTCCAGAACACGAAGATATCCTTCTATCCCACTTCTCCATTGAATTGCAAAAACAAAGAGCAAAATGATAGAGATCAAGCGACTTCTGAGTAATAACAGCTCAAATATGCCATGCTTTATCCTGCCCGCATATCCTGCCCGCAGGAGGCAAAACACACCTTACAGAACCCTAGACCGCAGCATTTGTAGACACCCTCAGAAGTAAGGAACTCTACAAATGGTATTAGAGCAGTAAAGCTTTACCCTCTTTAATTATAATCTGGGATTCCCTTGACTATATTGGAAACATGGTAGATGTGCAAACGTTACCTTTGTTGAAAACAACTCCATGAACTTGGATCTTCAATATCAGATAAGCAGACTAACTTTTCCCTGATGACCCAATTACTTTTCTTTTCCAATATTTTCTCCCCCTCCATCAGCAATACTATATACTGACTTCCTCTCTGAATATCTCTTCCCCAATCCACGGACCCCCCTCCCGATTGAGCACATCAAAATGTCATATCTAATTACAGCTGCTGCATTGGAATGTCCGTGGTCTACCAAATAAGGTAAAACTCAAAAGTGGTCCTGCAGCGTATTAAAAACGACAAAACGGATATAGCCATAATTACAGAGATGCATCTCACACCTCAAATTACAGAGCCCCTTACAAACCTGGTTGAGCTGGCTATATCACAATGTTTTAACCACATCCCCACACGGGGGGGCAATTATAATATCCAACAGCACCCTTAGAGATGATAGATGTGAGACTGGACCCACAGGATAGATATGAGTTTTTGTCTAGTAAAATAAGTGCCCAACCAATCCTGTATTAGCTTTCTATATAAACCCCCCCCCCCATCATAGTTCAACAGTAATGCAAATAGGTCTTCATTCATGGCGGATCACTCTACAGCTAAAACAATCTGGTTGGGGGACTTCAACAGTTCTAAATTTATACCAAAAAGCTGTAGGTTTGGGTTTACAGACACAGGAGAAAGACGTGCCTATGCTTCACCTGACAGTCTCCACCAAACCGGATACTGTATACAACAAATAAGTATAGGTTGGCATATACAACACAGACTAAAAGCTGTGATCAAAGTGTTGGTTTATTCAGTGAAACATGTTGTGCGACATGTTTTGGACTTAAAGTCCTCAAGGACTTATCAGTCCTAAACCGCATGCCCTGATCATTAGGCACATTTGGTAGTAATATTAAATTACTACCCAAAATCCTACCCTAGTGCCTCAATGCAGTAATTTCCAAACTGCCTCAATGCGTGATTTATGCAAGGGAAATGTACTACCTTCAGTACCATGCTTTTTATGTACCTAGAGCCCAACATGATACAGCAGGAACCAGTGGTATTTTCACCTGTATACAGCCAGGCATTTGACTCAGATTGGTCATATCTCTTGCAGATTAAGGTTTTGCCCCACCTCATCAAGTGGATAGCCAACAGATCACAATCCTTTCATTTGACTAGGGGCACCTGCCAGGGATGCCCCCTATCACCACTACTGCACTTCTACTGTTACATAAGAATCTTTTTCAGGAAGGTTATGCAGACAATATGCTGCAGACATATCTAGCAGACCAGGGCCCCTCACTAGAACAGCCCTAAAGTCATAGATGCATCCGCCAACTACTCGGGCCTGGCGATAAACTGGACAAAATCTGTAATTCTACCACTGGATAGTTTCCCCCCTCTTTCAATGCTGTTGCCTGTTACTCACATTGGTTAAATCTATGGGTATTCTAATCCAGGGATCCAAGAGATTATCTAGAACTAAACATGGACCCACTAATTTATATGATAAAAGCAATAGCTCAAAATATGGTCCAAGAACTACTGGGTGTTATGGTCGAGTAAATTTGAAAAAATTACCTCCTACCTAAAATCCTGTACATATTATAGAAAAACATCTCATTTTTATGGGGAGAACTGGCATAGACTGTTATGCACCACTCTGCAGCACCCAATCAACATGGGGGGCTTAGGCATACTGTACCTAATACTTACTATATTGTGGCCCAGATATCGCATTTTTTTCATTGGCATACTAAAAGACAGCCCATTTCCAGACCCTGTTTGCCAGATAATGCGAGGCACAAAGAGTAACCTTAAACCATTTCAAAGCACATTATATAAGGCTACGCATCTCTGGCAACATTCTTAAAAAAACAAAAATGCCACCAATACATTTGCAAACTTCCCTGAGGTTAACAACACATTAAAACTTTCCAGGAACTCCAGGTTGAATTCCAACTATCCAATAATATGAAGTTAAACGATTTCCCTGGTCTCTCCCACGGCAGTGGGAATCAATGGGTTAACTTCCCCTGGTCCTCACATGACAGTTTAAGTAGCCAATAAATTGGCGGACTCCTCCCCCCCACCATGCCTCTTTTCCTGTCCTCACATTTCCAAGCCTCTATTTTACTCAGAAATAAAGCTCACCCCGTCTTCCTTAGTGGGTCTCCTACCTCTCCCCACTATTGTAACAGACTACGCACCTGTGCTATGTCTGTGCAGGCCGACTGAAGCTGTAGCGGTCTATTCGGTACACGAGCGCCACTGGAACGCATATGCGTTCCACCATACCAAAGTCCGTAATCGTCACTTCCTTTTTTTCGTTTAAAACGCTGGAATCTCCCTTGTGCCTTGCTGATCAGTTGGCTCTGCTCTGCTTTGCTCATAGTCGCTGTTCTCAGCCCTGGCACTGCTTGAAGTTTCAATTTGTTCCAAAGTATGGCTGTTTATGCAAGCTTGACTATCTTGCTAGGAAATACATATTTATACTCAGCTAACTTTGGATATAACCGTTTATTTTTCAGTGTCTGATCATGTCTTCCAAAAGACACAGCTCTGGTTCCAGGGTGAGCAGGATGTTTTGCAAAGAGGGTCTTCTTCTGTACTGCACATTATGTTGTATGTACTTATACCACCCAACTATTGGTTTTCTTTTTCTTTATATTTTCCAGCCCTTCACCAAAAAGGCACGAATCTGAACACAGACTCATAAATCCTATAAAACTGGTGCTTTGTGTGAACAGTACGCCATTAAAGGGAAGAAATTATGTCGGACTGTATTGATGAGAAAGCTATAGCTCCTACATTGCAACAAATATCTAACATAGTAAAAATATTATGCAAGCATCTATATCATCTATGACCCAACAAGCAGCTGACATAGCTACAGCACAGGTATCAGCCAATCTACCTGAACCAGTCACGGTGAAGAGACTAGGGCTCTTAGAGAGCCAGGGGAATTGGAAAATACCGAAGATACAACGATGAGATCCCTTCTCGTCTTATCAAACTGAATTGTTTTCGCAAGAAGCCTTAGAGCAAATAATCTTAAAGATGAGATCAACTTTACAGATTTCACCTGAACAACCATTAGCATCTCCTGAGAACTTGATGTTCATGTAGAAAACTAACGAGCAATCGTCTTCCATTTTCACCGTCAAATACAAGAAATTATTCTATCTGAATGGAAGAACCCAGATAAAAAATTTGCTATATCTCAGAATCTCCAAATTTATACCCATTTCTGGAAGAAGACATAAGACAATTTGAACAAGCACTGAGAGTTGACACACCAATAGCCAAGATGGCCAGGAAATGGCGCTGGCCACAGAAGATCTACGTCACTCACTCCGCGACCCAATGGATCGTAAGAGGAAACAGCACTTAAAAGAGCTTTTTCAATGGCGGGCTCTGCGCTCAGCTCCTATAGCTATCACAATCTGGCTAAGCAAACAATATATGGCTACAAGACTTATACTGCTCTTAACCAAGGAGTACCAAGAGCTGAAATCATAAAATCCCTTCGGACATCAAGTTTGCTAACGAATTCATTGCGAGAGCATCACTAGACGCTGTAAAACTCGTTTCTAAATCCATGGGATATTCAGTGGTAGCCAGGCAGGCATTTGGCTCAAACAGTGGAAGGCAGATATCCATTCCAAACAGGGACTCACTAACATACCATTCGAAGGTAGCATGCTTTTTGGGGAAAAAATTGGAAGATCTTATTGATAATAATTCAAACAAGAAAAGTCTCCGGTTCAGAACAAGGTGTTTAGACCATTTTTTAATCAGAAACAAGCTAATTTACGGAGGCTAGACAATATAGACCAGGTAAGCCATTTTTCCAAAGGACCGGGAAAATGATAATCAACAGTCCTTTCGAGGTTCAAGGAGCAATGCAGTTAGAAGGAAATCATGACTATGTCAGAACGCAAAAGGAAAAAGTGGGAGGAAGATTATCCAATTTCTACACAATATGGGATCTTCATAACAGATCTTAGGTTTTTGAATTCAATCAAGCAAGGTTACAAAATAGAACTATCCCACCTTCCTCCTCCGAACAGATTTCTCAATCAAGAAACTTAAAATCATCAACTCACAAACAATGTTCCTAGAAGCAATACTAACCCATAACCAACAGGAAGTTATAACCAGTACCACAAAAAACAAAAGTTCACAGGAATCTACTCACCTTTGTTTATGAGAAAAAAAAGTCTGGAGAAGCAAGAACTATTTTAGATTTGAGATTTCTAAACAAGTTTGTCATGAAGAAAAAATCAAAATGGAGACACTAAAATCAATAACTCAGCAAATAAGACTGAACGACTGAATGGCAAAAATCGACCTGAAACATGCTTACTTACACGTGCCAATAGCAGAAGTCCACAGAAGATTCCTCAGATTCTTCATTCTAACAGTCATTGGCATTCAAAGCCCTACCGTTCGTCTATCCTCAGCCCCACGCACCTTTACAAAAATACTTGCTCCAATTCTAGATTGCTACGAGTTCAGGGAGTCCAAATATTTGGATACTAGACGACATCCTAATCAAAGCAAGAACAAGGGAGACTCTTCTATCCCATATCAAATAACACTACTATGCCTGGAAGATCATGGGTGATAGTAAATCTGGAAAAATCCAATCTTTCACCATCTCAAAAGATATTATTTTTGGGGACGACTCCTAGATGAGTTATTGATTTTAGTGTCTCCATTTTGAATTTTTTCTTCATGACAAACTTGTTTAGAAATCTCAAATCTAAAATAGTTCTTGCTTCTCCAGATAGGGTTACCAGTGGGTGCAAGGGTCCCCGTACCATCATACATAAACAATGACACAGACGACGATAAAAGGAATCTTTCAGCTCAAAAGTTAAAAGAAGTGTAAAATCTCTGAGATAAAGAGCCCTAATAGATGTATACAAAGCTGGATATCCACAAGGCAGTGTAGGTTTCTGTTCTGCCCCAGAAAATGTCCAAAGGACCCATTCTGCTACATAAGCAGTATTATGGTTCATCTGTGTGACTTGAGGCTCCAAATGAAAAACAACATCATTTGTAAAGATAATCTCATTATAAATTAGAAGACTATGCATAAATCAAGAAGGAGGCCCCATATCGCGCACATGCCAAGGACCCTATTAGTCTTAACGGACTAAGATGGGTATCCCAACCTGCAGCAGATACCATAATTTCCATTGAATTTGCCCATTGTTTACCAAAGCTAGAATCTTCCTTATAACAAGCACAAAAGTCTCTTAATCCTTTAATACACACCACTAAATGTTTATTTATGAACATTATTAGATACCAAGCTCAACAAGAAAAAAATCTTAATTAATCGACCAAAGCTGCCTCATGAAATTAAAACTCTTAAAATGTTTTATAAAAACAACTAAAGAAAAATATCATTTAATGAACTTTACTAACAAAATTGCTTCCATGTACTGACTATGGATTATTAATTTAAAACCACTAGCAGGGAACATAAAAATATTAGAGATTGTTTATTATTGGAATATCTATTGTTCTTACAAAAAGTAAATAAAACGAGAAGCCAAAATTAGGAAATCCAACAATGATGTTTGTAAACAAGAATTTTAAAGGGCAGGCTTATGCCAAGCAGCAGAAGGTTTTGGTCAAAAAATGTTTAGGAAAACTAAACTTAATTTTTTTTAAAAATCCTAATGTAAGCTTTCTCCTCCAGAACACCTATACAATGTAAGCTGCATTTAGTAATGTAAGTAATTAATTCTGTAACAAACAAGGCTTCTATGTTGCTGCCAGAACAACTCACAGCCCATGTTGGCTTCAAAGAGACATACCCCCTGACCCTGTTTCTAGCGAAAGATATAGTTTCTAAATGTAATCATTGTTGCTGGTGGCATACCATGTAAACACCATCAGGGTTATTCAATAAAAGTTCTTAAACAATAAGAACTTTTATTGAATAACCCTGCATGTTTTTCCCACCTTTTTGCTTCCTGTACACAGTCCCACCCATTTGTTTCTACCTTATCATTTATTCCCCAATCTATCTATCTTTTAAATTTGGCTTTAATTCCTGCTTAATATACATATATACTGCCCTTTCTTATTAACATGTCATGTCTAAATAAGGAGTATGCTTCATATTTACTGTCCGGATGTGAATCATTTAGCCATGTTTCTGCTATATTGATCATGTCATACCTTTCCTTAAAAGCTATTAGTTCTATTTCCCCAGTTTTTTTTAAACATACATTTTAGATTATCTATTTACGTAAAAATATCAATTTACATGTAGGGGTCCAGCAGTCCCACACCTTGGCATTTTCGTGGACAAACCTCATGTTGATAGATTCAATTCTCAGAAAACATGGAGAGAGTAGCACACTATTTAAGTGTCCAATTCTTTATTAATAAAGCATACAATGTTTCGGAGGCTCACGGTCCCCTTCCTCAGGTACCTGAGGAAGGGACCGCTGAGCCTCCGAAATGTTGATGCTTTGTTAATAAAGAATTGGAGACTTAACTAGTGTGCTTCTCTACATCGTGTTTTTCTGGAAGATTGTGACCTCTTGGGTAGGGGGGTAGAGAGGATTGCACCTATCAAACAAGGCATTGCCACATGCGGTGTGCTTGAGTGGACTTATTGCTATTTGGTAGATTCAATTCACATTTGGCAATAAGCATTGACCACTGTTTTCCAGTGGGAAAATTCTGGTAGGAGTGTCTGCATCAACTACTGAGCAACCAGTTTTTTTTATAAGCAGGAAACAATGTATCAGCTCTAAAAAAAATATCTACATTTATCTACAGGTAATGATCCATAATGCAGAGGAGACAGACTTGGAGTCTATTCCCACCAGAGAGCCCATATGGTCATGCCAAAAGTCTATTATTTGTAAACAGTATCCTTGAATATTTGAACAGGTTAAAAAGATATGGTAGAATGGACCCGAATTCTCTAGCACTTAAGGTGGGTACACACAGTAACAAGACACTCAACGAATTAGAGGAAAAGTGAACAACTGTTAAAACTCTAGTGATACGCTGCAGGCAGCAGTGCACCCCGGGGAATATTATGCAATAGAACAAAACAAGGAGAGAGGAAAACCCCTCATATAAAAAGTCCCAAACAAATGGCACATTCACATGGAGAAAACCATAAAAAATATGTTTATTGATCATTCACAGATGAACAAAAACCTAAGTACTCCTTAACCAAGGACCACTTCATAGTCCACTATCCCTAAAGTGCAACAGTATCTAAAGTGCAATACAACCCAAATCCCATAAGACACAGAAATATAGCAAAATAAAACACAAACTGGGCATACCCAATACAAATAGGCAGTTCGGGACCAGACCATATAGGAAAAGAGACCTGAATTTGACTAAGTAAAACAAATGTAACGAGCAGGGCAAATAAAAATCAAAATGCGTCCCCCTCCTTGGTACACCGTATCCAGATCAAAGCAGGAGCCGAACACCCTGATTTCTGTGGGTCAGACTGCAGTGAGGGAAGGCAACATTATACTTAACCAATCCCTCAGACGGCAACAGCCTTCACCCAATTCTGTCTGACATGCTCCTCAGTCAATCGATCAATCTGTGTCTGCTTTCCTCGACTATCCTAAGGCTCCAACAAATACGCCATTAAACACACTAGGATCGACACATGTTTGTTGTTTATGGTATATCACGGGCTTCCTAAGGAAGACTGACAGCATTGGGTGAAGGCTGTGGCCGTCTCAGGGATTGGTAATGTATAGTGTGTCATCTTCTGTGTACCTTCCCTCAGACTTGATTTCTCATTGCAGTCCCAGTCCCACAGCAACAGGTGATCTGGATACAGTGTACCAAGGAGGATACGCACCTTGATGTTTACTTGCCTGCTCGTTTTTTGCTTTACTTAGTCGAATTCAGGTCATCTTTTCCTATCTTGTTCGGTCATGAACTGCCTGGACAACCGATTTGGTGTTTTATTGTTGCTATATTTATGTGTCTATTTGGGTTTGGGTTGTAATGCACTTTAGATCATTTGCACATTAGGGATATTGGACTAGGTAGTGGTCCTTGTGAGGAGTACTTAGGTTTTCTGTTCATCTATGAATGATCATTAAACATATTTTTTACTGGTTATCTCCATTGTGATGTGCCATTTGTGGGGGAATGTTCCTATGAAAGGTTTTCCTCTCTCCTTGTTTTGTTCTACACATAGTAACGAGAAAGGGACGATGCAGTCGGATCCAACTGTATGTAACGCATACAGTTCGGAAAAGCCAGAAAATTTCCCTCGCCCACGGTCGTCTATTTATGCTTAGTATGGTATAGGGATTCGGCCTGGCTGGCGAAAAACTGTGTCACGAGCATCTGTACCTTTGACAAGTGTGTACCCACCTTTAGGCAAAGTAGCTACGGAAGGGGTCGAGCATAGTACATATGTTTGTTATATAATTGCGTTAAGTTATCTGAGACTTTCAGAGAAGTGAACTTATGTGCTGTTAGTGCTTCTTTCCATTCCTCATTAGTTATGGGTCCAAAATCTAACTGCCATGCTTGGGTTTTGTTTTTTATGTATATTATATTTGGGAAATTAGTTTCCTTGATTAAGCACCTCTCAGTAAAGCTGGTAATGGGTTAGCGGTTACAAATATTGGTCTATTTGGAAATGGTGTTAAAGGGTAACTGTGGTCTCGAATTCTTCCAACTAGTAAGAATTATATGAAAAGCCTTCCATCATACCTTCAAAATAAAACCTAAATCACATCTCTGATAAAATTTGTAAGAAGTTATTGCTAGAAAGGTTCAGCAATATTACTTCCTGCTTAACACTTTCCTGTTTTCGGCCATGTGATCAGTTTTTAGTCAGCCTCTGCTAGCATATTAGGCTCCCCTTCTCAACTGTCATTTTTTTCCCCAGGTACTTCCAGATTTCCCCAGCATTAAGTTCTTAACTGAGCATGCTTCTCCCTCGGGCTGACAGGTGGGGCACAGGTCAGGTGATGTCACTCAACCTATTGGAAGCAGGAAGTTTGAAAATTCACCCCAATGTATGTCTCACAGGCTCCAGCCAGAGATGTGATTGTCGGCTCATTTAACCTTACTTGTTTCGAGACCACAGTTGCCCTTTCAGTATGCATGTCTAAGTTGGAAAACAGAAAATTTTCTCATACTCACCGTGATTTTCGTTTCATGGTCTCGACACGGCAGTGGGAATCAATGGGTTACTTCCCCTGGTCCTCACATGACAGTTTTAGATAGCCATAAATTTGGGCTGACCCTCCCCCCCCACCATGCCTCTTGTATGTTCCGAACATTTCCATTTATTATATATCAGAAGGGTGGGAGCTTCCCACTGCCGTGTCGAGACCAGGAAACAAAAATTACGGTGAGTATGAGAAAATTTTCTGTTTTCCCTGTCTCTCCCACGGCAGTGGGAATCAATGGGATTTTTAAGCTGAATAAGGGAGGGGAGACAAAAAATTTCTTTTTTTTTTTTTCTATTTATTTTCTCTTTTGCAGCATTTAGCACTTTGTTACCAAATTCTGCTTGATATGTGAAAAACATCTAATTTGTAGTGTCTTATGAATGTAGACAGGATGTCCAGGTGGCTGCTCTGCATATCTCCTCTGGTGAAGTTTCTGGCTGAGAATGCCCATGATGTGGCCACTGCTCTAGTTGAATGAGCTGTATTGAGGTTGGTTGGTTCTCTTCGCTGGCTGCATAAGCTTGTCTGATAGTTTGTACTATCCATGAAGCCAATGTAGTCTTGCTGGTTGGGATCCTATGCGGGGCCCTGTGAACAAAACAATAGGAACTGTTTTTCTGGATGCTTGCTGTCTTTTCTATATATTTGCTCAGACATCTTCCTACGTCCAGTAGATTATCCTCGTCTGGCATGTTTGGCAAGATAATATCTTCGTTGATATGAAATGAAGGGACCACTTTGGGAAGGAAAGTGTTATCCTTTCTTAATATCACTCTGCTGACAGGAAGGAAGTAATGGTGGGGAAGCTCTTAAAGCTCTGATCTCATTAATCATTCTTGCTGAGGAATAGCCACCAAGAACAGCGTTTTGAATGTAAGGTTTTTCATAGATGAGATTCTAAAGGTTCAAACGCGTGGATTGGAGAAATTCTAATACTAATGGGAGATCCCAGGGTGGCACTCTATTTTTTATTGAGGCCTTAGGTGTTGAACTCCTGAGAAAAATCTGCTTATAAGAGGGTCTAGGGCCCACTTAGTGTTAGATATGCTAAAATTGCTGAAATCTGTCTCTTTAGTGATGATAGACTAAGATTTCTTTCGAACCCATCTTGTAAGAAGTCTAGAAGATTAGCCACCGTTATATTATCTGCGACAATTTTTTATTTGTGCACCAGTCCACAAACACTTGCCAAGTCTTAATAAGAATTGGATGTTGATGGTTTTCTTGAAGACATCAGAGTAGTAATTGCCTTTTCTGATACACCGCAGTTTTGCATAAACCTCCTTTCAGTAGCCATACGTGAGGTTGAGGACTGGATGGGTCTGGGTGTAAATTGGTCCTTGACTGAGTAGATCTTTGTCCAATGGGAGTCTGATCGGCTGTGCCTTGGATAGAGATAGTGCCCTTGGAACCATGACCTCCTCGGCCACCATGGATTATAGCTATAATCAGTGCTTTGTCTTGTTCTATCTTCTCTAGAACTCTCGGAATCATGGGGATAGGAGGAAATATGTATCCCAGACTGAAGTTCCATAGGATAGAGAATGAGTTGATCACAGTGGCCTGATTGTCCGGGAACCAAGAACAATATTTTTTGAGTTTGTTGTTCTGGTTGGATGCCATGAGGTCGATTACTGGGTGACCATTTGTAGGCATTTCTGTGAAATATGTTTTCCTTGAGACTCCATTCTCCCGCTCAGTTGATTCCTGCTCAGATAATCTGTTGTAGATTCTGTGATCCCGGTATGTGAATGGCCTGAATATGGAGAAGGTATTTCTCCTCCAATCCATTATCTCCATGGTTTTTTCCATAGTGGTTTGCTGCGAGTACCTCCCCCTCTGTTCGATAAGAGACCACTGTCGTGTTGTCCGAATATATCATCACTGATGATTTCTTGATCATGAATTGAATGCCTTCAGAGCGAGTAAGACGGTGCTTAGTTCTCTGAGATTCTGGGAGTTGACTGCTGTCATGTTGTCCTAGACCCTGAGCCATCTTTCCTTGGCATGTAGCTCCCCGCCTGTTGGGCTGGCATCCGTCCTTTCTTATCCACTGTCGTGGATTTAGATCCTCCGGCCTAAATTTTCGGTTTCCCTCCACCATTTCAATTTCTCAAAAGTGATTGTGGAAGGAATATTACCTGGCATGGGTGGTCTTCTGGTTCCAATACTTTAATAGGTGAATTTGTAGTGGCTGGAATGTCAAAGATATCAGTTTTCCCAGTACCCTTTGGCACACTTGGGCTGTTGAGTACTGAAATCTGGTCAGATTCTTGATTTCTGTCAGTATATCTAGCATCCGTAATTGAGGTAATGATATCTGCATTTTTGACGAGTCTAGAGTCGTCCCCAAAAATAATATCTTTTGAGATGGTGAAAGATTGGATTTTTCCAGATTTACTATCCACCCATGATCTTCCGGCATAGTAGTGTTATTTGAATATGGGATAGAAGAGTCTCCCTTGTTCTTGCTTTGATTAGGATGTCGTCTAGGTATCCAATATTTGGACTCCCTGAACTCGTAGCAATGCTAGAATTGGAGCAAGTATTTTTGTAAAGGTGCGTGGGGCTGAGGATGACCGAACGGTAGGGCTTTGAATTGCCAATGACTGTTTAGAATGAAGAATCTGAGGAATCTTCTGTGGACTTCTGCTATTGGCACGTGTAAGTAAGCATGTTTCAGGTCGATTTTTGCCATCAGTCGTTCAGTCTTATTTGCTGAGTTATTGATTTTAGTGTCTCCTTTTGAATTTTTTCTTCATGACAAACTTGTTTAGAAATCCCCTGTAATTGGACTTGTGCATGCGTCCAATTTGAGCTAGTTGGTGGCCCCCGTCTCTGTTTGCACCCATCCTTATGGCATACCGTTTGATTCAGGACATGTGGGAGATTGCCGTTTAGTGGGTTTTTTACTTGCCGAGTGGGTTTAGGTAGGATTTCAACCATTGAGTCCTCTTATTTTATTTTTTCACAAAATCTCCTAAAAGCACGGAGTTCTATGGATAACAGCGCCTGGAATTCTTCATGTATATACGAAAGCATGATACTACCACGTAGCTGAAGGTGTGTAGCTTCCAAAAATATATAGTTTGTGGGGGGTATTTCCAAGTTGATTAGGCTGTTCAAATTACAGAACACTTTGATTTCTATATTAAAGTATAGAACGTCAGCTTAGGTCGTAAGGGAATGTGTCCCGAAGGTTCTTCCATATACTTTTATATATTAGTTGAGAAGAACACCTAAAATAATACGGGGAATGGGGGCTTGTTATTGGGCTGTTTACAACTTGACAATTGGCATTGCGCAGTGGTAGATCAAACTTATACAAATATATTAATGTGGCCATATAATACACTCTCTGGTGCATGTTCACTATTAGGTCTATCAGAGGACACGTGGGGAACATCCTTTAAGATAAGGAAGCAAATAGTTTCATCTTCAGGTTAGGAAGGTTTCCTTTACAGTGATAGTGGGTGAAACGGTGGACTGTCCTTCAAGCATTCTGTTGTAATGGTCGACGTTCATTGAATAGCTTAATAATTGGCTAGATTAAGTTTCTAAAACTAAAAATATTAAAATTACTGGGAAGTATATAATACTGTCCCTGGTTGGTCCCTACGATACTTTCTGATGGCCCTTTGGAGCCGGCAGGAATTTATTTTCCTTTCCAAGCTGGGCTTCCCCCCTTCTTTTGTATCACGATCGGCCATGATTTACCAACCGACGGATCCCCTGCGCATCTTATTCCGTACCAAGGGGGTGTAGTTTTCCTTTAGATATAGGCGAATATTGGCGACAATGATTTCCAACCAAAGAAAATTTGAAGCAGTATTTATGGTGTAACATCGAATGGTATTGCCATGCCATCAGGGTTGATGTGTGTAGATTAAATGCAAAACAAATCAAATTATAAGGAACATTATACCACCTTCCCTCCGCTCCTCTTATTAGGTTAGTAACTTTACCCAGGGGGAGGATCTCCGCTAGGTCCCACCCCTGGGTTCGCCAGTAACTTTAAGCACAGCCATTTGAAAACCCTGCTCTGGTAGGCCCCCCCCCCCCCTTTTTGTTTCCGCCCCCTCCTCTCCTTGCGCGCCATGAGGCCAATAGATAGGCCGCTTCGTTGCAGAGCGTGCCTTCCTATTGCCCTCTTGTCGACGAGGGAAGGTGAGTATAAATTGTCCCTTTAATTTTCCTAGTGTAACGCTAGGTAATCACACTAGCGATCAAGCCCCGTACGTTAGATCCGCGTATCGGGCTTTGTCGCTAGTGTGTGTAGTGAACATTTCCCGTTGGCCGAGCAGTCTTTTTCGGGAAAAACAAAATGTAATGCCATCTTTAAAAATGACAGACAGGATTTTGCAGATCCTGTCTGTCATCTTTCAAAAATTTGTAGTGTGTGTACCCAGCTTAAGGCCAGCATTAGACACTTTACAACATTAGTTATGTAAAATGTGCATTTAATTGCTGTTAGCATTGATATCTGTGATTCTGTTTTTTCTTTACAACACTATAACCGTTTTATATTACTCTTATCTGAGGCATATAATATCCTATTATTATGCTTATCCTTCTCATGTTGTACATGCATCGTCATTATAGCCCCATGTAGAAACACTGTACCATGTTCTTGCTTGATACTTCCCAGTTTTTTAGAACGTCTTTATTATCATTGGATTTTTATGTTTTTTACAAGAGTTTGTAATTTATGATACTGGTACTATCGTCTGGTTAGGGCTTACTTTACATTTGATCATCTGCTTGAAATAAAATAAACAATTAACTAGTGTACTAGGTCTTCTAAAATAGCAATTTTATTGAATACACATACAGACCCTATGTTACCAAGCTCTATAATATATATAAAGTAGTGTGTGAACTCAGTTTTTGATACGATCTTTGATATCTTAAACTAACAACGCAATAAACCTTTCGACACTTACAGGGAGCCCACCCATATAAGGGGCGATTTAACACCTCAGGAGCCTGTAGCCAAAAACTGGTGCCCCTATCCCTAACATATTTTTTGGCCGCAAATAGAGATTGAAGATCTGCCCTAGTCGGGTGTAACTGCAGGTGTCCGGGCCCCCCCGCCGATTGATGGACCCAGCACCCCTTCCCTGCCCGCATACTGAGGTCCACGATCAGCTGTTTTTTAAACCGGTGGCCGTGGGGGCCCGGCATTAAGAGGGGGGGGATGGGCCCGCCCAATCGTGCGCTCAGCTGTTTGTTAACAGCTCCTTGATCAGATATCTAAAAGACCGGACCCGAACTCCAGTTCGGTTCCGGAAGTTCGGTCTTGTCCTTTAAGCATCGGCTTGCGAGTATATTTCTTTAAATTATCAATTCAGTCTTTTTTAAAAATCTGATTGTGGAGGTTATGGCAGGCTCTCTTAACCCGTAATGGTATGATGCCACTGCGCCCCATCTAACCACAGCAAAGGCACCCCTATGCGTCATGCAGCAAAACAAGAACACATCAGAGCAGTGTCTGCTTACATGTAATTTAGATTAGAAGAGGCAAAGTAATCTTTTCAGTGTACAATTCCTTAAACTCGATAATTAAGATTGGTGGTAAGGGTAACGGTGGTTTTCGACACAAGTCTTTCCTTTAAATTGAGTCCTGGATTTATCTCCTGCTCTGGCTGCAAGCCTGTGATGAATGAGATTGTTGGTGAATATACCTGTTTCCATTAGGATTACCTCTTCTCCTAAATCAAGACACGAAGGCCCCAGGAGAGAAGCATCTCACTTGCCGTTTTAGAAGGGGATCCTATGAAGCAGCAGAGGACTGTCACACTCTTCAAGCTTCATCAATTGCTAAAAACCGGAGTGTGCCAGCAGAAGTAATATTGCTGAGCCTTCCAGCAATAACAACTTCATGTATTGAATGTGATTTACGGTTTTCATTTAATGGTATGACAGAATTTTTAATTTTTTTTTTACGTAAGCATTACTTGTTTGAAAAATTGGAGACCACAGTTAACTGTTACAGTAACTGTAAACGCCATATACCAACATTTGAAGTCTTTGCCCCGTTTGTATTTTCACAGGGAGGTGAGAACGCCTATTCCTCACCTCACCTGTGATAATATTTGCCAGGGGACATTGGAACTACCCTTCGCTTCCGCTCCCTTTCAGCCGCTCGCTGCTCTAACAACCGCTGTTCCCGACCATGTTGCACTCCCTAGGCGCGCCATACAAGAGATAGGGCACACTATCGGGACAGAACAGCTGTTCTTTGCAAATTGGCTGCGAGCCGGAGCGAAACAAGGTAGTTCCCGGTCCCCCTGAGCAAAAATAATTATTCACAGGGATGACATAAGCGTTCTCACCTCCCTGTAATAAGCCAACGGAGTGCAAAGACTTCAAATGTTGAGTTTTACAGTTCCTTTAAGTCAACCTGAACATCCATACCCTTCCATACACCCATACCCCTTTAATTCCTGACCTGGGCATTCAACCGCTCAGTTTATAAATTTAAGGGGGGAAATCAAGCTACAAAGGCCCTATGTGTACAAGACCACAAGCAACCCTAAATCAGATCTATTCTCTTGCTGCCTTCCTTTATTCCATCACTCCCCGCCCTGACTAAAAATTACCCATATCTAGATTAATCTTCAGCCCCCAAACTGCAATAGTTTATGCCTTACCTGTAGAATGTACCCATAGGCAGCCATCCCCGAAATATATCAAAAACGAGGCAGGCTGCAGTCCTTCCACTTTAACCATAAAACTCCGATTTTAATTATTCCTTAAATCAAACAGCGGATCGGTGCACATCTCCCCATGGCTAACATGCGTACCTCCGCCCAACAGGTTTGTGGCTAAACAGAGCCACTTCCTCAGGGCTCAGAGTGAACAGCCTCACTCCCCCATTTTTTAACAGGGAGATGAACCCTTAACTCTTTCTTTAAAACAGTGCAAGTGCTAAACCATTAAAAGTATTCCAAGAAGTAAAACCATCCGAAAAAGAAGGTAAAAATGTTAGTGTTCCATAGACACAGAAGATTATATTTCTGATCGTACAAAATACTCTTAAATCACCTAACTTAATAATAAAGGTTACTATTGTTCATAGACAACAATCCAGCAATATTAATACATATGTAACCCCATAAAGGAAACACGCTACAAGTATAAACACATAATATCAGAAACTTTATCGAAAGATACATCAAAAACCTCACGGTACAAACTCACAATGACTTTGAGAAGGCGATAACGCATCCACACTATATAAATTTCCATACATGATTATAGTTCACAATACAAATTAAATTTAAACATTAATCTCCAAACACCATCAAGGGTAAATGGTGGGGGGGGCGGCCCCCTACCAACAGCTCAGGGTCCTCCACAAGTGGTTTTAAATCAGAGCATTCATCATATTCTCCACAGTCCACTCCTTCAATAAATCAAATAGTTCGGGAGCAGTCACAATAACCACAGTTGCCGCTGATTGCATTGGTCAGAGACTAGGAACCTTACGAAGTCTCGTATGAACTAACGCGTAGGTCTTGTTGAGTTCTCAGTCCACACAGAGTCCCCTTCGTTCGGAGCAGTTCATAGCTGTCGGTCCTTTCAATGAAGGAGCTTTGTGTAGTCCGTTCCCATAATTGATCAGGGACAGCTGTAAGCTGGTGCCACGACCTCGGGACGTACTACTCTGGAACAGGTGAAGTATCGTTCATTTCTATTACATTTCCTCGTGGCCCGGTGAGTTCCGAGAGGGCTTGATGTGGGTGAGTCCTCGGAGACAGTAATGAACTCTTGTAATCCTGCCAAGTGTATTGACTGTGACGCTCGTATATGTGCCCTAATTAGTACCTATGAGGCATTAGAATATCTGTCTGTGATGCTTGCGATAATACAGAACGTTTTTAGCGACAACAGTTGATATTGTTGTTGGCTTTCCTACAAAGTCACTGTATGAACATATGCCTGCTGTCGTTGTAACATTATCACTGAGTTTTGGCGCCTTAGTTCTCCGACCCCCATGCATAGCGGCACTGTGGTTATTGTGACTGCTCCCCTACATTTTTATTTATTGACTGGAGTGGACTGTGAGACATATGATGACTGCTCCTGATTATAACATTCGTGGATGACTCTGAGGCTGTTGGTAAGGGTGACGCCCACCATCACCCTCTGTGGCTGTTTTGGATATTTGGGTTTTAATGTTTTTATGATTTTTGTAGGGTTACTTTGGAGGAGGGTATGTGAATTTTTTCTTGGTATTTTTGATTTTGTCACTGTATTTTAACTGCTTTAATAAAGTTTGTTAATTTTAGTGATGTAATGGTGAGTACCTCTGGTTCAACGCTCTCTTGGTATGCTTGTTTGCCCTGGGGTGGGTCTATGCGTCCGTAGTTTTATATTCAGTGTGTCTGTGTTTAGGTCCCAGTTTGCACCGCACTAAATCGTGCGTAGCGACAACCTTCTTACTACGTGGTCGCACGTATCACCCTGATAGCTTTGATATAAATTAAACTTAATATTAAATGATTATCGTACAGTGTAGATATAAATAATTGTTCCATAAAAAAACTATGTGCTGGGATAAACCAGCCCAATACTCACAACATTATAACTAATATGGAAATTCGCGCGTACCAGGGAAATCAAAAATAACATTCTATATGTATGAAAAATAATACTTATAATTATACTCCCAACCCAAAAGGTTGCTCTTTAAATATGCTAGACACATATTTATTATCAATTTGAAGCGTAATTTTCGGCTTTTTTTTTTTTTTACAGAAAACTGGTGTGCCACACTGTTTTGAAGAAAACTGACCATCGTATAATGTGGGGACAAGTTAGAAAAAAGGTCCAGCTAGAAGCTTGGGAGAGGGGGGGCCAAAAGGAGCAAAAAAGCCCTCCACTAGGCATAAAAATGGAAAAAAACACCTCTTATAAAAGAAGGCATCTTGCAGTCTCATGCATAAATGTTGGGACCAAATAAATAGTCTGTTCTCAGTCTTTTTCCAATACACCGAAACGGGAATGCCCCTCAGCATGCAAATGTTTAATCATGTCCATAACCTAGTTGCTATATGGCGATCACCAACCATGATTGACCGTTGGTGTAGGTGGGCCACATTAATGGAAGTCATCCTTGATAAAACCTTAATTACCAGTTTCAGCCTCCTGATATATGTGTTTTAGAATGCGGGTGGATTCTGAGCAGATGATGTCTTGGTGTTAGTTACTACGTCAGCGACAGAATAGGTAAGGTGGATTTATTGTTTTAGTGCCCCCCCCCATTGGTCCACCCCCCACTTAACTTTTACACAAGTCAAGGCACCCTCCCAGATACACACACAAGACTCTTATCTCTGATCGGGTAAACTTTTTTGAACCGTAACCATCTCTAAGTAGTGCAACACTTTGGTGTTTGCTTTGGTAATAATACGTTGTTTCATTTTGGATCTTCTAGCCTGGAAATACTGTGTTTTTTTTGCTTTTCCTTACTGACGGTATCAATACATTCCTATTGTTGAAATCCACCAGCTGGGTTTGTCCCAATACACAACCAACTAAGGTGGCCATACACTAAGTCAAGATTAAGTAAATCCCATTTGTGGTGGTCCACGTGGAATATGTTACCGTTTCCTCTAACATATAAGCATTGTTAGGGGCCGCAAACCAACCACCGTGAAAGCAGATGGGAAATGTAACTGTATTCTACCTTACGTCTTGTATCATCCCCATTTATTTTAAGTAAGAGAGAGATTCTATTAGGAGGTCCTCTGTCGCGGTACTGGCTACATAGCCAACCAATCCCCCGCGTGTACTGCCGTCCTAGGTGCGGGCTGCTTGTCATTTCATTGATGTGGCGTTGAGATGTGTATGCTGGAGCTAAGCCCTGCACGTGTCCGCCTTTTACCTGTAAGAAACAATCAGTCAGCCCACATAAGCGAGTTGTGCGCGGTACGTTCGACCTCCGGGGGTGTGGGGTAGCGGTTCTCCCCGGCCTGTGGCGCATTGTGCTGTTGGTCCCCCTATTCTGCCCACCCTATCTGGGTTATTCTGTCGGCGGGGGGGGAGAAAATCGCACTGTCGGGCTGTCTGGCGGCGGCCGGGTGTCGCCCTACACTGGGCCTGGGGGGAGCGGGGGGGGAAGTGGGATGGCACAGCACGGGGCGGGGACCCAGAAGGGGCGACTCGCTGGCCGGGGCCAGAATCCAATCGGGGCGTGCGGTCTCACAGAACTGTTGTGAGCCTGGCGC
Source organism: Hymenochirus boettgeri (assembly GCA_019447015.1). NCBI lineage: Eukaryota > Metazoa > Chordata > Amphibia > Anura > Pipidae > Hymenochirus > Hymenochirus boettgeri. Next base: position 145,922,066 of record CM033472.1, read on the forward strand.
AAGAAGAGTCAATGGAAACTGGCCCCCGTCTGAGGACACGGTGCCTCTCGAAGTTACACAATCAACGTTAGACGCGAACTGTCCCCGAGCAACACGCAGCGCGCGCATGTGGCTGTGTGGCCCAATTTGGTGTCCAAGGGAGTGTTACAGTTTTTTTACTTCAGCGAGAACTTGTTGTTGACTGGGGGTGTTCATCATCGTCTGTTCTCGTGCCATGCCTGCTAGCCCATGCTGCGAATTCGCGTTACTAGCCAGACCTGCTACCGGACGCGGAAAGTCGCTGTGCTTTGCTGTCGTCCACTGTTACTCGCGCGACACACCGAGCTCGCCGTACGCGGCGCCCACGGCGAGCGGCGCCGCCACTGAGCTATGTTGCCAGCCAACGAAACGCCGCGCAAGGGCTACAGCAAGTCGCACCCTAGTATAAAGCCGCCCTCGTCCCGCAGCACGGCCTACACTAACCGGCGCCGAGCTTCAAAGCACGAGACGCAAACTCCTACAAATGGGCACGATCGTGAGCGCTAACCTAGACAACTGACCAAAAAGGGTGTGGCGTCAAGGCGCATGGCGGCCGCGGGGCTGCGGAGATTGCAGCATGGCGGAGTGGTCGCAAGAGTCTGGGGCGAGTGTGGAGCAACTATATTTAACGTTACTGCTGTGAACACCCCTGTTTCAGCTACGTGACCAGCTTAGGGTCAGGTGACCAGTCTCAGCCTGCATTAATAGGCTCCCCTTCTCACGTGAAATTTTTCCCTAGGTACTCCTCGATTTCCCCAGCAACTTAGTCTTAACTGAGAATGCTTCTCCTCCGGATGGGTGGGCAGAGGTCAGGTGCTGTCACTCAACCTACTGGAAGCAGGAAGTTTGACATTCACCCCAATGTAATTCTCACAGCCCCAGCCGGATTGGGATTGTTTGGCTCATTTTAAAGTAAATACTGCAGGCTTTCATTTAAGCCTACTTGTTTTGAGACCACAGTTGCCCTTTAAAGGGCATGTCCACCCCCAAAACTATATCCCCCCAACTACTGGCCCCATCATGTAGTGTATGTATCCTTCCCTCACATCCCAGCTCCATATGGTTCTCCTGTAGTCCCCCCCCAAAGTCCCAAAAACTGCCCACCAGGAGAGATAGCAGTCCATATAGACTCTGCCTCCTACCTGGCCCTCCGGGAGAAGTTGCGCATGTTACTGCAGCCCTTCTCCCCCTCCCTCCCCCTCCCTCTCAGGATTCCCTCCCCTAGTGTAAAACCCTTATCTATAGTATTACTTTACTTACCTCTCCTCTTTCCTCCCGCCGAAATGAGCTCCCGCAGCCGCGTCCGTGATTGGCTGCCGCTCAGCCCAATCACAGACGCGACTGCCGGTCCTGCCCCTCTGCTTGCATTTTCTCGCAAGCAGAGGGCCGGGAGCGCGGCGAGGAAAGAGGGGAGGTAAGTAGAGTTTGGGGAGCTTTCTAAACATATATTAAATATAGCGGTTGGGGCTGGGCTGGCAGGGGGAATCTTATTTAAAAAATTATTTTTAGGGTGGAACTACCCTTTAACACAATTTTTTTAACTCTTGCAAGAATTTGTGTCCTTTCACATTTTTGGATTTTAGGATTTTTTTACTCTCCTCTACTGCTGGTTTTTGTCAAAGTACATTTCAGCCATTTTTTTTTGTCTTCAATGGATGCCTGATGAACAGCAAATGATTAATGGCTGTTATGGACGATAATTGCATGTGTCTGCAACTCTCATCCCTCTTTCCCAGTAAATATCAATTCTCTAGATTTTTAGAGCATAGGTCACAGTTAGGCACCTTAGTTACTTGATGGGCAGGAGAGCTTTCGGAACATGCCACTGTTGCAAAACTGATTTATCTTTAATGCTGCTGCCTCTGTGCATATTAATCTTCACCTATTTCAATTATGGGGATTTGCATATTCAGTGTGATACTGGCAATACCACAGGAGATTCGGGTGTACATTATGGCAATGGAGTTTTATTTTATTTGGTGTAGATCTGATGAATGTTTATGCACATTTGGAACATAGTAAGTAGCATTGTAGAAACGATTGTACTAGCAATAATCAGGAACAGGTTGGTTTCAGAAGTAAGGCTGAGGCCACCCTACATCTTAGGCAAAGTGTTTTCTGTGTGTTAATATCTGCCTGTGCTGCTATTCCGGTAATGTTCTGTTAATGGATCGTTGTGAATTGCACAAAAAATGGTCTCGCATGCGCTATTAAAAATTGCATCGCAACGGACAGCAGTGCGCCTTGTGAGGCCATACAATTGACAAACACTAACGTGTATTTTTAACATAAACGAATCACAATGTTGTTCAAATCGTGTGTTAAAATGCAGTAGTGTGGCCTAGTCGTAAGACTTCTAAGCACCAATGTTTACTGGGGTTAAATAGCTTCTATATTGAAAAAAACACATTGGCCCATTACAAGGTTAAATTCATGTACTCTGTGCTGTGTCTCCTTCTCCTACCTCTGTCAGTGATTCTGTTTTTTCCATGGTATCAGATCTCTCTGCAGCATTCCCCCCTTCCCCTCCCCTCGTTACCTCCCTCCATGCTCAACTCTAGCTATCCGACAAGCTTATCATGTATAGTGGAGTTAACAGTTCATCATCCTGAAAAACAAACCCACGCACAGTGGCCAATGGAAAGCAAGCGGTCCTGGAGACATGGAAGAAGAACAGTACAGTTTAATATCTCCCTCTTTGTAACCTATCATCAAACAGTGAAAGATAGCAAGAAGGGGGTGTCAAGTACAGCCTTATCTCTGCCATCAAAGCTACCTCTCTCCCCCTGCTAATTCTCTTATCTCTATGTTTGTTACAGAGCATGGAGGAGGAGGGACTTGACAGAAGAGGGTTACGTCCAGGGATTTGATTGACAGTACAAGTAGGAGTAGAAATGCAATCACGTAATCTTCTAACTTTGTGTATCTCAGGACAGATATGGAAACTTAAGAAAATACAGACACTCTGGTGGGTGGGGGGAATTATAGAATACATGGAAAGAAAAGGGAAAAAAGTTAATTTTTCCACTAATATGCCCTTTAAAGTATTGTGCTGGACGTAATTACATTTTGTAAAAGTAAAAACAAATTTAAAAGGCCTTGAATGGAATTCAAGGAGAGTGGAACTGTGAAGAAAATGTGTTATATTTCAAGACCATTGGTATTGATGGAACAATTTTAAGTATGATTTGTCTGTAGTCAGTTTTATTTTTGTTGCAATGAATTTAAAGGACATCAATCCCTAAAAACAAGTTTTCCTTCCTTGAATCTATAATCCTATAGCTCCTATTTTGATCTAAGGGACAAATATATGCAAAAGTCAACACCATATTTTAATTTCTATAAATAATTGTATAATATAATTTAGAAATTTCGTTAATAAGCTATCATCCCTGTACTGCATGATTGTGCAGGGAACACACACCTTTTACACACAGCAGGTGCAGGGAACACCAAACTTTTACACACATGCGGCATCCTAAGGCAGCGCAGGATCAGAAGGCAGTAGGCAGTGCAATCCTGCGAGGAAGGTATGAGGCTGATAACTTTTTATTTAAAGCAAGTGAGGGTGAGAAAAGCATCTTCTACTTTCCTTATTTTATAGAAATAAATTAATAAAATTTGCTTTGTAAGCCTTGTATTGTTTTAGTTCTTAACATTTAGAAGCTGGACTGGAAATTAAATGTGTACATTAGGTATGTACGGTAGCATTTCGAAACAGGTCTGAGCAATAAATGTGTACATTGAAACAATTGCAATTATTTTATCAAAGTAAAAATTATGGTTTAGGCAGATAAACAAAAGCATAGACCTGTAAAACACCACTGAATGTAGATTAAAAGGGATTGCCTTGCATCGCTGAAATTAAATTTAAAGGGCATGTCCACCCACAAAACTATAATCCCCCCCCCACTACTGGCCCCATCTGTGTAGTGTAATAAAATCCTTACCTTACATCCCAGCTCTAAGTGGTTCTCCTGGATTTCCCCCCCCCCCCCCCCCCCCCCCCCCAAGTCTGAAAACCTGGCCACCAGGAGGATAGCAGAGAGTCCAATATAGACCCTGCCTCCTGTCTCTCCTCTGGGACAATTTTGTCCTGCGCACTGCAGGCCTCCCCCCCCCTCCCTCCCGTTTTGCGAGCCCTCCTCCTACCATTAAACCCTTTGCCCATTAGTAGGTTGCCTCCCCCAGCCCCAACCGCATTATTAAATTTTCCAGAGACTTTCCCGATAGCTCCTTACCTTACCTATTTCCCCCGGCGTTCTGAACTGCTGGCAGCCGCGTCCGTAATTGGCTGCCTTCTCGGCCAATCAGGGACGCAGCTGCCGGTCCCCACCCCTGCTTGCAGTTCAGGCGGGGGAAAGAGGTAAGGTAAGTAACTATCGGGCACTTTCTGGAAATCTAATGATGCAGTTGGGGCTGGGGGAAGGTGGCCTACCGCATCAATTTTTTTTTTTAAGGGGTGGACATGCCTTTAAAATGAAAATTATTGAACTGACCTATCAGCAAGAATAGTTAAATTGTATTATTCATGGAATGCTATGGCATAATCAGATATTCTAGTATCTTTAATAACACATAATTATTTCCTTTGTGTTGTTAATCTTTACTAATCATAATAAACACATTAAAGAATTATAGCTACACCAGCAATACACAAATCGCTGATTCTGATCTATAATAAGGTGTTTATCAAACAAGATTCTTAATACTGGGCATACCTGGCTCAACGTTAGATTGATTCAACTTCAATTTTACATGAATGTCAATTTTTTTGCAACATTGACCAATTTGCCAGATTTATCCAGCAATGTTGCCAGCAATGAATGGGCCATCAGAAATACATGGAAACCCCCAATGATCCCCAAGGTAATTTATCTAACGGACTGGATAAATCACTAAATGATGTCTGAAGGACTTGTGTACAAGGCTTTATAGTGGTGCAGAGATTTTATTTTATAATTAAAAACTATATATACATATACAAGGAAAGTTTATATTTCTATAAAGGTACAGGAAGACATATTCCTTTGCTTTGCTTTATTCTATTTAGTGAACACAGATTATCTGTTTTTAAATTTTCTTTTCTAACTGTGCATTTCTATTTCCACGTGAGTTAATTTAAAAAGGATAATTGAAATAATAGAAAAATAATCTTGAATGCTTGCTTAGCTTTACTTTTAACTTTTCAGATGGAATGTCGCTTATAAAAAATCACCTAAAATATATTTATTACAATGAAGTTTTTATTTATAATCCAGTAATCTGTAATAAAAAATGTTAAAATCAAGTGTAGCATTCTGTTTTTTTTAGATTAATCTTGATGTAATGCCACATTACTTTGTACTAAAAAAATATTTGTTAGAATGAACATTTTGAGGCTGAGTGAGTAGTGATCCTTTTAAGTAATTTTTTTTGGAATAATATGTTTGTATGGTTTTTAAGTGACAGCATATTTCATTAGCAAGACTGCAAGGCGAGTTCGATAATAATATCGAACATAAATTATAATTCCCCTAACACATTTTTATTTCTATTACAAGATTTATCCGTTTATTAATGGGATTCCCAGTTGGCTAACAGTTTTATTATGTGCAGTCTTGACTTTATATTGTTTCATTTATTAAAGGAAAACTGTTTATGTACACCCTGATTACATGACCATGTTTATGTACACCCCGATTACATACCATGTTTATGTACTCCCTGATTACATGACCCGTTTTATGTACACCCCGATTACATGACCCTGTGTATGTACACCCCGATTACATGACCCTGTGTATGTACTCCCTGATTACATGACCCTGTTTATGTACACCCTGATTACATGACCCTGTGTACTGTTTAGTTACATTTACATAAATCTTATTTCTGGAGCTTAGAAATATCCTGCCTGGTTCTCCTGTTTGGTGATGTCACTCCAGTAGCATTAGAGGAGGGGCCTGTTGTATCTGGGACACAATACACTTATACCAGGATACTGACACGTGTAGTTCACCGTTATGCAGATCTAGTGGATAACACCTAATCCCCCCCTCCCCAGAAATAAACCACTTCCCTTGTGTTCCCACATGTTCATCTGATCCCTGTTAATGTGCTGTCACGGTGACTAGCAGTGTGTGTACTATGGGTAGGGATGTTGTATTGTGTGATAACGGGAGACAAAGGCAAGTCTACCAATGGGATTCCTCAGGGAGCCGATCATACAGGAGAACAGCACACCCAATGTAATCCACCGGGCAGAGGGAGGGAACTGGCAGCCCACATATAGGGTCACGAACCCCGTTGGTTCCTCCCCCCGGCAGTGGAATGCTGCTCCCCGCACACACTGACCCATGACCTGTTAGGGAGCTACCGAAAAAGACCAATAATGACGGTTATGAATCTTTACAGTTGGTGGACAGCACGGGGACACCACTGACAGGGAGCGGCCGGGAACCAGGCAAGGAGTGAGCGGGGCGCGGCAGAGACAACCCAATCCGGAGCGTCCCAACAGCTAGAAGCCCGGCCAAGCAGACAGACTGCGGCGGCAGCACCATGGACGCTCAGGTACTGTACCAATATGTTCTGTCCCCGACCTGCTAATAACCGCGGCCTTTACACGGACCAGGAAAAACCGTAACAATGCCCAGTGGGTTACCATGGCACTGACTAACAGCCTGTGTGTAATGTCCTCCTAGTGATGTGAATCGTGCCTATAGGTAAAGGAGGAGTCTTGGCAAATGGCAGCGATTGGTTATTATCTACTAGATACAAAGGTGCAGTTGGGCAATTGAGAGGTAAATGACAGACGAAAGGCCTTAAAGGGCATGTCCACCCCAAACTATAATCCCCCCCACTAATGGCCCCACCATGTAGTGTAATAAAATCCTTACCTCACATCCCAGCTCCCATATGGTTCTCCTGTAGTCCCAAAAACTGTCCACCAGGAGGATAGCAGAGTCCATATAGGACTCTGCCTCCTGTCTCGCCTCCGGGAGAAGTTTGACATGCACACCGCAGCCCTTCTCTCCCTCCCGTTTTGGGATCCCTCCCTCTAGCATAGAAACCCTTGGCCATGTATTAGGTTTTCCTTTCCCCACCCCAACCGCTAAAAACTTTTAAGAAAGTCCCCCCAACTCTACTTACCTTCCCTCTCTCCCCCGCGTTCGTGACAGCTGGCAGCCGCGTCCGTGATTGCTGCCTCTCAGCCAATCACGGGCGCGGCTGCCGGTCCCGCCCCCTGCTTGCAGTGTCTTGCAAGTTGAAGGCCGGGCAGTGCATCGGAGGAGAGAGGGAAGGTAAGTGATCAGGGCACTTTCTTAAAATTATTTATAGCGTTGGGGCTGGGGGAAGGCATACTAGCATATGTAGAAATTTTTTTATAAGAGTGGACATACCCTTTAACAGCTCGTTGTTGTCTTCCATGTGTGGAAGTGAAGGGACACTATACTGAAAAAATTACTTGGCCACATGTTAATCTATAATTGAATACATGTAAGTAGCACTTACTCTGATTAGCGTGTGTTGCTGCATGGCTTCAATCCAGCCACACCTTTTGTTTAGGAGCAATATCTCCCCTCCCTCTTTTAACCACTCCCACACCCTATCCGACCTGACTTTTTCCCACAAACCAACTGCCAAGCCTGCACACAGCATACAGCATTCCAACTGTCAAAACCATTCCAGCTACAGTAAAACTGCTCACAAAGAATAGTTTTTGAGAGCAAGGAACTTGATTGACAGCTGAAATATAGAAGTTAGATTGGATATCCAAGAAATAGGTGGCAGTCAACAAAAACGTAGTTCATTAAAGTAGTTCAGGTCAGTCTACTGGAGTCTACTGGCCCCTTTAGAACCAAGGGCGATTGGATGTGATGGACAATTATGGGGATTGTGCAGTCCTCTATGGACCACACGCTCAGTCATGCAAACTGTTGCTACTTTCACCGTGACCCCGCCAGTGAATCGTTCCGGGCCAACTGCTTGCTGGTGTCGAACACTCTAATCGGAATAAATCCAACTACTGGGTGTGACAGTTTGTATGTGTGAATTGCATGGTGGGAAATCCCCTCTCCCAGTGCTGAATTATAGTTATAACTGAGCTGGTTTTCCTTCACAGATTGTCAGTCTGATAAAGTTTGAGTTTGAACAAAACAGATACTGGATTGAAGGCATGCAGCAACTACTTATTCATTTGGAGATTAAGATGAGGCAATTCATTTTTTTCAGTTTAAATACCTTTTAAGTGAATAGTGTCCAGGACCTGGAAGGATATCTTGGTTTGCCAGCACTTTTAGCTTTTGGGGGTGCGCTACCTATATACCAATTTCATTGGGGAGAAGAAATGCCCTTTAATTAAGACAGCGCTGATATACTTGCTGCACCTTGCAAGGGAAAAAGGAAATATCCCATTCCAGAACACGAAATATCCTTCTATCCCGACTTCTCCATTGAATTGCAAAAACAAAGAGCAAAATATTAGAGACAAGCGACTTCTGAGTAATAAACAGCTCAAATATGCCATGCTTTATCCTGCCCGCAATCCTGCCTGCCGCAGGAGGCAAACACACCTTACAGAACCCTGAAAGCCGCAGCATTTGTAGACACCCTCAGAGTAAGGAACTCTACAAATGGTATTAAGAGCGAGTAAAGCTTACCCTCTTTAATTATAATCTGGGATTCCCCTTGACTAATATTGGAAAACATGGTGATGTGCAAACGTTACCTTTGTTAAACAACTCCATGAACTTGGATCTTCAATATCAGATAAGCAGACTAACTTTTCCCTGATGACCCAATACTTTCTTTTTCCAATATTTTCTCCCCCTCCATCAGCAATACTATATACTGAACTTCCTCTCTGAATATCTCTTCCCCAATCCACGGACCCCCCTCCCGATTGAGCACATCAAAATGTCATATCTAAATTACAAGCTGCTGCATTGGAATGTCCGTGGTCTACCAATAAGGTAAAACTCAAAAGTGGTCTGCAGCGTATTAAAAACGACAAAACGGATATAGCCATAATACAAGATGCATCTCAACAGCTCAATTACAGAGCCCCTTACAAACCCGGGTTGAGCTGGCTATATCACAATGTTTACCACATCCCCACACGGGGGGGCAATTATAATATCCAACAGCACCCTTAGAGATGATAGATGTAGACTGGACCCACAGATAGATATGAGTTTTTGTCTAGTAAAATAAGTGCCCAACCAATCCTGATATTAGCTTTCTATATAAACCCCCCCCCCCCCCATCATAGTTCAACAGTAATGCAAATAGGTCTTCAATTCATGGCGGATCACTCTACAGCTAAACAATCTGGTTGGGGGACTTCAACAGTTCTAAATTTATACCAAAAAGCTGTAGTGTGGGTTTACAGACCCAGAGAAAGACAGTGGCCTATGCTTCACCTGACAGTCTCCACCAAACCGGATACTGTATACAACAAAATAAGTATAGGTTGGCATATACAACACAGACTAAAAGCTGTGATCAAAGTGTTGGTTTATTCAGTGAACATGTTGTGCGACATGTTTTGGACTTAAAGTCCTCAAGTTATCAGTCCTAAACCGCATGCCCTGAATCATATAGGCACATTTGGGTAGTAAATTAAATTACTACCCAAAATCCTACCCTAGTGCCTCAATGCAGTAATTTCACACTGCCTCAATGCAGTGATTTATGCAAGGGAAATGTACTACCTTCAGTACCAATGCTTTTTTATGTACCTAGGAGCCCAACATGATACAGCAGGAACCAGGTGTATTTTCAGCCTGTATACAGCCAGGCATTTGACTCAGATTGTTCATATCTCTTGCAGATTAAGGTTTTGCCCCCACCTCATCAAGTGGATAGCCAAGATCACAATCCTTTCATTGACTAGGGGCACCTGCCAGGGATGCCCCCTATCACCACTACTGACTGCACTTCTACTGTTACATAAATCATTTCAGGAAGTGTTATGCAGACAATATGCTGCAGACATATCTAGCGACCAGGGCCCTCACTAGAACAAGCCCTAAAAGTCATAGATGCTCCGCCAACTACTCGGCTGGCGATAAACTGGACAAAATCTGTAATTCTACCACTGGATAGTTTCCCCCCTCTTTCAATGCTGTGCCTGTTACTCACATTGGTTAAATCTATGGGTATTCTAATCCAGGCGCCAGAGAATTATCTAAACTAAACATGGAACCACTAATTTATATGATAAACAATAGCTCAAATATGGTCCAAGATACTACTGGGTGTTATGGTCAGAGTAATTTGAAAAAAATTATCCTCCTACCTAAAATACTGTACATATTAAGTATAAAAACATCTCATTTTTATGGGGAGGAAACTGGCATAGACTGTTATGCACCACTCTGCAGCACCCAATCAACATGGGGGGCTTAGGCATACTGTACCTAATACTTACTATATGTGGCCCAGATATCGCATTTTTTTCATTGGCAACTAAAAACAGCCCATTTCCCAGACCCTGTTTGCCAGATAATGCGAGGCACAAAGAGTAACCTTAAACCAATTTCAAAGCACATATATATAAGCAGCTACGCATCTCTGGCAACAAATTCTTAAAAAACAAAAATGCCACCAATACATTTGCAAACTTCCCTGAGGATTACAACACATTAAAACTTTCCAGGAACTCAGGTTGAATTCCAACATCCAATAATATGAAGTTAAACGATTTCCCTGGTCTCTCCCACGGCAGTGGGAATCAATGGGTTAACTTCCCCTGGTCCTCACATGACAGTTTAAGTAGCCATAAATTGGGCTGACTCCTCCCCCCCACCATGCCTCTTTTCCTGTCCTCACATTCCAAGCCTCTATTTACTCAGAAATAAGCTCACCCCCGTCTTCCTTAGTGGGTCTCCTACCTCTCCCCTATTGTAACAGCCTACGCACCTGTGCTTTGTCTGTGCAGCCGACTGAAGCTGTACGGTCTATCTGGTACACGAGCGCCACTGGAACGCATATGCGTTCCACCATACCAAAGTCCGTAATCGTCACTTCCGGTTTCGTTTAAAACGCTGGAATCTCCCTTGTGCCTTGCTGATCAGTTGGCTCTGCTCTGCTTTGCTCATAGTCGCTGTTCTCAGCCCTGGCACTGCTTGAAGTTTCAATTTGTTTCCAAAGTATGGCTGTTTATGCAAGCTTGACTATAGCTTGCTAGGAAACTATTTATACTCAGCTAACTTTGGATATAACCGTTTATTTTTCAGTGTCTGATCATTCTTCCAAAAGACACAGCTCTGGTTCCAGGGGGTGAGCAGGATGTTTTGCAAAGGGTGTCTTCTTCTGTACTGCACATATATGTTTGTATGTACTTATACCAACAACTATTGGTTTTCTTTTTCTTTATATTTTCCAGCCCTTCACCAAAAGGCACGAATCTGAACACAGATCTCATAAATCCTATAAACTGAGTGTGCTTTGTGTGAACAGTACGCCATTAAAGGGAAGAAATTATGTCAGGACGATTGATGAGAAAGCTAATGCTCCTACATTGCAACAATATCTAACATAGTAAAAGATATTATGCAAGCATCTATATCATCTATGACCCAACAAGCAGCTGACATAGCTACAGCACAGGTATCAGCCAATCTACCTGAGACCATCACGGTGAAAGACTAGGGCTCTTAGAGAGCCAGGGGAATTGGAAAATACCGAAGATACAACGGATGAGATCCCTTCTACGTCTTATCAAACTGAATTGTTTTCGCAAGAAGCCTTAGAGCAAATAATCTTAAAGATGAGATCAACTTTACAGATTTCACCTGAACAACCATTAGCATCTCCTGAGAACTTGATGTTCAGTAAGAAAACTAACGAGCAATCAGTCTTCCATTTTCACCGTCAAATACAAGAAATTTTCTATCTGAATGGAAGAACCCAGATAAAAAATTTGCTATATCTCAGAATCTCCAAAATTTATACCCATTTCTGGAAGAACATAAGACAATTTGAACAAGCACTGAGAGTTGACACACCAATAGCCAAATGGCCAGGAAAATGGCGCTGCCACAGAAGATGCTACTTCACTCCCGCGACCCAATGGATCGTAAGAGGAAACAGCACTTAAAAGAGCTTTTTCAATGGCGGGCTCTGCGCTCAGGCCTCCTATAGCTATCACAATCTGGCTAGAGCAACACATATATGGCTACAAGACTTAGAATCTGCTCTAACACCAAGGAGTACCAGAGCTGAAATCATAAATCCCTTCGGACATCAAGTTTGCTAACGAATTCATTGCTGAAGCATCACTAGACGCTGTAAAAACTCGTTTCTAAATCCATGGGATATTCAGTGTAGCCAGGCGAGCATTATGGCTCAAACAGTGGAAGGCATATCCATTCCAAACAGGGACTCACTAACATACCATTCGAAGGTAGCACTTTTTGGGGAAAAAATTGGAAGATCTTATTGATAATAATTCAAACAAGAAAAGTCTCCCGGTTCAACAAGGTGTTTAGACCATTTTTTAATCAGAAACAAGCTAATTTACAGGAGGCTAGACAATATAGACCAGGTAAGCCATTTTTCCAAAGGACCTGGAAAATGATAATACAGTCCTTTCGAGGTTCAAGGAGCAATGCAGTTAGAGAAGGAAATCATGACTATGTCAGAACGCAAAAGGAAAAAGTGGGGAAGATTACCAATTTCTACACAATATGGAGTCTTCAATTACAGATCTATGGGTTTTGAATTCAATCAAGCAAGGTTACAAAATAGAACTATCCCACCTTCCTCCTCCGAACAGATTTCTCAAATCAAGAAACTTAAAATCATCAACTCACAAACAAATGTTCCTAGAAGCAATACTAACCCTATACCAACAGAAGTTATAGAACCAGTACCACAAAACAAAAGTTCACAGGAATCTACTCACCTTTGTTTATGAGAAAGAAAAAGTCTGGAGAAGCAAGAACTATTTTAGATTTGAGATTTCTAACAAGTTTGTCATGAAGAAAAAATTCAAAATGGAGACACTAAAATCAATAACTCAGCAAATAAGACTGAACGACTGGATGGCAAAAATCGACCTGAAACATGCTTACTTACACGTGCCAATAGCAGAAGTCCACGAAGATTCCTCAGATTCTTCATTCTAAACAGTCATTGGCAATTCAAAGCCCTACCGTTCGGTCTATCCTCAGCCCCACGCACCTTTACAAAAATACTTGCTCCAATTCTAGCATTGCTACGAGTTCAGGGAGTCCATATTTGGATACCTAGACGACATCCTATCAAAGCAAGAACAAGGGAGACTCTTCTATCCCTATTCAAATAACACTACTATTGCCTGGAAGATCATGGTGGATAGTAAATCTGGAAAAATCCAATCTTTCACCATCTCAAAAGATATTATTTTGGGACGACTCTAGACTCGTCAAAAATGCAGATTCATTACCTCAATTACGGATGCTAATATACTGACAAAATCAAGAATCTGACCAGATTTCAGTACTCAACAGCCCAAGTGTGCCAAAGGGTACTGGGAAAACTGATATCTTTGACATTCCAGACAACTACAAATTCACCTATTAAAGTATTGGAAACCAGAAGACCACCCATGCCAGGTAATATTCCTTCCACATCACTTTTGATAGAATTGAAATGGTGGAGGGAAACCAAAATTTCAGGCCGGAGGATCTAAATCCACGACAGTGGATAAGAATAGTGACGGATGCCAGCCCAACAGGCTGGGGAGCTACATGCCAAGGAAAGATGGCTCAGGGTGTCTAGGACAACTGACAGCAGTCAACTCCCAGAATCTCAAGACTAACAGCCGTCTTACTCCTCTGAAGGCATTCAATTCTATGATCAAGAATCATCAGTGATGATATATTCGGACAACACGACAGTGGTCTCTTATCTGAACAGAGGGGGAGGAACTCGCAGCAAACCACTATGGAAAACAACCATGGAGATAATGATTGGGCAGAGAAATACCTTCTCCATATTCAGGCCATTCACATACCGGGATCACAGAATCTTACAACAGATTATCTGGAGCAGGAATCAACTGAGACCGGGAGAATGGAGTCTCATCAAGGAAAACATTTTCACAGAATATGCCTACAAATTGGTCACCCAGTAATCGACCTCATGGCATCCAACCAGAACAACAAAACTCAAAAATATTGTTCTTGGTTCCCGGACAATCAGGCCACTGTGATCAACTCATTCTCTATCCTATGGAACTTCAGTCTGGGATACATATTTCCTCCTATCCCCATGATTCCGAGAGTTCTAGAGAAATATAGAACAAGACAAAGCACTGATTATAGCTATAATCCCATGGTGCCGAGAAGGTCATGGTTCCAATGGGCCACTATCTCTATCCAAGGCAAGCCGATCAGACTCCCATTGGACAAAGATCTACTCAGTCAAGGACCAATTCTACACCCAGACCCATCCAGTCTCAACCTCACGGTATGGCTACTGAAAGGGTTTATGCAAAACTGCGGTGTATCAGAAAAGGCAATTACTACTCTGATGTCTTCAAGAAAACCATCAACATCCAATTCTTATTATAAGACTTGGCAAGTGTTTGTGGACTGTGGCACAAATAAAAAATTGTCAGCAGATAATATAACGTGGGCTATCTTCTAGACTTCTTACAGATGGGTTCGAAAGAAATCTTAGTCTATCATCACTAAAGAGACAGATTTCAGCAATTTTAGCTATATCTAACACTAAGTGGGCCCTAGACCTCTTATAGCAGATTTTTCTCAGGAGTTCAACACCTAAGGCCTCAAAATAAAATAGATGCCACCCTGGGATCTCCCATTAGTATTAGAATTTCTCCAATCCAACGCGTTTGAACCTTTAGAATCCTCATCTATGAAAAACCTTACATTCAAAACGCTGTTCTTGGTGGCTATTTCCTCAGCAAGAATGATTAATGAGATCAGAGCTTTAAGAGCTTCCCCACCATTTACTTCCTTCCTGTCAGACAGAGTGATATTAAGAACGGATAACACTTTCCTTCCCAAAGTGGTCCCTTCATTTCATATCAACGAAGATATTATCTTGCCAAACATGCCAGACGAGGATAATCTACTGGACGAGGAAGATGTCTGAGCAAAATATAAGAAAAGACAGCAAGCATCCGAAAAACAATTCCCTATTTGTTTTGTTCACAGGGCCCCGCATAGGATCCCACCAGCAAAGACTACATTGGCTTCATGGATAGTACAAACTATCAGACAAGCTTATGCAGCCAGCGAAGAGAACCAACCAACCTCAATTACAGCTCATTCAACTAGAGCAGTGGCCACATCATGGGCATTCTCAGCCAGAACTTCACCAGAGGAGATATGCAGAGCAGCCACCCTGGACATCTATGTCCATTCATAACACTACAAATTAGATGTTTTTTCATCAAGGATAGAGAATGAGTTGATCACAGTGGCCTGATTGTCCGGGAACCAAGAACAATATTTTTTGAGTTTGTTGTTCTGGTTGGATGCCATGAGGTCGATTACTGGGTGACCAATTTGTAGGCATATTCTGTGAAATATGTTTTCCTTGAGACTCCATTCTCCCGGTCTCAGTTGATTCCTGCTCAGATAATCTGTTGTAAGATTCTGTGATCCCGGTATGTGAATGGCCTGAATATGGAGAAGGTATTTCTCTGCCCAATCCATTATCTCCATGGTTGTTTTCCATAGTGGTTTGCTGCGAGTACCTCCCCCTCTGTTCAGATAAGAGACCACTGTCGTGTTGTCCGAATATATCATCACTGATGATTTCTTGATCATAGAATTGAATGCCTTCAGAGCGAGTAAGACGGCTGTTAGTTCTCTGAGATTCTGGGAGTTGACTGCTGTCATGTTGTCCTAGACACCCTGAGCCATCTTTCCTTGGCATGTAGCTCCCCAGCCTGTTGGGCTGGCATCCGTCACTATTCTTATCCACTGTCGTGGATTTAGATCCTCCGGCCTGAAATTTTCGGTTTCCCTCCACCATTTCAATTCTATCAAAAGTGATTGTGGAAGGAATATTACCTGGCATGGGTGGTCTTCTGGTTTCCAATACTTTAATAGGTGAATTTGTAGTGGTCTGGAATGTCAAAGATATCAGTTTTCCCAGTACCCTTTGGCACACTTGGGCTGTTGAGTACTGAAATCTGGTCAGATTCTTGATTTCTGTCAGTATATCTAGCATCCGTAATTGAGGTAATGATATCTGCATTTTTGACGAGTCTAACATCTAATACCTTAATACTTTACAGTAGGGGGTACATTATCTACTATAAATATCCAATCAGAAGCATCTTACATTTCAGCTGTCAATCAAGTGCATTATTAACATAAAACTCTAGCTGTGTGAAGTTTTGCTGTAACTAGAATGGTGACATTGGTATGTGAGGATTGTAAAGTGGGAATACCCCCTTCCAGTGCTGACTCATAGTGATTACGAAGCAAGCTAACTTCACAAAAAGATGTGTAAGCAGGAGTCAGTTAAGTGTGGGAGGGGATACTTTGGCTGAGCTATCATGTAATGGATTGAAGGCATGCAGCTACACAATAAACCTTATATGAGAGCTATTGCAAGTCTTATAACCTAGAACCTGCACATTAATGCAAATGTTGAAAGTAAGAGATTATTGTGGAAGATAAACTTTCATGCCATTATGCTATACTGTATTTTTTTTTAATTCTGGGGTTTGTTTGCAGAGTAGAGAGTGAAATCTGCTAAAGATCTGCACTGGAAGATGAAATTAACAGAAAATTATCCATCTGACCCAATTTGTTTGTTTTTTTATGATTACCTATTCACTTCAAAGCGGTCGATCAACAAAATGGCCATTGTTTTGTCAATCAAGTCTAATGAAATGTTCGAATCAATCACAAAAATCGACCCAGCGTATGGCATCTTGAGAATTTTGAAAGTAATACCTTTAAGAAAGCTGGTTACTTGGATGCTCTTTAGGTGTATGGCTTGTTCTCTAATCCTTTGACTAGGTATATATCTTACTTATTTCTGCCACACAATACCAAGCAGGAGACGCTGTCCACTACAGTGAATGATTTTTGAGTCATCTTCCTAGTTTTGTCTGCCCACGACCTATGGGTGTTTCTTGCGTTAACTTCCTAGTTATTCTGTTGGTACATAAATAGTGTATTTAGCTTTGAAAATGAATAATCTGAAATTATATGACAGAGATGGGAAATTTTGCTTCCCATTGACTTCAGTTAGTTTCATATGCAAAATTTTAGGTTTCACAAATTTCTTACCTCATTTATGTATGGTCACAGGCAAGGAATGTTTTTGTTCAAGGTTAGTACCTACTGATCCGACACTACAAACCAACTACTATTGAGAACAATTGTCTGCACAATAATTCAGAACAACTGACTTGAAATATGAGAAGAAATTTACGAGCAAGACCTAATTGTTTAGCATGTCCTATTTTGCCAGAAAATCAGTTCTTTATGTAAGTTTCCACCAATCCCCAGAAAATCTGACTAATTTATTAGAGCGGCTCAAATTGTCAGCCCTTTTGTATCCAGGTAGATGACTAAAAAACATACATTTTTATTTTGGCTTAATGACGTTATTACTTTAATGCGTGAAAGCGCTAAATCTGCTGCATTTGTAAAGTTGTATTATCTTACACATGCACAGGGGCAGTTTGAGTTAGAGTAGTGTTTGATTAGAGAGGAACTAACTTTGCTGTGGCTTTTGGTTGTTTTTTAAATTACCTGTAGTTAGTAGGGCGTCAGCTCCATTAATCCACCTCTTTATTGGTGGAAGTCTAAAGCTTCTCTAATTGTGCAACGAACATCTGTTTCGGGTGATAATCGCAAGTGTGTTGCTATTAAGTCAACATTTTGTCTGCTAAGCCACCTGAGTTAACAGAAAAGAACAAGTTCATTTACAGTAGAAATGTTATCGTTTACTTGGAACAGAGTGGAAGCAAAAAAAAAAAATCATCTCTAAAATCAGATTTTTTTTTTATTGTTTCTGATAGGCTGTCTGCAATCCCCACTTGCTGAAAAATAAAATGCAGCTTTCAGGGATTTCATATGGGTGTGAAGACATCTGTATATAAATATGCTAATAGAGACAGTACATAGTGAGGACAGGGAGCGTGGCTCTTTGAAGACTACATGGGCTATGAATTGTACTGGCAAGAACATGTAAGCTTTTTTGTAAATGCAACTTACTTAGAGTTGTTTTGGGTAGAAAAGCTTTCATGCTAAGATTTTATAAAATCAAGTTTAGTTCTCCTTTAATGAAACTTTAATTTTGCAATAAATGTGACCCAGGGCATCATTATTTAGATGTTTTAAAGGTTTTCAGCAAAAAAAAATTTGGCACAATTGCCAGCTAGTCTAAGCTGCACTAGCAGATATCTGAAAGAGAAATTGGACTTTATTAGGGTATATATCAATAGTAGTTTCAATCCGATATACACTGATATTGAGGATTTAAAAGTAACAAGTACACACACCATCACTTTTTTCACTTTTTCCCCCCAAGAATAAAATTATATAATATTTTTTTTTTAGTTTTTCATTTGTTAATCTAAAACTGTTTCAGAGAAGGCACAATTTACAGCGTAATTTAGGCCACATCAAAAAAAAAAGTCCTGGTTAAGAGAACAGTAGCTTGATGTAAGATCAAAGTTTTAGCAAATGCATTTTATCTTCTACATTGCTGATCTCCAGCTTGTAATCCTGTTAAGGAGAATAAAAATGACTGCAGCCGATGGGAATTAAATGTCTGAAGTTCAAAGCAGCCTGCACATCAGAGCAGATGTCAATCAAATGAACATCTTGCAAGCTATGCAGGGAGCGTATTTCTTGGGGAGGAGATCAAGTAGGAGTCACTGCACTGTTTTCCCCTTGGGATGTGGTTTCGATCAGTTCTTCATTAAAGTGAATCCAGAAGGCACTTTTTTCCACTTCTATTTTACCCCACTTTTTTCCTTTCTTAATGTAGCTTCCATTGAAAATGAATTTCAGGCAGCTTTTTGATCTTATGAAAGTCAGTGAAGAAACCAATTAAAGTAAAATAAGTGTGTTTTTTCCTTACTGTAGACAACCCTGAGTTGCCTAAAGGAATGCATTTGAGTGTTTTCATTTTATTTAGTTTACATGGACCCTGAAGCAGCAAAATGTGCCCATCTGCCCAAGTCCATTGTTTTAACTAGATATCTCTAAAACCATTTTCTTTCTACTACTACTTATTGTTGATATCACATAAATAAATATATATTTGCATTTGAAAAAAGTTTTCTTAGATGGGTATGGTATATAGATAGGTGTGCATATATTTGCATGTTTGTTTTGGGTTGAAAAAGACAATCATTCATCAAGTACAACGCTTGCCTTAAAGGACATGTAAACTGGGGCAAATAATTTTTTAACTAATTACACGGTAATTAGGATTAATTACCACCAATCTTAAATCTGCTTTTTTTTTTCTTCTCTGATCTTCCTATCCCTTGTTTTTTAGCTCTGGGAGTTTCACATTTAAAGAGGGCGAGCACAGTTAGTCAGTAAAGAACTGTCAATCACCCAGCCCCCTCCCCTGGCACACTACATGTAGAAACTATCCATTATATTAGGTAAAGCTTTTTTTTTCTATCACTGCATGGCTAATTGATTCAGAATTAAAGGGCATGTCCACCCTTAATAAAACTTTATATATATAGGTCTTGTTCCCCCAGCCCCAACCGCATTAGTATTATTGCAAAAAGTGCCCCGATCATTACTTACCTTCCCTCTCTTCTCTCTCGCCGCACAGTCCCGGCCCTCTGCTTGCATAGAACTGCAAGCAGGGGGCTGGACCGGCAGCCAGGTCTGTGATTGGCTGAGAGGCAGCCCCTTACTTGATTCAAGTAGTTATTACTCTCCCAGTGCTGCTACCTTCCTATAGTAAAGCAGTTTTACTTTCACTATAACACAATATCACTGGGTGAATGCTATTGGCTGTAGCGAGGCACAGATATCTTCACTGCACTGCTCCACACTCCATTTGTGCCCCAGTTTTGGGAGGGGTGGCAAAATGTGCCCATCTGCCCAAGTGCCATTGTTTTAACTAGATATCTCTAAAACCATTTTCTTTCTACTACTTTTGTGTTGATTCATATTATTTTTGCATTTGAAAAAAGTTTTCTTAGTGGGTATGGTATATAGATAGGTGTGCATATATTTGCATGTTTGTTTTGGGTTGAAAAAGACAATCATTCATCAAGTACAACGCTTGCCTTAAAGGACATGTAAACTGGGGCAAATAATTTTTAACTAATTACACGGTAATTAGATTAATTACACCAATCTTAATCTGCTTTTTTTTTCTTCTCTGATCTTCCTATCCCTTGTTTTTTAGCTCTGGGAGTTTCACATTTTAAAGAGGGCGGAGCACAGTTAGTCAGTAAAGAACTGTCAATCACCCAGCCCCTCCCCCTGGCACACTACATGTAGAAACTATCCATTATATATAGGTAAAGCTTTTTTTTTCTATCACTGCATGGCTAATTGATTCAGAATTAAAGGGCATGTCCACCCTTAATAAAAACTTTATATATGATAGGTCTTGTTCCCCCAGCCCCAACCGCATTAGTATTATTGCAAAAGTGCCCCGATCATTACTTACCTTCCCTCTCTTCTTCGCCGCACAGTCCGGCCCTCTGCTTGCATAGAACTGCAAGCAGGGGGCTGGACCGGCAGCCAGGTCTGTGATTGGCTGAGAGGGCACCCTACTTGATTCAAGTAGTTATTACATCTCCCAGTGCTGCTTACCTTCCTATAGTAAAGCAGTTTTACTTTCACTATAACACAATATCACTGGGTGAATGCTATTGGCTGTAGCGAGGCACAGATATCTTCACTGCACATCTCCACACTCCATTTGTGCCCCAGTTTTGGGAGGGGTGGATCATAGAGGAGAAATGCATACTAAATAGGAGGGACCTGAACAGGAGATGGAGAAGATCTAGTGACGGAGCACTGAGAGCAAAAAGGTTCCTGACAGTACTAAAAATATAGAAATGGATAAAGGCAAGTCATTTTTTTCAGTTTAGTGTCCCTTTAAGTTTGGGTAACACCAGCAGAGGCCAACCTCGATCCATCCGCTCGGTGACAGACACTGTCTGTAAATCGTCATCGACTGTCATTATTGCCATGACCGACGGACATTTGTCCCGGCCGAGCACTCGCTCGGGACAAATAGTCCGTCCGTGTGTACCCACCTTAACCATACAGACTATGCCCCCTCCTGCATACACCACATCTATTGTTTCGTTTGTTCCCCTCCAACTCTGCGTTTGCTTTACATTGCTCCCCTATTGAAGGTGTTACGGGATTCTGCCATTACAACAACAAACATAGTTAGAAGATTCAACAATTATACTGCCCTTTACAGTGAAGATTATTGGGTTGCTTAAAGGACTAGTAAAGTCAATTTTTTTTTAAAGAAAAGTAAGAAGTCCTACCTATTTTTTTTGGTCTAGATGCCCAATCAACCACATCTTTAAAGGGTATGTCCACTGTTATTTTAACTTTTATGTTTCCAGTTTAACTGAAGGACAGGAGGTAAATGCGATATGTCTTACCTCCTGTCCTTCAGTAAAACTTACAGGAGACCAGAAGAAACTTACCCACGTATCGCTCCAGCGCTGGCCTCACTGACAGTCTCCGCCGCGTCCACGCTCCTATGCACTGTGTGCGCACGCGCACACAATGCAAAGGACTGTGGATCCGTCGGGTGTATGTCCACCGTTATTTTAACTTTTATGTTTCCAGTTTAACTGAAGGACAGGAGGTAAATGCGATATGTCTTACCTCCTGTCCTTCAGTAAAACTTACAGGAGACCAGAAGAAACTTACCCACGTATCGCTCCAGCGCTGGCCTCACTGACAGTCTCCGCCGCGTCCACGCTCCTATGCACTGTGTGCGCACGCGCACACAATGCAAAGGACTGTGGATCCGTCGGGGAATGTCAGTGTAGTCGGAGGCTGTCAGCAGCGCTGGATCGTTACGCAGTAAGTTTCTTCTGGTCTCCTGTAAGTTTTACTGAAGGACAGGAGGTAAGACATATCGCATTTACCTCCTGTCCTTCAGTTAAACTGGAAACATAAAAGTTAAAATAACAGTGGACATACCCTTTAAAGATGTGGTTGATTGGGCATCTAGACCAAAAAAAATAGGTAGGACTTCTTACTTTTCTTTAAAAAAAAATTGACTTTACTAGTCCTTTAAGCAACCCAAATAATTCTTCACTGTAAAGGGCAGTATAATTGTTGAATCTTCTAACTAGTTTTGTTGTAATGGCAGAATCC
This sequence comes from Hymenochirus boettgeri, assembly GCA_019447015.1. NCBI lineage: Eukaryota > Metazoa > Chordata > Amphibia > Anura > Pipidae > Hymenochirus > Hymenochirus boettgeri. The sequence goes on from CM033472.1 coordinate 145,944,388, forward strand.
CGTAACACCTTCAATAGGGGAGCATATGTAAATGCAAACGTCAGAGTTGGAGGGGAATCTTTTAAACTGTAATACATATAGATGTGGTGTATGCAGGAGGGGGCATAGTCTGTATGGTTAAGGCTGGGTACACACGGACGGACTATTTGTCCCGAGCGAGTGCTCGGCCGGGACAAATGTCCGTCGGTCATGGCAATAATGACGATCGATGACGATTTACAGACATGTCTGTTCATCCGAGCGGATGGATCGAGGTTGGCCTCTGCTGGTGTGTACCCAAACTTAAAGGGACACTAAACTGAAAAAAATGACTTGCCTTTATCCATTTCTATATTTTTAGTACTGTCAGGAACCTTTTTGCTCTCAGTGCTCCGTCACTAGATCTTCTCCATCTCCTGTTCAGGTCCCTCCTATTTAGTATGCATTTCTCCTCTATGTATCCACCCCCTCCCAAAACTGGGGCACAAATGGAGTGTGGAGCATGTGCGAAATCTCAAATCTAAAATAGTTCTTGCTTCTCCAGACTTTTTCTTTCTCATAAACAAAGGTGAGTAGATTCCTGTGAACTTTTGTTTTTGTGGTACTGGTTCTATAACTTCCTGTTGGTATAGGGTTAGTATTGCTTCTAGGAACATTTGTTTGTGAGTTGATGATTTTAAGTTTCTTGATTTGAGAAATCTGTTCGGAGGAGGAAGGTGGGATAGTTCTATTTTGTAACCTTGCTTGATTGAATTCAAAACCCATAGATCTGTAATTGAAGATCTCCATATTGTGTAGAAATTGGATAATCTTCCTCCCACTTTTTCCTTTTGCGTTCTGACATAGTCATGATTTCCTTCCTCTAACTGCATTGCTCCTTAGGGTTACCAGTGGGTGCAAGGGTCCCCGTACCATCATACATAAACAATGACACAGACGACGATAAAAGGAATCTTTCAGCTCAAAAGTTAAAAGAAGTGTAAAATCTCTGAGATAAAGAAGCCCCTAATAGATGTATACAAAGCTGGATATCCACAAGGCAGTGTAGGTTTCTGTTCTGGCCCCAGAAAATGTCCAAAGGACCCATTCTGCTACATAAGCAGTATTATGGTTCATCTGTGTGACTTGAGGCTCCAAATGAAAAACAACATCATTTGTAAAGATAATCTCATTATAAATTAGAAGACTATGCATAAATCTAAGAAGGAGGCCCCATATCGCGCACATGCCAAGGACCCTATTAGTCTTAACGGACTAAGATGGGTATCCCAACCTGCAGCAGATACCATAATTTCCATTGAATTTGCCCATTGTTTACCAAAGCTAGAATCTTCCTTATAACAAGCACAAAAGTCTCTTAATCCTTTAATACACACCACTAAATGTTTATTTATGAACATTATTAGATACCAAGCTCAACAAGAAAAAAATCTTAATTAATCGACCAAAGCTGCCTCATGAAATTAAAACTCTTAAAATGTATTTATAAAAACAACTATAAGAAAAACTATCATTTAATGAACTTTACTAACAAAATCTTCCATGTACTGACTATGGATTATTAATTTAAAACCACTAGCAGGGAACATAAAAATATTAGAATTGTTTATTATTGGAATATCTATTGTTCTTACAAAAAGTAAATAAAACGAGAAGCCAAAATTAGGAAATCCAACAATGATGTTTGTAAACAAGAATTTTAAAGGGCAGGCTTATGCCAAGCAGCAGAAGGTTTTGGTCAAAAAATGTTTAGGAAAACTAAACTTAATTTTTTTTAAAAATCCTAATGTAAAGCTTTCTCCTCCAGAACACCTATACAATGTAAGCTGCATTTAGTAATGTAAGTAATAATTCTGTAACAAACAAGGCTTCTATGTTGCTGCCAGAACAACTCACAGCCCATGTTGGCTTCAAAGAGACATACCCCCTGACCCTGTTTCTAGCGAAAGAATAGTTTCTAAATGTAATCATTGTTGCTGGTGGCATACCATGTAAACACCATCAGGGTTATTCAATAAAAGTTCTTAAACAATAAGAACTTTTATTGAATAACCCTGCATGTTTTTCCCACCTTTTGCTTCCTGTACACAGTCCCACCCATTTGTTTCTACCTTATCATTTATTCCCCAATCTATCTATCTTTTAAATTTGGCTTTAATTCCTGCTTAATATACATATATACTGCCCTTTCTTATTAACATGTCATGTCTAAATAAGGAGTATGCTTCATATTTACTGTCCGGATGTGAATCATTAGCCATGTTTCTGCTATATTGATCATGTCATACCTTTCCTTAAAAGCTATTAGTTCTATTCCCCAGTTTTTTTTAAACATACATTTTAGATTATCTATTTACGTAAAAATATCAATTTACATGTAGGGGTCCAGCAGTCCCACACCTTGGCATTTTCGTGGACAAACCTCATGTTGATAGATTCAATTCCAGAAAACATGGAGAGAGTAGCACACTATTTAAGTGTCCAATTCTTTATTAATAAAGCATACAATGTTTCGGAGGCTCACCGGTCCCCTTCCTCAGGTACCTGAGGAAGGGACCGCTGAGCCTCCGAAATGTTGATGCTTTGTTAATAAAGAATTGGAGACTTAACTAGTGTGCTTCTCTACATCGTGTTTTTCTGGAAGATTGTGACCTCTTGGGTAGGGGGGTAGAGAGGATTGCACCTATCAAACAAGGCATTGCCACATGCGGTGTGCTTGAGTGGACTTATTGCTATTTGGTAGATTCAATTCACATTTGGCAATAAGCATTGACCACTGTTTTCCAGTGGGAAAATTCTGGTAGGAGTGTCTGCATCAACTACTGAGCAACCAGTTTTTTTTTAAGCAGGAAACAATGTATCAGCTCTAAAAAAAATATCTACATTTATCTACAGGTAATGATCCATAATGCAGAGGAGACAGACTTGGAGTCTATTCCCACCAGAGAGCCCATATGGTCATGCCAAAAGTCTATTATTTGTAAACAGTATCCTTGAATATTTGAACAGGTTAAAAAGATATGGTAGAATGGACCCGAATTCTCTAGCACTTAAGGTGGGTACACACAGTAACAAGACACTCAACGAATTAGAGGAAAAGTGAACAACTGTTAAAACTCTAGTGATACGCTGCAGGCAGCAGTGCACCCCGGGGAATATTATGCAATAGAACAAAACAAGGAGAGAGGAAAACCCCTCATATAAAAAGTCCCAAACAAATGGCACATTCACATGGAGAAAACCATAAAAAATATGTTTATTGATCATTCACAGATGAACAAAAACCTAAGTACTCCTTAACCAAGGACCACTTCAAGTCCACTATCCCTAAAGTGCAACAGTATCTAAAGTGCAATACAACCCAAATCCCATAAGACACAGAAATATAGCAAAATAAAACACAAAACTGGGCATACCCAATACAAATAGGCAGTTCGGGACCAGACCATATAGGAAAAGAGACCTGAATTTGACTAAGTAAAACAAATGTAACGAGCAGGGCAAATAAAAATCAAAATGCGTCCCCCTCCTTGGTACACCGTATCCAGATCAAAGCAGGAGCCGAACACCCTGATTTCTGTGGGTCAGACTGCAGTGAGGGAAGGCAACATTATACTTAACCAATCCCTCAGACGGCAACAGCCTTCACCCAATTCTGTCTGACATGCTCCTCAGTCAATCGATCAATCTGTGTCTGCTTTCCTCGACTATCCTAAGGCTCCAACAAATACGCCATTAAACACACTAGGATCGACACATGTTTGTTGTTTATGGTATATCACGGGCTTCCTAAGGAAGACTGACAGCATTGGGTGAAGGCTGTGGCCGTCTCAGGGATTGGTAATGTATAGTGTGTCATCTTCTGTGTACCTTCCCTCAACTTGATTTCTCATTGCAGTCCCAGTCCCACAGCAACAGGGTGATCTGGATACAGTGTACCAAGGAGGATACGCACCTTGATGTTTACTTGCCTGCTCGTTTTTTGCTTTACTTAGTCGAATTCAGGTCATCTTTTCCTATCTTGTTCGGTCATGAACTGCCTGGACAACCGATTTGGTGTTTTATTGTTGCTATATTTATGTGTCTATTTGGGTTTGGGTTGTAATGCACTTTAGATCATTTGCACATTAGGGATATTGGACTAGGTAGTGGTCCTTGTGAGGAGTACTTAGGTTTTCTGTTCATCTATGAATGATCATTAAACATATTTTTTACTGGTTATCTCCATTGTGATGTGCCATTTGTGGGGGAATGTTCCTATGAAAGGTTTTCCTCTCTCCTTGTTTTGTTCTACACATAGTAACGAGAAAGGGACGATGCAGTCGGATCCAACTGTATGTAACGCATACAGTTCGGAAAAGCCAGAAAATTTCCCTCGCCCACGGTCGTCTATTTATGCTTAGTATGGTATAGGGATTCGGCCTGGCTGGCGAAAAACTGTGTCACGAGCATCTGTACCTTTGACAAGTGTGTACCCACCTTTAGGCAAAGTAGCTACGGAAGGGGTCGAGCATAGTACATATGTTTGTTATATAATTGCGTTAAGTTATCTGAGACTTTCAGAGAAGTGAACTTATGTGCTGTTAGTGCTTCTTTCCATTCCTCATTAGTTATGGGTCCAAAATCTAACTGCCATGCTTGGGTTTTGTTTTTTATGTATATTATATTTGGGAAATTAGTTTCCTTGATTAAGCACCTCTCAGTAAAGCTGGTAATGGGTTAGCGGTTACAAATATTGGTCTATTTGGAAATGGTGTTAAAGGGTAACTGTGGTCTCGAATTCTTCCAAACTAGTAAGAATTATATGAAAAGCCTTCCATCATACCTTCAAAATAAAACCTAAATCACATCTCTGATAAAATTTGTAAGAAGTTATTGCTAGAAAGGTTCAGCAATATTACTTCCTGCTTAACACTTTCCTGTTTTCGGCCATGTGATCAGTTTTTAGTCAGCCTCTGCTAGCATATTAGGCTCCCCTTCTCAACTGTCATTTTTTTCCCCAGGTACTTCCAGATTTCCCCAGCATTAAGTATCTTAACTGAGCATGCTTCTCCCTCGGGCTGACAGGTGGGGCACAGGTCAGGTATGTCACTCAACCTATTGGAAGCAGGAAGTTTGAAAATTCACCCCAATGTATGTCTCACAGGCTCCAGCCAGAGATGTGATTGTCGGCTCATTTAACCTTACTTGTTTCGAGACCACAGTTGCCCTTTCAGTATGCATGTCTAAGTTGGAAAACAGAAAATTTTCTCATACTCACCGTGATTTTCGTTTCATGGTCTCGACACGGCAGTGGGAATCAATGGGTTAACTTCCCCTGGTCCTCACATGACAGTTTTAGGTAGCCATAAATATGGGCTGACCCTCCCCCCCCACCATGCCTCTTGTATGTTCCGAACATTTCCATTTATTATATATCAGAAGGGTGGGAGCTTCCCACTGCCGTGTCGAGACCAGGAAACAAAAATTACGGTGAGTATGAGAAAATTTTCTGTTTTCCCTGTCTCTCCCACGGCAGTGGGAATCAATGGGATTTTTAAGCTGAATAAGGGAGGGGAGACAAAAAATTTCTTTTTTTTTTTTTCTATTTATTTTTCTCTTTTGCAGCATTTAGCACTTTGTTACCAAATTCTGCTTGATATGTGAAAAACATCTAATTTGTAGTGTCTTATGAATGTAGACAGGATGTCCAGGTGGCTGCTCTGCATATCTCCTCTGGTGAAGTTTCTGGCTGAGAATGCCCATGATGTGGCCACTGCTCTAGTTGAATGAGCTGTATTGAGGTTGGTTGGTTCTCTTCGCTGGCTGCATAAGCTTGTCTGATAGTTTGTACTATCCATGAAGCCAATGTAGTCTTGCTGGTTGGGATCCTATGCGGGGCCCTGTGAACAAAACAATAGGAACTGTTTTTCTGGATGCTTGCTGTCTTTTCTATATATTTGCTCAGACATCTTCCTACGTCCAGTAGATTATCCTCGTCTGGCATGTTTGGCAAGATAATATCTTCGTTGATATGAAATGAAGGGACCACTTTGGGAAGGAAAGTGTTATCCTTCTTAATATCACTCTGCTGACAGGAAGGAAGTAATGGTGGGGAAGCTCTTAAAGCTCTGATCTCATTAATCATTCTTGCTGAGGAATAGCCACCAAGAACAGCGTTTTGAATGTAAGGTTTTTCATAGATGAGATTCTAAAGGTTCAAACGCGTGGATTGGAGAAATTCTAATACTAATGGGAGATCCCAGGGTGGCACTCTATTTTTTATTGAGGCCTTAGGTGTTGAACTCCTGAGAAAAATCTGCTTATAAGAGGGTCTAGGGCCCACTTAGTGTTAGATATGCTAAAATTGCTGAAATCTGTCTCTTTAGTGATGATAGACTAAGATTTCTTTCGAACCCATCTTGTAAGAAGTCTAGAAGATTAGCCACCGTTATATTATCTGCGACAATTTTTTATTTGTGCACCAGTCCACAAACACTTGCCAAGTCTTAATAAGAATTGGATGTTGATGGTTTTCTTGAAGACATCAGAGTAGTAATTGCCTTTTCTGATACACCGCAGTTTTGCATAAACCTCCTTTCAGTAGCCATACGTGAGGTTGAGGACTGGATGGGTCTGGGTGTAAATTGGTCCTTGACTGAGTAGATCTTTGTCCAATGGGAGTCTGATCGGCTGTGCCTTGGATAGAGATAGTGCCCTTGGAACCATGACCTCCTCGGCCACCATGGATTATAGCTATAATCAGTGCTTTGTCTTGTTCTATCTTCTCTAGAACTCTCGGAATCATGGGGATAGGAGGAAATATGTATCCCAGACTGAAGTTCCATAGGATAGAGAATGAGTTGATCACAGTGGCCTGATTGTCCGGGAACCAAGAACAATATTTTTTGAGTTTGTTGTTCTGGTTGGATGCCATGAGGTCGATTACTGGGTGACCATTTGTAGGCATTTCTGTGAAATATGTTTTCCTTGAGACTCCATTCTCCCGGCTCAGTTGATTCCTGCTCAGATAATCTGTTGTAGATTCTGTGATCCCGGTATGTGAATGGCCTGAATATGGAGAAGGTATTTCTCCTCCAATCCATTATCTCCATGGTTTTTTCCATAGTGGTTTGCTGCGAGTACCTCCCCCTCTGTTCGATAAGAGACCACTGTCGTGTTGTCCGAATATATCATCACTGATGATTTCTTGATCATGAATTGAATGCCTTCAGAGCGAGTAAGACGGTGCTTAGTTCTCTGAGATTCTGGGAGTTGACTGCTGTCATGTTGTCCTAGACCCTGAGCCATCTTTCCTTGGCATGTAGCTCCCCGCCTGTTGGGCTGGCATCCGTCCTTTCTTATCCACTGTCGTGGATTTAGATCCTCCGGCCTAAATTTTCGGTTTCCCTCCACCATTTCAATTTCTCAAAAGTGATTGTGGAAGGAATATTACCTGGCATGGGTGGTCTTCTGGTTCCAATACTTTAATAGGTGAATTTGTAGTGGCTGGAATGTCAAAGATATCAGTTTTCCCAGTACCCTTTGGCACACTTGGGCTGTTGAGTACTGAAATCTGGTCAGATTCTTGATTTCTGTCAGTATATCTAGCATCCGTAATTGAGGTAATGATATCTGCATTTTTGACGAGTCTAGAGTCGTCCCCAAAAATAATATCTTTTGAGATGGTGAAAGATTGGATTTTTCCAGATTTACTATCCACCCATGATCTTCCGGCATAGTAGTGTTATTTGAATATGGGATAGAAGAGTCTCCCTTGTTCTTGCTTTGATTAGGATGTCGTCTAGGTATCCAATATTTGGACTCCCTGAACTCGTAGCAATGCTAGAATTGGAGCAAGTATTTTTGTAAAGGTGCGTGGGGCTGAGGATGACCGAACGGTAGGGCTTTGAATTGCCAATGACTGTTTAGAATGAAGAATCTGAGGAATCTTCTGTGGACTTCTGCTATTGGCACGTGTAAGTAAGCATGTTTCAGGTCGATTTTTGCCATCAGTCGTTCAGTCTTATTTGCTGAGTTATTGATTTTAGTGTCTCCTTTTGAATTTTTTCTTCATGACAAACTTGTTTAGAAATCTCAAATCTAAAATAGTTCTTGCTTCTCCAGACTTTTTCTTTCTCATAAACAAAGGTGAGTAGATTCCTGTGAACTTTTGTTTTTGTGGTACTGGTTCTATAACTTCCTGTTGGTATAGGGTTAGTATTGCTTCTAGAACATTTGTTTGTGAGTTGATGATTTTAAGTTTCTTGATTTGAGAAATCTGTTCGGAGGAGGAAGGTGGGATAGTTCTATTTTGTAACCTTGCTTGATTGAATTCAAAACCCATAGATCTGTAATTGAAGATCTCCATATTGTGTAGAAATGGGATAATCTTCCTCCCACTTTTCCTTTTTTGCTTTCTGACATAGTCATGATTTCCTTCCTCTAACTGCATTGCTCCTTGAACCTCGAAAGGACTGTTGATTATCATTTCTCCAGGTCCTTTGGAAAAATGGCTTACCTGGTCTATATTGTCTAGCCTCCTGTAAATTAGCTTGTTTCTGATTAAAAAATGGTCTAAACACCTTGTTCTGAACCGGGAGACTTTTCTTGTTTGAATTATTATCAATAAGATCTTCCAATTTTTTCCCCAAAAAGCATGCTACCTTCGAATGGTATGTTAGTGCAGTCCCATGTGTGGAATGGATATCTGCCTTCCACTGTTTGAGCCTAATGCTCGCCTGGCTACCACTGAATATCCATGGATTTAGAAACGAGTTTTACAGCGTTCTAGTGATGCTTCAGCAATGAATTCGTTAGCAAACTTGATGTCCTGAAGGGATTTTATGATTTCAGCTTGGTACCCTTGGTTAAGAGCAGATTCTAAGTATTGTACGCCATATATTGTTTGCTCTAGCCAGATTTGTGATAGCTATAGGAGGCCTGAGCGCAGAGCCCGCCATTGAAAAAGCTCTTTTAAGTGCTGTTTCCTCTTTACGATCCATTGGGTCGCGGAGTGACGTAGCATCTTCTGTGGCCAGCGCCATTTTCCTGGCCATCTTGGCTATTGGTGTGTCAACTCTCAGTGCTTGTTCAAATTGTCTTATGTCTTCTTCCAGAAATGGGTATAAATTTTGGAGATTCTGAGATATAGCAAATTTTTTATCTGGGTTCTTCCATTCAGATAGAATAATTTCTTGTATTTGACGGTGAAAATGGAAGACTGATTGCTCGTTAGTTTTCTTACTGAACATCAAGTTCTCAGGAGATGCTAATGGTTGTTCAGGTGAAATCTGTAAAGTTGATCTCATCTTTAAGATTATTTGCTCTAAGGCTTCTTGCGAAAACAATTCAGTTTGATAAGACGTAGAAGGGATCTCATCCGTTGTATCTTCGGTATTTTCCAATTCCCCTGGCTCTCTAAGAGCCCTAGTCTCTTCACCGTGACTGGTCTCAGGTAGATTGGCTGATACCTGTGCTGTAGCTATGTCAGCTGCTTGTTGGGTCATAGATGATATAGATGCTTGCATAATATCTTTTACTATGTTAGATATTTGTTGCAATGTAGGAGCATTAGCTTTCTCATCAATACAGTCCTGACATAATTTCTTCCCTTTAATGGCGTACTGTTCACACAAAGCACACTCAGTTTTATAGGATTTATGAGATCTGTGTTCAGATTCGTGCCTTTTTGGTGAAGGGCTGGAAAATATAAAGAAAAAGAAAACCAATAGTTGTTGGTTATAAGTACATACAACATATATGTGCAGTACAGAAGAAGACACCTCTTTGCAAAACATCCTGCTCACCCCCTGGAACCAGAGCTGTGTCTTTTGGAAGACATGATCAGACACTGAAAAATAAACGGTTATATCCAAAGTTAGCTGAGTATAAATATGTATTTCCTAGCAAGCTATAGTCAAGCTTGCATAAACAGCCATACTTTGGAAACAAATTGAAACTTCAAGCAGTGCCAGGGCTGAGAACAGCGACTATGAGCAAAGCAGAGCAGAGCCAACTGATCAGCAAGGCACACGGGAGATTCCAGCGTTTTAAACGAAAACCGGAAGTGACGATTACGGACTTCTGGTATGGTGGAACGCATATGCGTTCCAGTGGCGCTCGTGTACCGAATAGACCGCTACAGCTTCAGTCGGCCTGCACAGACATAGCACAGGTGCGTAGTCTGTTACAATAGTGGGGAGAGGTAGGAGACCCACTAAGGAAGACGGGGGTGAGCTTTATTTCTGAGTAAAATAGAGGCTTGGAAATGTGAGGACAGGAAAAGAGGCATGGTGGGGGGGAGGAGTCAGCCCAATTTATTGGCTACTTAAACTGTCATGTGAGGACCAGGGGAAGTTAACCCATTGATTCCCACTGCCGTGGGAGAGACCAGGGAAATCGTTTAACTTCATATTATTGGATAGTTGGAATTCAACCTGGAGTTCCTGGAAAGTTTTAATGTGTTGTTAATCCTCAGGGAAGTTTGCAAATGTATTGGTGGCATTTTTGTTTTTTTAAGAATTTGTTGCCAGAGATGCGTAGCCTGCTTATATATATGTGCTTTGAAATTGGTTTAAGGTTACTCTTTGTGCCTCGCATTATCTGGCAAACAGGGTCTGGGAAATGGGCTGTCTTTTAGTATGCCAATGAAAAAAATGCGATATCTGGGCCACAATATAGTAAGTATTAGGTACAGTATGCCTAAGCCCCCCATGTTGATTGGGTGCTGCAGAGTGGTGCATAACAGTCTATGCCAGTTTCCTCCCCATAAAAATGAGATGTTTTTATACTTAATATGTACAGTATTTTAGGTAGGAGGATAATTTTTTTCAAATTTACTCTGACCATAACACCCAGTAGTATCTTGGACCATATTTGAGCTATTGCTTTTATCATATAAATTAGTGGTTCCATGTTTAGTTCTAGATAATCTCTTGGATCCCTGGATTAGAATACCCATAGATTTAACCAATGTGAGTAACAGGCAACAGCATTGAAAGAGGGGGGAAACTATCCAGTGGTAGAATTACAGATTTTGTCCAGTTTATCGCCAGGCCCGAGTAGTTGGCGGATGCATCTATGACTTTTAGGGCTTGTTCTAGTGAGGGGCCCTGGTCTGCTAGATATGTCTGCAGCATATTGTCTGCATAACACTTCCTGAAATGATTCTTATGTAACAGTAGAAGTGCAGTAGTGGTGATAGGGGGCATCCCTGGCAGGTGCCCCTAGTCAAATGAAAGGATTGTGATCTGTTGGCTATCCACTTGATGAGGTGGGGGCAAAACCTTAATCTGCAAGAGATATGACCAATCTGAGTCAAATGCCCTGGCTGTATACAGGCTGAAAATACACCTGGTTCCTGCTGTATCATGTTGGGCTCCTAGGTACATAAAAAAGCATTGGTACTGAAGGTAGTACATTTCCCTTGCATAAATCACTGCATTGAGGCAGTTTGGAAATTACTGCATTGAGGCACTAGGGTAGGATTTTGGGTAGTAATTTAATATTACTACCCAAATGTGCCTATATGATTCAGGGCATGCGGTTTAGGACTGATAAGTCCTTGAGGACTTTAAGTCCAAAACATGTCGCACAACATGTTTCACTGAATAAACCAACACTTTGATCACAGCTTTTAGTCTGTGTTGTATATGCCAACCTATACTTATTTTGTTGTATACAGTATCCGGTTTGGTGGAGACTGTCAGGTGAAGCATAGGCCACTGTCTTTCTCCTGTGTCTGTAAACCCACACCTACAGCTTTTTGGTATAAATTTAGAACTGTTGAAGTCCCCCAACCAGATTGTTTTAGCTGTAGAGTGATCCGCCATGAATTGAAGACCTATTTGCATTACTGTTGAACTATGATGGGGGGGGGGGTTTATATAGAAAGCTAATATCAGGATTGGTTGGGCACTTATTTTACTAGACAAAAACTCATATCTATCCTGTGGGTCCAGTCTCACATCTATCATCTCTAAGGGTGCTGTTTGGATATTATAATTGCCCCCCCGTGTGGGGATGTGGTAAAACATTGTGATATAGCCAGCTCAACCAGGGTTTGTAAGGGGCTCTGTAATTTGAGCTGTTGAGATGCATCTCTGTAATTATGGCTATATCCGTTTTGTCGTTTTTAATACGCTGCAGGACCACTTTTGAGTTTTACCTTATTTGGTAGACCACGGACATTCCAATGCAGCAGCTTGTAATTTAGATATGACATTTTGATGTGCTCAATCGGGAGGGGGGTCCGTGGATTGGGGAAGAGATATTCAGAGAGGAAGTTCAGTATATAGTATTGCTGATGGAGGGGGAGAAAATATTGGAAAAGAAAAGTAATTGGGTCATCAGGGAAAAGTTAGTCTGCTTATCTGATATTGAAGATCCAAGTTCATGGAGTTGTTTTCAACAAAGGTAACGTTTGCACATCTACCATGTTTTCCAATATTAGTCAAGGGGAATCCCAGATTATAATTAAAGAGGGTAAAGCTTTACTCGCTCTTAATACCATTTGTAGAGTTCCTTACTTCCTGAGGGTGTCTACAAATGCTGCGGCTTCTCAGGGTTCTGTAAGGTGTGTTTTGCCTCCTGCGGGCAGGATATGCGGGCAGGATAAAGCATGGCATATTTGAGCTGTTTATTACTCAGAAGTCGCTTGATCTCTAATCATTTTGCTCTTTGTTTTTGCAATTCAATGGAGAAGTCGGGATAGAAGGATATCTTCGTGTTCTGGAATGGGATATTTCCTTTTTCCCTTGCAAGGTGCAGCAGTATCATGCGCTGTCTTAATTAAAGGGCATTTCTTCCTCCCCAATGAAATTGGTATATAGGTAGCGCACCCCCAAAAGCTAAAAGTGCTGGCAAACCAAGATATCCTTCCAGGTCCTGGACACTATTCACTTAAAAGGTATTTAAACTGAAAAAAATGAATTGCCTCATCTTAATCTCCAAATGAATAAGTAGTTGCTGCATGCCTTCAATCCAGTATCTGTTTTGTTCAAACTCAAACTTTATCAGACTTGACAATCTGTGAAGGAAAACCAGCTCAGTTATAACTATAATTCAGCACTGGGAGAGGGGATTTCCCACCATGCAATTCACACATACAAACTGTCACACACCAGTAGTTGGATTTATTCCGATTAGAGTGTTCGACACCAGCAAGCAGTTGGCCCGGAACGATTCACTGGCGGTCACGGTGAAAGTAGCAACAGTTTGCATGACTGAGCGTGTGGTCCATAGAGGACTGCACAATCTCCCATAATTGTCCATCACATCCAATCGCCCTTGGTTCTAAAGGGGCCAGTAGACTCCAGTAGACTGACCTGAACTACATTTAATGAACTACGTTTTTGTTGATCTGCCACCTATTTCTTTGGATATCCAATCTAACTTCTTATATTTCAGCTGTCAATCAAGTTCCTTGCTCTCAAAAACTATTCTTCTGTGAGCAGTTTTACTGTAGCTGGAATGGTTTTGACAGTTGGAATGCTGTATGCTGTGTGCAGGCTTGGCAGTTGGTTTGTGGGGAAAAAGTCAGGTCGTATAGGGTGTGGGAGTGGTTAAAAGAGGGAGGGGAGATATTGCTCCTAAACAAAAGGTGTGCTGGATTGAAGCCATGCAGCAACACACGCTAATCAGAGTAAGTGCTACTTACATGTATTCAATTATAGATTAACATGTGGCAAAGTAATTTTTTCAGTATAGTGTCCCTTCACTTCACACACATGGAAGACAACAACGAGCTGTTAAAGGGTATGTCCACTCTTATAAAAAAATTTCTACATATGCTAGTATGCCTTCCCCCAGCCCCAACCGCTATAAAATAATTTTAAGAAAGTGCCCTGATCTTTACTTACCTTCCCTCTCTCCTCCGATGCACTGCCCGGCCTTCAACTTGCAAGACACTGCAAGCAGGGTGCGGGACCGGCAGCCGCGCCCGTGATTGGCTGAGAGGCAGCCAATCACGGACGCGGCTGCCAGCTGCTCAGAACGCCGGGGGAGAGAGGGAAGGTAAGTAGAGTTGGGGGGACTTTCTTAAAAATGTTTTTAGCGGTTGGGGCTGGGGAAAGGAAACCTAATACATGGCCAAGGGTTTCTATGCTAGAGGGAGGGATCCCAAAACGGGAGGGAGAGAAGGGCTGCGGTGTGCATGTCAAACTTCTCCCGGAGGCGAGACAGGAGGCAGAGTCCTATATGGACTCTGCTATCCTCCTGGTGGACAGTTTTTGGGACTACAGGAGAACCATATGGAGCTGGGATGTGAGGTAAGGATTTTATTACACTACATGGTGGGGCCATTAGTGGGGGGGATTATAGTTTTGGGGGTGGACATGCCCTTTAAGGCCTTTCAGTCTGTCATTTACCTCTCAATTGCCCAACTGCACATTTGTATCTAGTAGATAATTAACCAATCGCTGCCATTTGCCAAGACTCCTCCTTTACCTATAGGCACCGATTCACATCACTAGGAGGACATTACACACAGGCTGTTAGTCAGTGCCATGGTAACCCACTGGGCATTTGTTACGGTTTTTCCTGGTCCGTGTAAAGGCCGCGGTTATTAGCAGGTCTGGGGACAGAACATATTGGTACAGTACCTGAGCTGTCCATGGTGCTGCCGCCGCAGTCTGTCTGCTTGGCCGGGCTTCTAGCTGCTTGGGACGCTCCGGATTGGGTTGTCTCTGCCGCCGCCCCGCTCACTCCTTGCCTGGTTCCCGGCCGCTCCCTGTCAGTGGTGTCCCCGTTGCTGTCCACCAACTGTAAAGATTCATAACCGTCATTATTGGTCTTTTTCCGGTAGCTCCCTAACAGGCTCATGGGTCAGTGTGTGCGGGGAGCAGCATTCCACTGCCGGGGGGAGGAACCAACGGGGTTCGTGACCCTATTATGGGGCTGCCAGTTCCCTCCCTCTGCCCCGGTGGGATTACATTGGGCTGTGCTGTTCTCCTGTATGATCGGCTCCCTGAGGAATCCCATTGGTAGACTTGCCTTTGTCTCTCCCGTTATCACACAATACAACATCCCTACCCATAGTACACACACTGCTAGTCACCGTGAGCAGCACATTAACAGGGATCAGATGAACATGTGGGAACACAAGGGAAGTGGTTTATTTCTGGGGAGGGGGGGATTAGGTGTTATCCACTAGATCTGCATAAACGGTGAACTACACGTGTCAGTATCCCTGGTATAAGTGATATGTGTCCCAGATACAACAGGCCCCTCCATCTACTGCTACTGGAGTGACATCACCAAACAGGAGAACCAGGCAGGATATTTCTAAGCTCCAGAAATAAGATTTAATGTAAATGTAACTAAACAGTACACAGGGTCATGTAATCAGGGTGTACATAAACAGGGTCATGTAATCAGGGAGTACATACACAGGGTCATGTAATCGGGGTGTACATACACAGGGTCATGTAATCGGGGTGTACATAAACCGGGTCATGTAATCAGGGAGTACATAAACATGGTCATGTAATCGGGGTGTACATAAACATGGTCATGTAATCAGGGTGTACATAAACAGTTTTCCTTTAATAAATGAAACAATATAAAGTCAAGACTGCACATAATAAAACTGTTAGCCAACTGGGAATCCCATTAATAACTGGATAAATCTTGTAATAGAAATAAAAATGTGCTTATGGGGAATTATAATTTATGTTCGATATTATTTATCGAACTCGCCTTGCAGTCTTTGCTTAATGAAATATGCTGTCACTTAAAAACCATACAACATATTATTCCAAAAAAAAATTACTTAAAAGGATCACTACTCACTCAGCCTCAAAATGTTCATTCTAACAAATATTTTTTTAGTACAAAGTAATGTGCATTACATCAAGATTAATCTAAAAAAAACAGAATGCTACACTTGATTTTAACATTTTTTATTACAGATTACTGGATTATAAATAAAAACTTCATTGTGAAATAATATTTTTAGGTGATTTTTATAAAGCGACATTCCATCTGAAAAGTTAAAAGTAAAGCTAAGCAAGCATTCAAGATTATTTTTCTATTATTTCAATTATCCTTTTTAAATTAACTCAGTGGAAATAGAAATGCACAGTTTAGAAAAGAAAATTTAAAAACAGATAATCTGTGTTCACTAAATAGAATAAAGCAAAGCAAAGGAATATGTCTTCCTGTACCTTTATAGAAATATAAACTTTTCCTTGTATATGTATATATAGTTTTTAATTAATAAAAATAAAATCTCTGCCACACTATAAAGCCTTGTACACAAGTCCTTCAGACATCATTTAGTGATTTATCCAGTCAGTTAGATAAATTACCTTGGGGATCATTGGGGGTTTCCATGTATTTCTGATGGCCCATTCATCTGCCTGGCAAACATTGCTGGATAAATCTGGCAAATTGGTCAATGTTGCAAAAAAATTGACATTCATGTAAAATTGAATGTTGAATCAATCTAACGTTGAGCCAGTGTATGCCCAGTATTAAGAATCTTGTTTGATAAACACCTTATTATAGATCAGAATCAGTCGATTTGTGTATTGCTGGTGTAGCTATAATTCTTAAATGTGTTTATTATGATTAGTAAAGATTAACAACACAAAGGAAATAATTATGTGTTATTAAAGATTACTAGAATATCTGATTATGCCATAGCATTCCATGAATAATACAATTTAACTATTTCTTGCTGATAGGTCAGTTCAATAATTTTCATTTTAAAGGGCATGTCCACCCCTTAAAAAAAAAAATTGATGCGGTAGGCCACCTTCCCCCAGCCCCAACTGCATCATTAGATTTTCCAGAAAGTGCCCCGATAGTTACTTACCTTACCTCTTTCCCCCGCCTGAACTGCAAGCAGGGGGTGGGACCGGCAGCTGCGTCCCTGATTGGCCGAGAGGCAGCCAATTACGGACGCGGCTGCCAGCAGTTCAGAACGCCGGGGGAAATAGGTAAGGTAAGTAGCTATCGGGAAAGTCTCTGGAAAATTTAATAATGCGGTTGGGGCTGGGGGAAGGCAACCTACTAATGGGCAAAGGGTTTTAATGGTAGGAGGAGGGCTCGCAAAACGGGAGGGAGGGGGGGGGGGGAGGGCCTGCGTGCGCAGGACAAAAATTGGTCCAGGGAGAGACAGGAGGCAGGTCCTATATGGACTCTGCTATCCTCCTGGTGGCCATTTTCAGACTTGGGGGGGGGGGGGGGGGGGGGGGGGGGGGGGGGGGGGGGGGGGGGGGGGGGGGGGGGGGTTTTTTGTTTCTTTTTTTTTTGTGTTTTGTTTTTTTGTTTTTGTTTTTTTTTTTCTTTTTTTTTAGGGCTTTTTTTTTTGTGTTGGTTCTTTTTGTTTTCTTTTTTGTTTTTTGTTTCTTTTTTGTTTTTTTTTTTTTTTTTTTGTTTTTTTTTTTTTTTGTTTTTTTTTTTTTTCTTTTTTTTTTTTTTTTTTGTTGGGTGTTTTTTTTTTTTTTATTTGTTTTTTTTTTTTTCTTTTTTTTTTTTTTTTTTCTTTCTTTTTATTTTTTTTTTTTTTTTTTTTTTTTGTCTTGTTTTTTTCTTTTTTTTCGTTCTTGTTTTTTTCTTTTTTTTTTTTTTTTTTTTTTTTTTTTTTTGTTTTTTGGTTTTTTCTTTTTTTTTTTTTTTGTTTGTGGTTTTTTGGTTTTTTTTGGGGGGGGGGGGGGGGGGGGAAATCCAGGAGAACCACTTAGAGCTGGATGTAAGGTAAGGATTTTATTACACTACAGAGTGGGGCCGTAGTGGGGGGATTATAGTTTTGTGGGTGGACATGCCCTTTAAATTTAATTTCAGCGATGCAAGGCAATCCCTTTCTAATCTACATTCAGTGGTGTTTTACAGGTCTATGCTTTTGTTTATCTGCCTAAACCATAATTTTTACTTTGATTAAAATAATTGCAATTGTTTCAATGTACACATTTATTGCTCAGACCTGTTTCGAAATGCTACCGTACATACCTAATGTACACATTTAATTTCCAGTCCAGCTTCTAAATGTTAAGAACTAAAACAATATCAAGGCTTACAAAGCAAATTTTATTAATTTATTTCTATAAAATACGGTAAAGTAGAAGATGCTTTTCTCACCCTCACTTGCTTTAAATAAAAAGTTATCCCCTCATACCTTCCGCTGCAGGATTGCACTGCCTTACTGCCTTCTGATCCTGCCTGCTGCCTTAGGATGCCTGCATGTGTGTAAAAGTTTGGTGTGTTCCCTGCACCTGCATGTGTGTAAAAGGTGTGTTCCCTGCACAATCATGCAGGTACAGGGATGATAGCTTATTAACGAAATTTCTAAATTATTATTATACAATTATTTATAGAAATTAAAATATGGTGTTGACTTTTGCATATATTTGTCCCTTAGATCAAAATAGGAGCTATAGGATTATAGATTCAAGGAAGGAAATCTTGTTTTTAGGGATTGATGTCCTTTAAATTCATTGCAACAAAATAAAACTGACTTACAGACAAATCATACTTAAAATTGTTCCATCAATACCAATGGTCTTGAAATATAACACATTTTCTCTCACAGTTCCACTCTCCTTGAATTCCATTCAAGGCCTTTTAAATTTGTTTTTACTTTTTACAAAATGTATATACGTCCAGCACAATACTTTAAAGGGCATCTATAGTGGAAAAATTAACTTTTTTCCCTTTTCTTTCCATGTATTCTATAATTCCCCCCACCCCCCAGAGTGTCTGTATTTTCTTAAGTTTCCATATCTGTCCTGAGATACACAAGTTAGAAGATTACGTGATTGCATTTCTCTACTCCTACTTGTACTGTCAATCAAATCCCTGTGACGTAACCCTCTTCCCTGCTCAAGTCCCTCCCTCCTCCATGCTCTGTAACAAACATAGAGATAAGAGAATTAGCAGGGGGAGAGAGGTAGCTTTGATGGCAGAGATAAGGCTGTACTTGACCCCCCTTCTTGCTATCTTTCACTGTTTGATGATAGGTTACAAAGAGGGAGATATTAAACTGTACTGTTCTTCTTCCATGTCTCCAGGACCGCTTGCTTTCCATTGGCCACTGTGCGTGGTTTTGTTTTTCAGGATGATGAACTGTTAACTCCTACTATACATGATAAGCTTGTCGGATAGCTAGAGTTGAGACATGGAGGAGGTAACAGAGGGGATGGGGAAGGGGGGAATGCTGCAGAGAGATCTGATACCATGGAAAAACAGAATCACTGACAGAGGTAGGAGAAAGGCAGCACAGAGTACATGAATTTAACTTTGTAATGGGCCAATGTGTTTTTTTCACTATAGAAGCTATTTAACCCTCAGTAAACATTGGTGCTTAGAAGTCTTACGACTAGGCCACACTACTGCATTTTAACACACGATTTGAACAACATTGTGATTCGTTTGTATGTTAAAAATACACGTTAGTGTTTGTCAATTGGTATGGCCTCACAAGGCGCACTGCTGTCCGTTGCGATGCAATTTTTAATAGCGCATGCGATGACCATTTTTTGTGCAATTCACATACGATCCATTAACAGAACATTACCGGAATAGCAGCACAGGCAGATATTAACACACACGAAACACTTTTGCCTAAGATGTAGTGTGGCCTCAGCCTTACTTCTGAAACCAACCTGTTTCCTGATTATTGCTATTGGTTACAATCGTTTCTACAATGCTACTTACTATGTTCCAAATGTGCATAAACATTCATCAGATCTACACCAAATAAAATAAAACTCCATTGCCATAATGTACACCAGAATCTCCTGTGGTATTGCCAGTATCACACTGAATATGCAAATCCCCATAATTGAAATAGGTGAAGATTAATATGCACAGAGGCAGCAGCATTAAAGATAAATCAGTTTTGCAACAGTGGCACATGTTCCGAAAGCTCTCCTGCCCCATCCAAGTAACTAAGTGACCTAACTGTGACCTATGCTCATAAAAATCTAGAGAATTGATATTTACTGGGAAAGAGGGATGAGAGTTGCAGACACATGCAATTATCGTCCATAACAGCCATTAATCATTTGCTTGTTCATCAGGCATCCATTGAAGACAAAAAAAAATGGCTGAAATGTACTTTGACAAAAACCAGCAGTAGAGGAGAGTAAAAAAATCCTAAAATCCAAAAATGTGAAAGGACACAAATTCTTGCAATGAGTTAAAAAAATGTGTTAAAGGGTATGTCCACCCTAAAAATAATTTTTTAATATAAGATTCCCCCTGCCAGCCCAGCCCCAACCGCTATATTTAATCTATGTTTAGAAAGCTCCCCAAACTCTACTTACCTCCCCTCTTTCCTCCGCCGCGCTCCCGGCCCTCTGCTTGCGAGAAAATGCAAGCAGAGGGGCAGGACCGGCAGTCGCGTCTGTGATTGGCTGAGCGGCAGCCAATCACGGACGCGGCTGCCGGGAGCTCATTTTCGGCGGAGGAAAGAGGAGAGGTAAGTAAAGTAATACTATAGATTAAGGGTTTTACACTAGGGGGGGGAATCCTGAGAGGGAGGGAGGGAGGGGGAGAAGGGCTGCAGTACGCATGCCAAACTTCTCCCGGAGGCCAGGTAGAGGCAGAGTCCTATATGGACTCTGCTATCCTCCTGGTGGGCAGGACTTTGGGGGGGGACTACAGGAGAACCATATGGAGCTGGGATGTGAGGTAAGGATTACACTACACTACATGATGGGGCCAGTAGTTGGGGGGATTATAGTTTTGGGGGTGGACATGCCCTTTAAAGGGCAACTGTGGTCTCAAAACAAGTTAGGCTTAAATGAAAGCCTGCAGTATTTACTTTAAAATGAGCCAACAATCCCATCTCCGGCTGGGGCCTGTGAGAAATTACATTGGGGTGAATGTTCAAACTTCCTGCTTCCAGTAGGTTGAGTGACAGCACCTGACCTCTGCCCCACCCATCCGGAGGAGAAGCATTCTCAGTTAAGACTAAGTTGCTGGGGAAATCAGGAAGTACCTAGGGAAAAATTTACAGTTGAGAAGGGGAGCCTATTAATGCAGGCTGAGACTGGTCACCTGACCATAAGCTGGTCACGTAGCTGAAAACAGGAAGTGTTCAAGCAGGAAGTAATATAGCTGAACCTTTCCAGCAATAACTTCTCACCAATTTTATCTAGAGATGTGATTTATGTTTTATTTTGAAGCTATGATGGAAGGCTTTTTATATGATTCTTACTAGTTTGGTAACATAGCAGGGGGTCTTTATAAGTCAATACAATGTGTTAAAAATTCAGGGGACAGATGGAAACACATATGAAAACACCCCCAGTCAACAAACATTTGTAAAAAAAATGTAACACCTCCTTGACACCAAAGTGGCCACACACATGCCATTTCCATTGCATAATGCCGATCACATTGGTATCTGTTTGCACACTGAGATGGGAACCGCACACATGGATCTGACTGATCGCCCATAAGGTGGCCATACACATGCGATTTCCATCGCAATGTGCCGACAGATCACACGTTGCAAAGGGAACCGCACAAATGCAACCCCGACCTCAACCGACCCACAACTGTATTGGCTCTCTTTTCTTTAAGGTAAAGGGAGCTAATGTTGGCATTATGGTTGGTCTCAGCTCCTACACATTAGCAATATTAGGTAAATCCTGTCATGGACCGACGGGATTTACCTAATATAGCTAATGTGTACAGCCACCTATACGCAGTATGGGGATTGGTTGGCTATGTAGCCATACACGGCCTAATAGAATCATCTCTCTTTACTTAAAATAAATGGGGCTGATACAGACGTAATGTAGACTACAGTACATTCCATCTGCTTTACGGTTGGTCGGTTTCGGCCCCTACACACTGCTTATATTAGGTAAATCTTGTGGCCCACAATGGGATTTACCTAATCTTGCTTATGTGTATGGCCACCTTTAGTTGTTTTGTGTATTGGGAAACACACGCTGGTGGATTTCCAACAATAGGAATGTATTGATACCGTCCAGTAAGGAAAAGAAAAAAAAACACAGTATTTCCAGGCTAGAAGATCCCCAAAATGCATTATTACCAAGAAAAACAAATGTTCACTACTTAATGGTTTACGGTTTTCAAAAAGTTTAACTCAGAGATAAGAGTCTTGTGTGTGTATAGGGAGGTGCTTTACTTGTGTAAAAAGTTAATTGTGGGGTGGACATGCCCTAAAAACAATAATCCACCTACCTATCTGTTGTGTAACACAAACATCATCTGCTCTAATCCCAGCATTCTAACAATATCAGGAGGCTGAACTGTACTTTAAGGTATCAAGGCTGACTTCCATAATGTTGCCACCTACACCAACTGTCCATCATGGTGGTGATCGCCATCATAGCAAACCTAGGTTAATGGAATGATTAAACATTTGCATTGCTGAGGAACTTCCCTTTTAGGTGTATGAAAAAGACTGAGAACAGACTATTTATTTGGTCCCACATATAGCATGAGACTGCAAGATGCCTTCTTTTATAAGAAGGTGTTTTCTCCATTTTTATGCTCAGTGGAGGGCTTTTTGCTCCTTTTGGCCCCCCTCTCCCTAAGCTTTCTAGCTGCCTTTTCTACTGTCCCACATATACCGATGGATCAGTGTTTCTCAAACAGTGTGGCACACACAGTTTTTCTGTAAAAAAAAAAAAGCCAAAATTACGCTTCAAAATTGATAATAAATATGTTTGTCAGCCTATTAAAGAGCAACCTTTCTGGGTGGGAGTATAATATAAGTATTATTTTTAATACATATAGACTTTATTTTTGATTTCCCTGGTACGCTCGAATTTCCATATTAGTTATAACTGTTTTGAGTATTGGGCTGGTTTATCCAGCACATAGTTTTTTTATGAACATATGTATATCTACACTGTACGATAATATTTAATATTAATGTTTAATTTATATCAAATATATCAGTGTGATACGTGCACCACTTAGTATAAGGTGTAGCTACGCACGATAGTGCGGTGCAAACTGGGACCTAAACAGACACACTGAAATATAAACTTCCGGAGCATAGACACCCCAGGGCAAAAAAGCATCCCATATACGTTGCAACCAGCTGTACTCACCATTAAATCACTAAAATTAACAACCTTTATTCAGAGCAGTTAAAATACAGTGACAAAATCAAAAATACCAAGAAAAAATTCACATACCCTCCCTCCAAAGTATACCCCTACAAAAATCATAAAAACATTAAAACCCAAATATCCAAACAGCCACAGAGGGTGATGGTGGGGCGTCCCCCTACCAACAGCTCAGAGTCATCCACGAAGTGTTATAATCAGGAGCAGTCATCATATGTCTCACAGTCCACTCCATCAATAAATCAAATAGTAGGGAGCAGTCACAATAACCACAGTGCCGCTATTGCATTGGGTCGGAGAACTAGGAGCCAAAACTCAGTGATAACTGTTTCCAACGACAGCAGCAATGTTCATACAGTGATGTAGGAAAGCCAACAACATATATCAACTGTTGTCGCTAAACTTTCTGTATTATCTGCAAGCATCACAGACAGTATTCCTAATGCTCATCAGGTACTAATTAGGGCACATATACGAGCGTAACAGTCAATTACACTTGGGCAGGACTTACAAGAGTCATACTTGTCTCAGAGACTCACACATCCAGCCCTCTCCGGACTCACCGGGCCACGAGGTAACTGTAATAGAAATTCACTCTACTTCACCTGTTCCAGAGTATTACGTCCCGAGGTGTGGCACCAAGCTTACAGCTGTCCTGGATCCATTATGGTAACGGACTTACACAAAGCTCCTTCACTTGAAAGACCGACCAGCTCTGAACTGCTCCGAACACGGGGACTCTGCTGTGGACTGAGAACTCAACAGACCTACGCGTTTCGTCTCATACGAGACTTCGTCAGGGTCTCCTAGTTCTCTGACCCAATGCAATAGCGGCACTGTGGTTATTGTGACTGCTCCCTACTATTTGATTTATTGAAGGAGTGGACTGTGAGACATATGATGACTGCTCCTGATTAAAACACTTCGTGGATGACCCTGAGCTGTTGGTAGGGGGACGCCCCACCATCACCCTCTGTGGCTGTTTGGAGATTAATGTTTAATTTATATGTAGAACTTATATCATGTATGTAACATTTATATAGTGTTGGATTGCGTATCGCCTTCTCAACAAGTCCTGTGAGTTTTGTTACCTATGAGGTTTTTTGATGTATCTTTTCGATAAAGTTTCTGTATATTATGTGTTTATACTTGTAGGTGTTTCCATTTATGGGGTTACATATGTATTAATATTGCTGGATTGTTGTCTATGAACAATAGTCACCTTATATATTAAGTTAGGTGATTAAGAGTATTTTGTACGATCAGACTATATATAATCTTCTGTGTCTTATGGAACACTACATTTTTTACCTTCTTTTTTCTGGAATGGTTTTCCTTCTTTGTAATACTTTTAATGGTTTAGCACTTGCACTTGTTTTAAGAAGAGTTAAGGGTTAATATTCACCTTGTTAAAAATGGGAGTGAAGGCTGTTCACTCTGAGCCCCTGAGGAAGTGGCCTGTTTAGCCACAAACATGTTGGGCTGAGGTACGGCATGTTAGCCATGGGGAGATGTGCACCGATCCGCTGTTTGATTTTAATGTGAATAATAAAATCGAGTTTTATGGTTAAAGTGAAGTACTGCAGCCTGCCTCGTTTTTTGATATATTTCGGGATGGCTGCCTACTGGGTACATTCTACAGGTAAGAGCATTATAACTATTGCAGTTTTGGGGCTGAAGATTAATCTAGATATGGGTAATTTTTAGTCAGGGCAGGGGATGTGATGGAATAAAGGAATGCAGAAAGAGAATAGATCTGATTTAGGGTTGCTTGTGGTCTTGTACACATAGGTCCTTTTTAGCTTGATTTTCCCCCCTTACAAATTTATAAACTGAGCGGTAGAATGCCAGTCAGGAATTAAAGGGGTATGGGTGTATGGAAGTGGTATGGATGTTCTGTTGACTTAAAGGAACTGTAAACTCAACATTTGAAGTCTTTGCCCTCCGTTTGTATTATTCACAGGGAGGTGAGAATAAGCGTTCTCACCTCCCTGTGAATAATAGCTATTGTTGCTCAGGGACCGGGAACTTACCTTCGTTCCGCTCCGCTCGCACCACTTCTGCACAGAACAGCTGTTTCTGCGATCGTGTGCCCTATCTCTTGTGGCGCGCCTAAGAGAGTGCACATGGTCGGGACAGCGGTTGTTAGAGCAGGAGCGGCTGAAAGCGGAGCGGAGCGAAGGTAAGTTCCATGTCCCCTGAGCAAAATATTATTCACAGGGAGGTGAGAATAGGCGTTCTCACCTCCCTGTGAATAATACAACGGAGGGCAAAGACTTCAAATGTTTGGTATATGGGTTTACAGTTCCTTTAACAGTTAACTGTGGTCTCCAATTTTTCAAACAAGTAATATTACGTAAAAAAAATAAAAATTCTGTCATACCCTTAAAATGAACCGTAAATCACATCTCAATCACATTGAAAGTTGTTATTGCTGAAAAGGCTCAGCAATATTACTTTCTGCTTGCACACTTCCGGTTTTTAGCATTTTTGATGAGCTTGAAGTCGTGTGACCAGTCTCTGCCTGCATTAATAGGATCCCCTTCTCAACTGTCAAGTGAGCATGCTTCTCTCCTGGGGCAAGTTAGAGAAGAGGGTCATCCTACTGGAAACAGGTATATTCACCACAATATAATTCCTCACGGCTGCAGCCAGAGATATAATCCAGGACTCAATTTAAGGAAAGACTTGTGTCGAAAACCACAGTTACCCTTAAACCAATCAATTATCGAGTTTAAGGAATTGTACACTGAAAAGATTACTTTGCCTCATTCTAATCTATAATACATGTAAGCGACACTTGCTCTGATGTGTTCTTGTTTTGCTGCATGCGCATAGGGGTGCCTGTGGTTAGTGGGGCGCAGTGGCATCACTACCATACGGTAAGAGAGCCTGCCATAACCTCCACAATCAGCTTTTTTAAAAAAGCTGATTGCTCATATAAAGGAATATACTCTCGCAATCAGCTGCTTAAAAGACCAAACCCAACTTCCGGAACCGAACTGGAAGTTCGGGTACGGTCTTTTAGATATCTGATCAAGGAGCTGTAAAAACACTGATCGCACAGATTGTGCGGGGCCCTCTTAATGCTCGGGCCCCCCCGGCACCTGTTTAAAAACAGCTGATCGTGGACCTCAGTCTGGGGAAGGAAGGGGGTGCTGGGTCCATCCAATCTGTGCGGGGGGCCCGGACCCCTGCAGTTACACCCGATGGCAGATTTCAATCTCTATTTTCGGCCCAAAAATATGTTTATGATAGGGCACCAGGTTTTTTTGTGCCTACAGGCTCCTGAGGGTAAATCCGCCCCTACTCTGGGTGCATCCCTGTAAGTGTCCGAAAGGTTTTATTTGCGTGTTAGTTTAAGATATCACAGATCTTATCCAAAAACTGATTTAAATACACTACTTTATATATATTATAGAGCTTGTAACATAGTTTCTGTATGTGTATTCAATAAATTGCTATTTTAGAAGACCTAGTACACCTATTTACATTGTTATTTTATTTCAAGCAGATGATCAAATGAAAGTAAGCCTAACAAGACGATAGCTACAGTATCCATAAACTTACAAAATCTTGTAAAATAACATAAAAATTCAATGATAATAAAGACGTTCTAAAAAACTGGGAAGTATCAAGCCAAGCACATGGTACAGTGTTTTCTACATGGGGCTATAATGACTGATTGCATTTACAACATGAGATAAGCTAATCATATGATATTATCTGCCTCAGATAAGAGTTAATATAAACGGTTATAGTGTGTAAAGAAAACAGATCACATATATCAATGCTTAACAGCAATTTAAAATCACATTTACATAACTAATGTTGTAAAGTGTCTAATGCTGGCCTTAAGCTGGGTACACACACTACAAATTTTTGAAAGATGACAGACAGGATCTGCAAAATCCTGTCTGTCATTTTTCAAAGATCTGCATACATTTTCGTTTTTTTCCCGAAAGACTGCTCGGCCAACGGGATTCACTACACACACTAGCGATAAGCCCCGATACCGTCGGATCTAACCGTATCGGGGCTTTATCGCTAGTGTGTGTACCTAGCTTTACACTAGGAAAATTAAAGGACAATTAACTCACCCCTTCCCTCGTCGACAACGAGCAATAGGAAGGCACGCTCTGCAACGAGCGTGCCTTCCTATTGGCCTTGTCGCGCAAGGAGAGGAGGGGGCGGAGCCTACCAGAGCAGGTTTCAATAATGCTGTGCTTTAAGTTACGCGAACCCGGGGTGAGGACCTAGCGTTTCAGATCCTCACCCTGGGTAAAAGTTACTAACCTAATAAGAGGAGCGGAGGGAAGGTGAGTATAATTGTCCTTTAATTTGATGTTTTTGCATTTAATCTAACAATCAACACTGATGGCATGGCAATTACATATCGATGTACCATAAATACTGCTCAATTTTCTCTTGGTTTGGCAATCATTGTCGCCAATATTCGCCTATATCTAAAGGAAACTACACCCCTTGGTCCGAATCAGATGAGCAGGTGATCCGTCCTTGTTGGTAAATCATGGCCGATCGTGATCCAAAGAAGGGGGGAAGCCCAGCGGAAGGGAAAATAAATTCCT
The DNA here is from genome assembly GCA_019447015.1 of Hymenochirus boettgeri. NCBI lineage: Eukaryota > Metazoa > Chordata > Amphibia > Anura > Pipidae > Hymenochirus > Hymenochirus boettgeri. Next base: position 145,971,995 of record CM033472.1, read on the forward strand.
TCCTGGCTCCAAATGGCCATCAAAAGTATCCGTAGACCAACCAGGACAGTAAATATATTAATTCCAGTAATTCTTAATATTTTTTAGTTTTAGAAACTTATCTAGCCCATTATAAAAGCTATTCAATGAACTTGCCATTACAACATCTGCTTGAAGACAGTTCCACATTTTCACCACTCTCACTGTAAAGGAACCTTTCCTAACCTGAAGATGAAACTATTTGTCTTCCTTATCTTAAAGGATGTCCACGTGTCCTCTGATATGACCTAATAGTGAACAATGCACCAGAGAGTTTATTATATGGCCCATTAATATATTTGTATAAAGTGATCATATCCCTGCGCAATTGCCACTTGTCAAGTGTAAACAGCCCATAACAAGCCCCTCCATTCCCCTTATTATTTTAGTTGTTCTTCTCAACTATATATAAAGTATATGGAGAACATTCGGGACCACATTCCCTACGACCATGCTGACTTTCTATACTTTAATACAGGGTGGCGACGATGGACAAGGGAAATTTTTTGGAAGTAATGATCGTTTGTTTTGCCTTGGAACAATCATTTTCCTGGCTTTATATTACAAAGTGACACACTGAATCAGTGCGCACCGCGCTTCCATTACTGAACCCTATCGGAGCGCAAGCAGTATGCACCAAAAATGATGATCGCATGCGCTCCGAAATGGCTTGTATGGTATGTAGTGGGGTCGCTCCCAAGGGTTCCATATGTCTGCCTTGATTTGAATCGCGCTATTGGGGCCTATCCCTAAATGACAAAGGTGACAATACATCATTAAAGTTCAAGCTTTTTTTTGGAAATCCATTTCTAAGGTTTGAATCTAAACTAACAGATAATAAAGGTATCGCCGTGCACTACAGTACTCATCTTGTTACTATTTTAGACTGGACTAAAGTTTGTACACACACGTGATTTGTGCCTGCATTCCCCAATGAATGAGTGTCCGAGGAATGTCCACTTCAGGCAAAATTGTCTGTGCGTATATGTTCGTCACATCCACACGGTAGATCAACGAATGAAGCCCAATCAAACACATCACATGAGCGACTTTTGCCTTAATCGGACATTTGTCAGCCAGTCACTCATCGTGGATCACATCACCCAAGTGTACAAACCTTAACACAGCTAACAATCTTATAGACTATAAGAAAATGTATGTAGAAAACCAAATCAATAACGGATCACACTAGTGCAGTGATCAGACAAGAGTATATTTAGAAGGTACGGTAGATTTGCAATCAGGAGAGATGGAGACATTGTAGTCTGTAGTCTAACATCCACACAATTCCTCTGATCTAACTAGTAAGTAGTCCCACACGTGTAACGTATTGTATAGTTTATTTATAAAGCACCACTTAGGACGCAGCGCTGTACAATAATGAAATACAATAAAGTCATACAAGGGGAACAAATACATAGATAGTTTAGTATATAAATACATAAATTATAAAATCGATAGAGCTTTGGCCACAAGAGGAAGGAGGTCCCTGCCCCGTAGAGCTTCAAGTCTAGTTAGGTGGGTAATATACAGATACAATGGAATGGGTATAGTGCTGGAGGAGACGTATGCAGTACAAATAAAACATATACTGTGCTGGTTAACAGATAGGTACATATATATAGAACGGGGATTTTATGATACCGCTCACAAAATCTAATTTTAACAAGGGATGCTGACGGTTCATTAGGACATGCCCCCAGATTAGTAATTACTGTGGGGATCCCCATAGAAACACATTACTGATGGTTTAACAGACACACAGGGCTTGTATCTCCATTCATCCTGCAGTCAGTCACCCACTGAAGCATCACTAACTGCTACAATCCATTTGTTTTTGCCATGTATTAATCTAGAAAGCCATAATACATTACTCCCTCCACTGGGTCTGGTTGGTACATTAACTGGCAATACCATCATTTGGAATAGGACTCCCCTTACCTCGGGCACAGAACCTTTCATCCTTATCCTCTATGGTTCGGTAGGAATCCAGCTGCTCTGTAAAACGCTGAGTTTTGATTTGTCATTCAAACCCTGTCAAAGGTCACAGGGGGCTCTGGCAATGAATCTGGGTTAGTGATGAGGACTGTTGGCAGCTATTGCGTTCTGTGCTCTGGTTGGACTGGGAGGATTTAAGGGAGGATTAACACATTGTCACTAAAGCCATTGGAAAATCTGGAATGATTCTCCCTTCCATCCTCAATTCCGCGGGTTCTACAGTTTTCTCATCACCGACCTTTTTTTTTTCTTCCAATTTTTTTTTTTGTCTTTATCATCAGCTTTGGAACCGAGGCTGGCAGGTAGACACAAACATGGCGGATCTTGCTTCTTGACGGACGTGAGGGACGCTGAGGGTTTCCTGCGGAAATTGTGTTGAGATTTACCCATCCTTACTAGCTGGAGAGACATCGAGGATTCGAGTGGGTGGATAGTAATCTCTCTCTGCTTAAAATCACCTGGCTTCATACATGTATTGTTTATCCAGTTTAAATTCATTGCATAGCCTATGCGGCTATAATAGACCCCATGCTGTGCGTTCCATTCAGATACCTGTCGACCAAACCCAAATTTTTACACTCCAGAATCTGACATATCTCCTCAATGCTAGGCCACACTATAGCACTTTTTTTGCGATTGCGCTCGTGATTGCGCATGTGCTTTTTTCTTTCTAACACAGCAATCTCGCAACGCATGCGTTTACGCATTGCGATACGCATCACCATTTTAAAGAGCAATCGCATGCAATTTCGTATCTTAAATGAAGAAATCGCATGCACATACCAGCGCAATCGTGTGCGGTTGCGTGTGTGATTGCGTTTGCGGCACAGTGTGGCTGTGCCCTAAAAACACCAACAAACTAAAATCTCAATACAGTAAATAGCATTAAAGTAAATGTTACCACTAAAGAACTGGATGAAATAACTTGTGTACGTACATTGACTGGCCACACCCCTGATCTCATTATATGTTCCTACTTGTATGATTATTATCACAGCCATACAGATTCCATACACTGTACAAACTTACACTAAGGTCATGTCCCACCTCATAACTTATTTTACATACGTCTTACCCCTACTTGCAATAGGGGTAAAACCTCCTTTACCATGCATATAACAAATCAACCTTTATGTGGTTTGTTATTGCACAAATACCCCTATTTGCAAGTATAGGACAGCCCCTTTTATATTTTTTGTTGTGGCCTTCTCCTACCTTGTCATTAATCCGGCAGCTGCTCACTCCACATCCTCTGTGCTTCTGGATGACGTCACTACTTGGTGACGGTACGCGAGTATATATGTTAAATTACCAATGTAACAATGTATGGAACAATATGGAACAATCTCTGGAACAAGAGATGGAAAAAATCCTGCAGCAGACTGAAACTTTACCAGAGATGGATTATGATCATATGGGGCCCTAGGCAGGGCCATCATCATTTAGGACCACTTTTTTTGCTACATATATTGTATAGACTATAATTTGTTACGTTTCTGAAGCTGGGCCCCCAGAAGTTTTTTGGGCCCTAGGCAGGTGCCTAGGGTTGCCTTGTGGATGATCCTGCTCTGAACTTTACACAGCAAAGCAGAAAGGGGGGAATCCATGCACTGGTAATCATGCCACTGTGAAGGCTACTCTAAAATAGGAAGTTTTTATCTGAGGTCAGATTCCACATCTGGTGAAGATGATGGGTTTAGACCCACATTGATCTTTTTCTTCTCCCTTCTTATAGGAATCTTTCCCCCTTAATTTTATGTCGGTTGTGTGCACATATATATGTTAATTGTGTGTAGTAAAGAGTTTAAAACTGAACCTGATCTTAAGTCAGAAATACTGGTGTTTCAAAAATTCACAGAATTTTTAGTATTTTATCAGGTGTAACGTTTGCAGTATTCGAAATGCGATGTGATTATGTTTTTTAAAACTTTTGGCATTGATACATGTCCCCATGTTATTTCCCAGATCCCTAAGCAATTTGTACAAAGTTAATATTGATATTAGACTATAAATGAAACCATGTTGATTGCGGAATTTCCACTCCTATTAAAGGGAAACTGTGGTCTCCAAACAAGTTCAGTTTAAATGAAAGGCCTACCTTTAAAACAAGCCACCTCTCTACGTGCTCCACAGCCCAAGATATAAAGAAATGACTGACCAGAAAGTTAATGGGGGGGAGGCTGACATGTGACATTACTAAGGCTTCTCCTCTCACAGTGCCGCCGACGAGCACAGCCTCAGACTCCCTTAGTGTGTGAGGGAGACAGGAAGTCCCTCCTCCTCTCTGCTGTGTGAAGGACCTGCAGCTGCAGAGAAGGTAGGGAATCTACGCACTTCTCTCTCTCTATGTAAAAACAGCTTTTCAGCAGACTCTCACTCTGCCTGAAAAGGCTATTTCCACAGAGTTTTCGGAGGGGGGGGGTCAAGTGGCCCCCAGCACCTGTGAGCGGTGGGACTAAGGCACCCGTGAGTGGGCGGGGCCATGGCACCCGCGAGTGGGCGGGGCCACATGGGGCTGTATGAGATGGGCCAAGGGGGGCCTGCAACTGGAGAGACCATGGGGTCCATGAGTGGGAGGGACTAGGGGGCTGCAAAGGGGAGGAGACACAGGGCAGATTGACTGACAGGTTTCAGAGCAGAAGTCCAGGGACCTGGTGATGCTGCTGCCATATCACACGCAAAAATGTAAAAATTAAAAACTACGTAAATAAACAGGAGAGCAATTCCTATCAATTTACCTTAAGTCATTTTTGGGCCACAGTTCCTCTTTAAGTTTCAATTCAGTTAGGTTTAATTAAATATTTCTGCAGAATTTTGACATGTTCCCCTGAGCGAAACACCCAGGTTTCATTTATCTCTAATCGTATGCATACAAAACACATTTTGTGGCTACACACAGGATGAGATTGACCCAATTACAGGGACAAAATCCCAAGTCCTGCAGTCAGGCTGAAATCCCACCCACACAGAGTGAAATGGCAGCCCCACCTCTGGAACACCCACTCCCTGAACCATTACAACCCCTAACCCCACCTCCTTCTGCCGCCCCACCTTGTCTCCGCCCCATCATGGCACCTGTGACACCATCACCATGCCCCCCTCTGGGGTGCCAAAATCAGCAACCATGGCTACACACCAAAGTCTTAAGTTTCAGCAGATTTTTGGTGTGCAACACTTTAAACTGTGTGTGTAAGCCTGAAAAGTTGCGTGCATGCATAACTTAAAGGAAACATAGATTGGAATGTTGGAGATTAAGAATGGTTACTGTCTACAGCGACCTAAAATTGGCATTTATTTGAAGAATTCTGGATATAAGGGTCTGCATTAGTGAGAATATTGTACTTTAACTGTCCTGTGCACCTATACATGTTCTCCTGACTTTACACAGCTCCAATTATTATGCAATTATATTTTTTTATCTAAATTATGATTTTCTAAATAGTTGATGCAAGCAGTATATTTTTTGATTGATCAACCATTAAAGAATATTTGAATGTTACTGAATAAACCTCCTAATGATAATTGTATGTTTTTCAAAAATAAAAACCTAAAATACTGTTTTCCAAATTATCACGCACTACAGAGTTTCGAAACATTTTACAGTTTGTAAAGAACTGAAAATGGTCATTTGATGAATTAGCAGCACTAGGAGGTCATATTTACTGAAATCAAAAGCTAATTAATCAAAAACTCGTAACAAGTTACATATAAACATAGGACAATTCTTGCATTCATTGAACTTGTGAGTTTTTGGAAGTTTGCTTGAATTCTTTTGCGGATTTCAGAATAGCCTCCCAGGACTACTGTTTGTGTGTAAACTGCCTCCCACCCTCATCAATCTTTGCTTGAGGATGCTCCAAAGGTTCTCAATAGGATTGAGGTCAGGGGAGGATGGGAGTTTCTCTCTTTATACCAATAGCAGCCAATAATGCAAAGATATTTTCTTACAAAAAGCATGGTTCTGGCACACACCCTGGAGTGGTGCTGCTGCAAAGCATCTGTGAAACATGGAAAGACCCAAGTGCAGCAGAGATCTGGTTAACCAGTTTATTGTACACACCAAACACACAATGAAAAAGACAAGAATACTTAATCAATAATAAACTAATGAAAGACAGGCTATCACAATGACTAAGGCTATATACAAATGACTAAAGTCTATGAACAGGAAAAGATAGCTGGGAACTGGAACAGGCAAAGGGCAAGGAAACGGACTGGAAGACAAGGAGCAATGAACAAGCAAGACAAGATCTGGAACAAGGCAAGACAAGATCTGGAACAAGGCAAGACAAGATCTGGAACAAGGCAAGACAAGATCTGGAACAAGGCAAGACAAGATCTGGAACAAGGCAAGACAGATTCTGGAACAAGGCAAGACAAGGTCTGGAACCAAGGCAAGACAAGGTCTGGAACTGGAAACAGGAGCAAGGTGTGGAATGATGAGAGCAGCAACAATAAGCGACGATCTTAAATAGCTGAATACTGGCAAGGAGTAGGAGTGGTGGAGTCCTTAATAAGCTGAATACTGATAACGGTGAAGTGATGAGTAATAATGTCCAAAAGGTGAAACGGCCTGCTGCTGGTGAAAGTGGTAGTTCATGAGTCAGCGACGAACAACAGAGACATCTAGTGGTGAAGATCGGAGCATGAGGAACAAAGAAACAGTGACAACTAGAGGTAACATTAGGCACAGCAGTAGATCCTCACAGGTTCATTTTGTACCATGGAAGAAAGTGGTCAGTCAGAAACTCCACAAACTTTTCCCGAGGTCATTTTCACACAATTCTTAACAGTACGATGATCATGCTTAGGTTTTTCATGATACCTTGTCCAAGGCATTCTAATAGTTCATGCTTTTTGGCAGCAGAGAGAAAATCCTTCTTAAGTAGACTTTCCTTTAATTGGCTCACCTGGCAAACTAATTATCACAAGTGTCCGAGATTCATTTCAGTGATCAAAAGAGCCCTGAGACACAACACCATCCAAGCTCTTAATCGTTAAAAATGTGCTAAGTTTGCCCCGCAATCGGATTTTATTAACATTTAATCTATATCTGATTGATTGGGACAAATTAGCACATTTTTAACGTTGAACTTTATTGAATCTCCCTGTAATTTATGACACTTAAATACAATTTGGAACAGGGTCATTTTCAGGCATAGCCACCTAGGCAAAGTGCAGGTCAGACTGGGGTTATCTTGACGTGTTTGGAGGGCTTTTCATTCATGTATCACAGTAATGTATACTAAAACCCCTTTGTTTATAATGTATGCCAGTGTGCAGATAATATGATATTGTATGGGGCCTAGGAATGTGCATTGATTATCTTTTCTATGTTTGTATAAATGTTTTGACCAGATCAGTAGCACTTCCGCTAAATGTAGTTGTAATTAGCCTAATTGGAGTGCTTCCACATTCTTGTACTGTATGTATTTATTGGGAGGCTTGGTCAAGCCTCCATGTGGCAATAGCACCCCCAACTGTCCCTTTAATGGAGGTCCTCTGCCTTAATATAAAGCACTGGATGGCCCCTTCCCTCATTTTAAAAAGCCAAAGGGCTGGGGAAGGGAGAGAGCCTGTTATATGGATCCAATGTGTAAGAATGAGAAATGCAAAAGTTTGCTAACGTAATTGAAGTAAAAGAAATTGAAAAGTTTAGATGTTAGGACCTTCCAGACTGGGGTTACCTTGACGTGGTTGGAAGGCTTTTCATTCACAGTAATGTATACTAAAACCCCTCTGTTATAATATGATATTGTATGGGCCTAGGAATGTGCTTGATTTATTATCTTTTCTATGTTTGTATAAATATTTGACCAGATCATAGCACTTCCGCTAAATGTAGTTTTAAATTAGCCTAATTGGATTGCTTTCTCACCTCCCTGTGAATAATACAAACGGAGGGCAAAGACTTCAAATGTTTGGTATATGGGTTTACAGTTCCTTTAACTATCCGCTACTTTCTTCGCATCGTGGGATTGGGTCTTGAGAGTTCCTTCTTCTTGGGTCACGACCTGGTGCCTGTTTGCAGCACAACATCCTCACCATTAGAAGCTCTGGAGAAGACCAGCAGGTGCTTAGATTCCATGCCCAGACTGTATGACCTCCGAAATGTTGTATGCTTTGTTAATAAAGAATTGGAGACTTAACTAGTGTGCTTCTCTACAATCGTGTGTTTTCTGGAAGATTGTGACCTCTTGGGTAGGGGTTAGAGGGATTGCACCTATCAAACAAAGGCATGCCACATCGGTGTGCTTGAGTGGACTTATGCTATTTGGTAGATTCAATTCACATTTGGCAATAAGCATTGACCACTGTTTTCCAGTGGGAAAATTTCTGTTAGGGAGTGTCTGCATCAACTACTGAGCAAACCAGTTTTTTTTGTAAGCGGAACAATGTATCACTCTAAAAAAAATATCTACATTATCACAGGTAAGTGATCCTAATGCAAGAGGAGACAGACCTTGGAGTTTTTCTATTCCACAGCAGAGCCCATATGGTCATGTCCAAAATCATTATTTGTAAACTAGTTCCTTGAATATTTGAACAGGTTAAAAAGATATGTGAGAATGGACCCGCGAATTCTTAGCACTTAAGGTGGGTACCACACAGTAACAAGACACCTCAACGAATTAGAGGAAAAGTGAACAACCTGTAAAACTCTAGTGATACGCTGCAGGCAGCATGCACCCCGGGGAATATTATGCAATAAAACAAACAAGGAGAGGGGGAAAACCCCTCATATAAAAAGTCCCAAACAAATGGGCACATTCACATGGAGAAACCAGTAAAAATATGTTTTTGATCATTCCCACAGATGAACAGAACCTAAGGTCCTCCTAAACCAAGGACCCCTTCAATAGTCCCTATCCCTAAAGTGCAACTAATCTAAAGTGCAATACAACCCAATCCCATAAGACACAGAAATATAGCAAAAATAAACACCCAACTTGGGCATACCCAATACAAATAGGGCAGTTCGGGACCAGACCATATAGGAAAAGATGACCTGAATTTGACTAAGTAAAACAAATGTAACGAGCAGGGCAAATAAAAATCAAAAGATGCGTCCCCCTCCTTGTACAACAACCAAGGGACCGAAGACGTGACAACGAAAAATACGCCCAGATCAAAGCGAGCCGAACACCCTGATTTCTTGATCAGGATGCAGTGAGGAGCACACATTATCTACCATCCCTCAGACGGCAACAAGCCTTCACCCAATTCTGTCTTGACATGCTCCTCAGTCAATCGATCAATCTGTGTCCTTGCTTTCCTCAGGACTATCCAATGCGGTCCCAAGCAATACGCCATTAAACACACTAGGATCGACACATGTTTTGTTGTTTTGGTTATCCCGGGCTTCCTAGGAAGACTGACAGCATTGGGTGAAGGCTTGTGGCCGTCTCAGGGATTGGGTAAATGTATAGTGTGTCTCTTTCTGTGTACCTTCCCTCAGACTTGATTTCTCATTGCAGTCCCAGTCCCACAGCAACAGGGTGATCTGGATACAGTGACCAAGGAGTGGATACGCACCTTTGATGTTTACTTGCCTGCTCGTTATGTTTGCTTTACTTAGTCGAATTCAGGTCATCTTTTCCTATCTTGTTCGGTCATGAACTGCCTGGACAACCGATTTGGTGTTTTATTGTTGCTATATTTATGTGTCTTATTGGGTTTGGGTTGTAATGCACTTTAGATACATTTGCACATTAGGGATATTGGACTAGTTAGTGGTCTTGGTTAAGGATACTTAGGTTTCTGTTCATCTATGAATGACTTAACATATTTTTTTACTGGTTATCTCCATGTGAATGTGCCATTTGTGTGGGAATGTTCCTAATAAGGTTTTCCTCTCTCTTGTTTTGTTCTACAACATAGTCACGAGAAAGGGACGATGCCGTCGGATCCAACTGTATGTAACGCATACAGTTTCGGAAAAGCCAGAAAATTTTCCCTCGCCCACGGTCGTCTATTTTGCTTAGTATGGTATAGGGATTCGGCCGTGGCTGGCGAAAAACTGTAGTCACGAGCCATCTGTACCTTTAGGACAAGTTGTACCCACACTCTAGGGCAAGTAGGCTACGGAAGGGGTCGAGCATAGTACATATGTATGTTATATAATTTGCGTTAAGTTATCTGAGACTTTCAGAGATGAGATAGTGATGTGTGCTGTTAGTGCTTCTTTTCCATTCCTCATTAGTTATGGGTCACAAAATCTACCTGCCATGCTTGGGTTTTTGTTTTTTTGTATATTATATTTGGGAAAATTAGTTTCCTTGATTAAGCCACCTCTCTATAAGCTGGTAATGGGTTAGCGGTTACAAGGATTGGTCTATTTGGAATTGGTGTTAAAGGGTACTGTGGTCTCGAATTCTTCCAAACTAGTAAGAATTATATGAAAAGCCTTCCATCATACCTTCAAAATAAAACCTAAATAACACATCTCTAGATAAAATTTGTAAGAAGTTATGCTAGAAAAGGTTCAGCAATATTACTTCCTGCTTAAAAACTTTCCTGTTTTCGGCCATGTGATCAGTTTTGTAGTCAGCCTCTGCTAGCATTATTAGGCTCCCCTTTCTCTAACTGTCATTTTTTTTCCCCAGGTACTTCCAGATTTCCCCCAAATTAAGTCTTAAACTGAGCATGCTTCTCCCTCGGGCTGACAGGTGGGGCACGGTCAGTGATGTCACTCAACCATTGGAAGCAGGAGTTTGAAAATTCACCCCAATGTATGTCTCACAGGCTCCAGCCAGAGATGTGATTGTCGGCTCATTAACCCTTACTTGTTTCGAGACCACAGTTGCCCTTTCAGTATCATGTCGTTATTGGAAAACAAAAATTTTCCATATCACCACCGTGAATTTTCGTTTCAATGGTCTCGACACGGCAGTGGAATCAATGGGTTACTCCCCCTGGTCCTCACATGACAGTTTTTAGTAGCCAATAAAATTGGGGCTGACTCCTCCCCCCCCACATGCCTCTTGTATGTTTCCGACATTTCCATTTATTATATATCAAGAAGGGTGGGACTTCCCCACTGCCGGTCCAGACCAGGAAACAACAAATTACGGTGAGTATGAGAAATTTTCTGTTTTCCCGGTCTCCTCCGTCCCAGGCATGGGAATCAATGGGATTTTTAAAGCTGGAATAAGGGAGGGGAGACAGAAAATTTTCCTTTTTTTTTTTATACTATTTATTTTCTCTCTTTTGCAGCTTTACACTTTGTTACCAATTTCTGCTTGATTATTGAAAAAACATCTAATATTGGTAGTGTCTTATGAATGTAGACATGATTCCAGGTGGCTGCTCTGCATACTCCTCTGGTGAAGTTCTGGCTGAGAATGCCCATGATGTGGCCACTGCTCTAGTTGAATAGCGTAGATTGAGGGTTGTTTGGTTCTCTTCGCTGGCTGATAAGCTTGTCTGATAGTTTGTCTAATCCATGAAGCCAATGTAGTCTTGCTGGTTGGGGGATCCTATGCGGGGCCCTGTGAACAAAACAATAGGGAATCTGTTTTTTCTGGATGCTTTGCTGTCTTTTCTATATATTTGCTCAGACTCATCTTCCTACGTCCAGTAGATTATCCTCGTCTGGCATGTTTTGGCAAGATAATATCTTCGTTGATATGAAATGAAGGGACCACTTTGGGAAGGAAAGTGTTTATACCGTTCTTAATATCACTCCTCCTGACAGGAAGGAAGTAAAGGTGGTGGGGAACCTCTTAAAGCTCTGATCTCATTAATCATTCTGGTGCTGAGGAAATAGCCACCAAAAACAGCGTTTTTTGAATGTAGGTTTTTCATAGATGAGGATTCTAAAGGTTCAAACGCGTTGGATTGGAGAATTCTAATACTAATGGGAGATCCCAGGGTGGCACTCTATTTTTTTATTTGAGGCCTTAGGTGTTGAACTCCTGAGAAAATCTGCTTATAAGAGGGTCTAGCCCACTTAGTGTTAGAATAGCTAAAAATTGCTGGAAATCTGTCTCTTTTAGTGATGATGAGACTAAGATTCCTTTTCTTCGAACCCATCTTGTAAGAAGTCTAGAAGATTAGCCACCGTTATATTACGCTGACAATTTTTTATTTGTGCACCAGTCCACAAACACTTGCCAGTCTTATAATAAGAATTGGATGTTGATGGTTTTCTTGAAGACATCAGAGTAGTAATTGCCTTTTCTGATACACCGCAGTTTGCATAAACCCCTCCTTCAGTAGCCATAAACCGTGGTTGAACTGGATGGGCCTGGGTGTAAGATTGTCCTTGACTGAGTAGATCTTTGTCCCAATGGGAGTCTGATCGGCTGTGCCTTGGATAGAGGATATGCCCTTGGAACCCATGACCTCCTCCCCCCATGGATTATAGCTATAATCAGTGCTTTGCTTGTTCTAATCTCTCTAGAACTCTCGGAATCATGGGGATAGGAGGAAATATGTATCCCAGACTGAAGTTCCATAGGATAGAGAATGAGTTTATCACAGTGGCCTGTGTCCGGAACCAAGAACAATATTTTTTGAGTTTGTTGTTCTGGTTGTGTGCCATGAGGTCGATTACTGGGTGACCAATTTTGTAGGCATATTTGTGAAATATGTTTTCCTTGAGACTCCATTCTCCCGGTCTCAGTTGATTCCTGCTCTATAATTCTGTTGTAAGATTCTGTGATCCCGGTATGTGAATGGCCTGAATTGGAGAAGGTATTCTCTGCCAATCCATTAATCTCCATGGTTTGTTTCCATAGTGGTTTGTGTGCGAGTACCCTCCCCCTCTGTTCACGATAAAGAGCCACGTCGTGTTGTCCGAATATATCATCACTGATGATTTCTTGATCATAGAATTGAATGCCTTCAGACGAGTAAGACGGTGTTAGTTCTCTGAGATTCTGGAGTTACTGCTGTCATGTTGTCCTAGACAACCCTGAGCCTCTTCCTTGGCATGTGCTCCCCAGCCTGTGGGCTGTGCATCCCGTCACTATTCTTATCCACGTTCGTGGATTTAGATCCTCCGCCTAAATTTTCGGTTTCCCTCCACCATTTCAATTCTATCAAAATAGTTTGGAAGGAATATTACCTGGCATGGGTGGGTCTTCTGGTTTTCCAATACTTTAATAGGTGATTTGTATTGGTCTGGAATGTCAAAGATTCAGTTTTCCCAGTACCTTTGGCACACTTGGGGCTTGTTGAGAGCTGAAATCTGTCAGATTCTTGATTTCTGTCAGTATAATCTAGCATCCGTAATTGAGGTATGATATCTGCATTTTTGACGAGTCTAGAGTCGTCCCCAAAAATAATAATCTTTTGAGATGGTGAAAGAATTGGATTTTTCCAGATTTACTATCCACCCATGATCTTCCAGGAATAGTAGTGTTTTTGAATATGGGATAGAGAGTCTCCCTTGTTCTTTGCTTTGATTAGGATGTTCGTCTAGGTACCAATATTTGGACTCCCTGAACTCTGCAATGCTAGAATTGGAGCAAGTATTTTTGTAAAGGTGCGTGGGGCTTGAGGATAGACCGAACGGTAAGGGCTTTGAATTGCCAATGACTGTTTAGAATGAAGAATCTGAGGAATCTTCTGTGGACTTCTGCTATTGGCCACGTGTAAGTAAGCATGTTTTCAGGTCGATTTTTGCCATCCACGTTCATTCTTATTTGCTGAGTTATTGATTTTAGTGTCTCCTTTTGAATTTTTTCTTCATGACAAACTTGTTTAGAAATCTCAAATCTAAATAGTTCTTTTGCTTCTCCAGACTTTTTCTTCTCATAACAAAGGTGAGTAGATTCCTGTGAACTTTTGTTTTTGTGGTACTGGTTCTATAACTTCCGTTGGTATAGGGTTAGTATGCTTCTAGGAACATTTGTTTTGTGAGTTGATGGATTTATAAGTTTCTTGATTTGAGAAATCTGTTCGGAGAAGGAAGGTGGATATTTATTCTATTTTGTAACCTTGCCTTGATTGAATTCAAACCCATAGATCTGTATTGAAGATCTCCATATTGGGGTAGAAATTGGAATATCTTCCCCCACTTTTTCCTTTTGGCGTTCTGACTAGTCATGATTCCTTCCTCTAACTGCATTGCTCCTTGAAACCTCGAAAGGACTGTTTGATTATCATTTCTCCAGGTCCTTTGGAAAAAATGCTTACCTGGTCTATATTGTTCTACCTTCCTGTAAATTAGACTTGTTTTCTGATTAAAAATGGTCCTAAACACCTTGTTCGGAACCGGGAGACTTTTCTTGTTTATTTATTATCAATAAGATCTTCCAATTTTTTCCCCCAAAAAGCATGCTACCTTGCGAATGGTATGTTGTGAGTCCCTGTTTGGAATGGATTATCTGCCTTCCACTGTTTTGAGCCATAATGCTCGCCTGGCTACCACTGAATATCCCATGGATTTAGAAACGAGTTTTTACACGTCTAGTGATGCTTCACGCAATGAATTCGTTAGCAACTTGATGTCCTGAAGGGATTTTATGATTTCAGCTCTTGGTACTCCTGGGTTAAGACAGATTCTAAGTCTTGTTACCATATACTTGTTTTGCTCTAGGCCAGATTTGTGATAGCTATATGGAGGCCTGAGCGCAGAGCCCGCCATTGAAAAAGCTCTTTTTAAGTGCTGTTTCCTCTCTTTACGATCCATTGGGTCCGGATGCGTAGCATGCTTCTGTGGCCATGCGCCATTTTTCCTTTCTGGCCATCTTGGCTATTGGTGTGTCAACTCTCAGTGCTTGTTTCAAATTGTCTTATGTCTTTCTTCCAGAAATGGGTATAAATTTTGGAGATTCTGAATATAGCAAATTTTTTTATCTGGTTCTTCCATTCAGATAGAATAATTTCTTGTATTTGACGTGTGAAAATGGAAGACTGATTGCTCGTTATTTTTCTTACTGAAATCAAGTTCTCAGGAGATCTAATGGTTGTTCAGTGAAATCTGTAAAGTTTGATCTCATCTTTAAGATTTTTGCTCTAAGGCTTCTTCGAAAACAATTCAGTTTGATAAGACGTAGAAGGGATCTCATCCGTTGTATCTCTTGGTATTTTCCAATTCCCCCTGGCTCTCTAAGAGCCCTAGTCTCTCATCACCGTGACTGGTCTCAGGTAGATTGGCTGATACCTGTGCTGTAGCTATGTCAGCTGCTTGTTGGGTCATAGATGATATAGATCTTTGCATAATATCTTTTACTATGTTAGATTTTGTTGCAATGTAGGAGCATTAGCTTTCTCATCAATACGATCCTGACATAATTTCTTCTTCCCTTTAATGGCGTACTGTTCACACAAAGCACACTCAGTTTGTTATAGGATTTATGAGATCTGTGTTTCAGATTCGTGCCTTTTTTGGTGAAGGGCTGGAAAATATAAGAAAAAAGAAAACCAATAGTTTGTTGGTTAATAAGTACATACAACATATAGTGCAGTTACAGAGAAGACCACCTCTTTGCAAAACATCCTGCTCACCCCCTGGAACCAGAGCTGTGTCTTTTGGAAGACATGATCGACACTAAAATAAACGTTATTATCCAAAGTTAGCTGAGTATAAATATGTATTTCCTAGCAAGCTTAGTCAAGCTTGCTAAACAGCCATACTTTGGAAACAAATTGAAACTTCAAGCAGTGCCAGGGCTGAGAACAGCGACTATGAGCAAAGCAGAGCAGAGCCAACTGATCAGCAAGGCACACGGGAGATTCCCAGCGTTTTAAACGAAAACCGGAAGTGACGATTAACGGACTTCTGGTATGGTGGAACGCATATGCGTTCCAGTGGCGCTCGTGTACCGATAGACCGCTACAGCTTATTCGTCGGCCTGCACAGACATAGCACAGGTGCGTAGTCTGTTACAATAGTGGGAGAGGTAGAGAGACCCACTAAGGAAGACGGGGGTGAGCTTTATTTCTGAGTAAAATAGAGGCTTGGAATGTGAGGACAGGAAAGAGGCATGGTGGGGGGGAGTCAGCCCAATTTATTGGCTACTTAAACTGTCTGTGAGGACCAGGGGAAGTTAACCCATTGATTCCCACTGCGTGGGAGAGACCAGGGAAATCGTTTAACTTCATATTATTGGATAGTTGGAATTCAACCTGGAGTTCCTGGAAAGTTTTAATGTGTTTTAATCTCAGGGAAGTTTGCAAATGTATTGGTGGCATTTTTGTTTTTTTAAAGAATTTGTGTTGCCAGAGATGCGTAGCCTGCTTATATATATGTGCTTTGAAATTGGTTTTAAGGTTACCTTTGTGCCTCGCATTTCTGGCAAACAGGGTCTGGGAATGGGCTGTCTTTTAGTATGCAATGAAAAAAATGCGATATCTGGGCCACAATATAGTAAGTATTAGGACAGTATGCCTAACCCCCCCATGTTGATTGGGTGCTGCAGAGTGGTGCATAACAGTCTATGCCAGTTTCCTCCTCCCATAAAAATGAGATGTTTTTATACTTAATATGTACAGTATTTTAGGTAGGAGGATAATTTTTTTCAAATTTACTCTGACCATAACACCCAGTAGTATCTTGGACCATATTTGAGCTATTGCTTTTATCATATAAATTAGTGGTTCCATGTTTAGTTTCTAGATAATCTCTTGGATCCCTGGATTAGAATACCCATAGATTTAACCAATGTGATAACAGGCAACAGCATTGAAGAGGGGGGAAACTATCCATGGTAGAATTACAGATTTTGTCCAGTTTATCGCCAGGCCCGAGTAGTTGGCGGATGCATCAATGACTTTTAGGGCTTGTTCTGTGAGGGGCCCTGGTCTGCTAGATATGTCTGCAGCATATTGTCTGCATAACACTTCTGAATGATCTTATGTAACAGTAGAAGTGCAGTATGTGGTGATAGGGGGCATCCCTGGCAGGTGCCCCCTAGTCAAATGAAAGGATTGTGATCATGTTGGCTATCCACTTGATGAGGTGGGGGCAAAACCTTAATCTGCAAGAGATATGACCAATCTGAGTCAAATGCCCTGGCTGTATACAGGCTGAAAATACACCTGGTTCCTGCTGTATCATGTTGGGCTCCTAGGTACATAAAAAAGCATTGGTACTGAAGGTAGTACATTTCCCTTGCATAATCCTGCATTGAGGCAGTTTGGAAATTACTGCTTGAGGCACTAGGGTAGGATTTTGGGTAGTAATTTAATATTACTACCCAAATGTGCCTATATGATCCAGGGCATGCGGTTTAGGACTGATAAGTCCTTGAGGACTTTAAGTCCAAAACATGTCGCACAACATGTTTCACTGAATAAACCAACACTTTGATCACAGCTTTTAGTCTGTGTTTTATGCCAACCTATACTTATTTTGTTGTATCGAAATCCGGTTTTGGTGGAGACTGTCATGGTGACAATAGGCCACTGTCTTTCCCTGTGTCTGTAAACCCACACCTACAGCTTTTTTGGTATAAATTTAGAACTGTGAAGTCCCCCAACCAGATTGTTTTAGCTGTAGAGTGATCCGCCATGAATTGAAGACCTATTTGCATTACTGTTGAACTATGATGGGGGGGGGGGTTTATATAGAAAGCTAATATCAGGATGGTTGGGCACTTATTTTACTAGACAAAAAACTCATATCTATCCTGTGGGTCCAGTCTCACATCTATCATCTCTAAGGGTGCTGTTTGGATATTATAATTGCCCCCCCGTGTGGGGATGTGGTAATTGTGTATGCCAGCTCAACCGGTTTGTAAGGGGCTCTGTAATTTGAGCTGTTGAGATGCATCTCTGTAATTATGCTATATCCTTTTTGTCGTTTTTAATACGCTGCAGGACCACTTTTGAGTTTTACCTTATTTGTTAGACCCACGGACATTCCATGCAGCAGCTTGTAATTTAGATATGCACTTTTGATGTGCTCATCGGGGGGGGGTCGTGGATTGGGGAAGAGATATTCAGAGAGGAGTTCAGTATATAGTATTGCTGATGGAGGGGGAGAAAATTGGGAGTTTGGGTTCCTCACGGAGTTAGTCTGCTCTCTGTTTTGTCCGTTCTGGGTTTGTTTTCCCGTCGTTGCCTCTCCTGTTTTCCCATTTGTCAGGGGACCCATTTTTGGGTGCTTTATCGCTCTTTACCTTTGTAGAGTTCCTTCTTCCTGGGTGTCTACTTGCTGGCGCTTCTCGGGTTCTGTGTGTGTTTTGCCTCCTGCGGGCAGGCTTTGCGGGCGGATAAAGCATGGCATATTTGAGCTGTTTATTACTCAGAAGTCGCTTGATCTCTAATCATTTTGCTCTTTGTTTTTGCAATTCAATGGAGAAGTCGGATAGAAGGATATCTTCGTGTTCTGGAATGGGATATTTCCTTTTTCCCTTGCAAGGTGCAGCATATCATGCGCTGTCTTAATTAAAGGGGCATTTCTTCCTCCCCAATGAAATTGGTATATGGTAGCGCACCCCCAAAGCTAAAAGTGCTGGCAAACCAGATATCCTTCCAGGTCCTGGACACTATTCACTTAAAAGGTATTTAAACTGAAAAAATGAATTGCCTCATCTTAATCTCCAATGAATAGAGTATTTGCTGCATGCCTTCAATCCAGTATCTGTTTTGTTCAAACTCAAACTTTATCAGACTTGACAATGTGTGAAGGAAAACCAGCTCAGTTATAACTATAATTCAGCACTGGGAGAGGGGATTTCCCACCATGCAATTCACACATACAAACTGTCACACACCAGTAGTTGGATTTATTCCGATTAGAGTGTTCGACACAGCAAGCAGTTGGCCCGGAACGATTCACTGGCGGTCACGGTGAAAGTAGCAACAGTTTGCATGACTGAGCGTGTGGTCCATAGAGGACTGCACAATCTCCCATAATTGTCCATCACATCCAATCGCCCTTGTTCTAAAGGGGCCAGTAGACTCCAGTAGACTGACCTGAACTACATTTTAATGAACTACGTTTTTGTTGATCTGCCACCTATTTCTTTGAGATATCCAATCTAACTTCTTATATTTCAGCTGTTCAATCAAGTTCCTTGCTCTCAAAAACTATTCTTCTGTGAGCAGTTTTACTGTAGCTGGAATGGTTTTTGACAGTTGGAATGCTGTTGCTGTGTGCAGGCTTGGCAGTTGGTTGTGGGGAAAAATTCAGGTCGTATATGGGTGTGGGGTGGTTAAAAGAGGGAGGGGAGATATTGCTCCTAAACAAAAGGTGTGCTGGATTGAGCCATGCAGCAACACACGCTAATCAGTAAGTGCTACTTACATGTATTCAATTATAGATTAACATGTGGCAAAGTAATTTTTTCAGTATAGTGTCCCTTCCACTTCACACACATGGAGACAACAACGAGCTGTTAAAGGGTATGTCCACTCTTATAAAAAATTTCTACATATGCTAGTATGCCTTCCCCCAGCCCCAACCGCTATAATAATTTTTAAGAAGTGCCCTGATCTTTACTTACCTTCCCTCTCTCCCTCCTCGATGCACTGCCCGGCCTTCAACTTGCAAGACACTGCAAGCAGGGTGCGGGAACCGCAGCCGCGCCCGTGATTGGCTGAGAGGCAGCCAATCACGGACGCGGCTGCCAGCTGCCATGAACGCCGGGGAGAGAGGGAAGGTAAGTAGAGTTGGGGGGACTTTCTTAAAATGTTTTTAGCGGTTGGGGCTGGGGAAGGAACCTAATACATGGCCAAGGGTTTTCTATGCTAGAGGGAGGGATCCCAAAACGGGAGGGAGAGAAGGGCTGCGGTGTGCATGTCAAACTTCTCCCGAGGCGAGACAGGAGGCAGAGTCCTATATGGACTCTGCTATCCTCCTGGTGGACAGTTTTTGGGACTAACAGGAGAACCATATGGAGCTGGGATTGAGGGTAAGGATTTTATTACACTACATGTTGGGGCCATTAGTGGGGGGATTATAGTTTTGGGGGGTGGACATGCCCTTTAAGGCCTTTTCAGGTCTGTCATTTACCTCTCAATTGCCCAACTGCACTTTGTATCTAGTAGATAATTAACCAATCGCTGCCATTTGCCAAGACTCCCTCCTTTACCTATAGGCACCGATTCACATCACTAGGAGAGACATTACACACAGGCTGTTAGTCAGTGCCATGGTAACCCCACTGGGCATGTTGTTACGGTTTTTTCCTGGTCCGTGTAAGGCCGCGGTTATTACAGGTTCTGGGACAGAACATTGGGTACAGTACCTAGCTGTCCATGGTGCTGCCGCCGCAGTCTGTCTGCTTGGCCGGGCTTCTAGCTGCTTGGGACGCTCCGGATTGGGTTGTCTCTGCCGCCGCCCCGCTCACTCCTTGCCTTGTCCCGCCGCTCCCTGTCAGTGGTGTCCCCGTTGCTGTCCACCAACTGTAAAGATTCATAACCGTCATTATTGGTCTTTTTCCGGTAGCTCTCCTAACAGGCTCATGGTCAGTGTGTGCGGGAGCAGCATTCCACTGCCGGGGGAGGAACCAACGGGTTCGTGACCCTATTATGGGGCTGCCAGTTCCCTCCCTCTCCCCCGGTGGGATTACATTGGGCTGTGCTGTTCTCCTGTATGATCGGCTCCCTGAGGAATCCCATTGGTAGACTTGCTTTGTCTCTCCCGTTACACACAAATACAATCCCTACCCATAGTACACACACTGCTAGTCACCGTGAGCAGCACATTAACAGGGATCAGATGAACATGTGGGAACCCAAGGGAAGTGGTTTATTTTCTGGGAGGGGGGGATTAGGTGTTATCCACTAGATCTGCGCATAAACGGTGAACTACACCGTGTCAGTATCCCTGGTTAAGTGATATGTGTCCCAGATACAACGCCCCCCATCTACTGCTACTGGAGTGACATCACCAAACAGGAGAACCAGGCAGGATTTTCTAAGCTCCAGAAATAGATTTAATGTAAATGTAACTAAACAGTACACAGGTCATGTAATCAGGGTGTACATAAACAGGGTCATGTAATCAGGGAGTACATACACAGGGTCATGTAATCGGGTGTAACAACGGGTCATTATCGGGGTGTACAAAACGGTCATGTAATCGGGAGTACATAAACATGGTCATGTAATCGGGGTGTACATAAACATGTCATGTAATCAGGGTGTACATAAACAGTTTTCCTTTAATAAATGAAACAATATAAAGTCAAGACTGCACATAATAAAACTGTTGCCAACTGGGAATCCCATTAATACTGGATAAATCTTTGTAATAGAAATAAAAATGTGCTTATGGGGATATAATTTATGTTCGATATTATTTATCGAACTCGCCTTGCAGTCTTTGCTTATGAAATATGCTGTCACTTAAAAACCATACAACATATATTCAAAAAAAAATTACTTAAAAGGATCACTACTCACTCACTCATCCTCAAAATGTTCATTCTAACATTTTTTTTTTAGTACAAAGTAATGTGCATTACATCAAGATTAATCTAAAAAAACAGAATGCTACACTTGATTTTAACATTTTTTATTACAGATTACTGGATTATAAATAAAAACTTCATTGTGAAATATTTTTTAGGTATTTTATAAAAGCGACATTCCATCTGAAAAGTTAAAAGTAAAGCTAAGCAAGCATTCAAGATTATTTTTTTCTATTATTTCAATTATCCTTTTTAAATTAACTCAGTGGAAATAGAAATGCACAGTTTAGAAAGAAAATTTAAAACAGATAATCTGTGTTCACTAAATAGAATAAAGCAAAGCAAAGGAATATGTCTTCCTGTACCTTTATAGAATATAAACTTTTCCTTGTATATGTATATATAGTTTTTTAATTAATAAAAATAAAATCTCTGCCACACTATAAAGCCTTGTACACAAGTCCTTCAGACATCATTTAGTGATTTATCCAGTCAGTTAGATAAATTACCTTGGGGATCATTGGGGGTTTTCCATGTATTTCTGATGGCCCATTCATCTGCCTGGCAAACTTGCTGGATAAATCTGGCAAATTGGTCAATGTTGCAAAAAAATTGACATTCATGTAATTGAATGTTGAATCAATCTAACGTTGAGCCAGTGTATGCCCGTATTAAGAATCTTGTTTGATAAACACCTTATTATAGATCAGAATCAGTCGATTTGTGTATTGCTGGTGTAGCTATAATTTCTAAATGTGTTTATATTATTATTAAGATTAACAACACAAAGGAAATATTATGTGTTATAAAGATTACTAGAATATCTGATTATGCCATAGCATTCCATGAATAATACATTTAACTATTTCTTGCTGATAGGTCAGTTCAATAATTTTCATTTTAAAGGGCATGTCCACCCCTTAAAAAAAAAAATTGATGCGGTAGGCACCTTCCCCCAGCCCCAACTGCATCATTAGATTTTCCAGAAAGTGCCCCGATAGTTCTTACCTTACCCTTTTCCCCCGCCTGAACTGCAAGCAGGGGGGTGGGACCGGCAGCTGCGTCCCTGATTGGCCGAGAGGCAGCCAATTACGGACGCGCTGCCAGCAGTTCAGAACGCCGGGGAAATAGGTAAGGTAAGTAGCTATCGGGAAAGTCTCTGGAAAATTTAATAATGCGGTTGGGGCTGGGAAGGCAACCTACTAATGGGCAAAGGGTTTTAATGGTAGGAGGAGGGCTCGCAAAACGGAGGGAGGGGGGGGAGGCCTGCAGTGCGCAGACAAAATTGTCCCAGGAGAGACAGGAGGCAGGGTCCTATATGGACTCTGCTATCCTCCTGGTGGCCAGGTTTTTCAGACTGGGGGGGGGGGGGGGGGGGGGGGGGGGGGGGGGGGGGGGGGGGGGGGGGGGGGGGGGGGTTGTGGGTTTGTGTTTGGTTTTCTTGTTTTTGGGGGGTGGGGGGGGTGGGGGGGGTGGGTGGGGAAATCCAGGAGAACCACTTAGAGCTGGGATGTAAGGTAGGATTTTATTAACTACAGAGGGGGGCCAGTATGGGGGGATTATAGTTTTGTGGGTGGACATGCCCTTTAAATTTAATTTCACATGCGATCCAGGCAATCCCTTTCTACTTACATTCAGTGGTGTTTTACAGTCTATGCTTTTGTTTTATCTGCCTAACCATAATTTTTACTTTGATAAAATAATTGCAATTGTTTCAATGTACACTTTATTGCTCAACCTGTTTCGAAATGCTACCGTACATACCTAATGTACACATTTAATTTCCAGTCCAGCTTCTAATTTAAGAACTAAAACAATATCAAGGCTTACAAACAAATTTTATTAATTTATTTCTATAAAATACGGTAAAGTAGAAGATGCTTTTCTCCACCCTCACTTGCTTTAAATAAAAAGTTATCAGCCTCATACCTTCCTCTGCAGGATTGCACTGCCACTGCCTTCTTGACCTGCCTGCTGCCTTAGGATGCCTGCTGTGTGTAAAATTTTGGTGTGTTCCCTGCACCTGCATGTGTGTAAAAGGTGTGTTCCCTGCACAATCATGCAGGTACAGGGATGATAGCTTATTAACGAAATTTCTAAATTATATTATACAATTATTTAGAAATTAAAATATGGTGTTGACTTTTGCATATATTTGTCCCTTAGATCAAAATAGGAGCTATATGTATAGATTCAAGGAAGGAAATCTTGTTTTTAGGGATTGATGTCCTTTAAATTCATTGCAACAAAATAAACTGACTTACAGCCAAATCATACTTAAATTGTTCCATCAATACCAATGGTCTTGAAATATAACACATTTTCCTCACAGTTCCACTCTCCTTGAATTCCATTCAAGGCCTTTTAAATTTGTTTTTACTTTTTACAAATGTATATACGTCCACCACAATACTTTAAAGGGCATCTATAGTGGAAAAATTAACTTTTTTCCCTTTTCTTTCCATGTATTCTATAATTCCCCCCACCCCCCAGAGTGTCTGTATTTTCTTAAGTTTCCATATCTGTCCTGAGATACACAGTTAGAAGATTACGTGATGGCATTTCTCTACTCCTACTTTTACTGTCAATCAAATCCCTGGACGTAACCCTCTTCCCTGCTCAAGTCCCTCCCCCCCCATGCTCTGTAACAAACATAGAGATAAGAGAATTAGCAGGGGGAGAGAGGTAGCTTTGATGGCAGAGATAAGGCTGTACTTGACCCCCCTTCTGCTATCTTTTCACTGTTTGATGATAGGTTACAAAGGGGAGATATTAAACTGTACTGTTCTTCTTCCATGTCTCCAGGACCGCTTGCTTTCCATTGGCCACTGTGCGTGGTTTTGTTTTTTCAGGATGATGAACTGTTAACTCCTACTAACATGATAAGCTTTCGGATAGCTAGAGTTGAGACATGGAGGAGGTAACAGAGGGGATGGGGAAGGGGGAATGCTGCAGAGAGATCTGATACCATGGAAAAACAGAATCACTGACAGGTAGGAGAAAGGCAGCACAGATTACATAATTTACCTTTGTAATGGGCCAATGTGTTTTTTTCACTATAGAACTATTAAACCCCAGTAAACATTGGTGCTTAGAAGTCTTACGACTAGGCCACACTACTACTGCATTTTAACACACGATTTGAAAACATTGTGATTCTTTTTGTATGTTAAAAATACACGTTAGTGTTTGTCAATTGGTATGGCCTCACAAGGCGCACTGCTGTCCGTTCGAGCAATTTTTAATAGCGCATGCGATGACCATTTTTTGTGCAATTCACATACGATCCATTAACAGAACTTACCGGAATAGCAGCACAGGCAGATATTAACACACACGAAACACTTTTGCCTAAGATGTTTGTGGCCTCAGCCTTACTTCTGAAAACACCTGTTTCCTGATTATTGCTATTGGTTACAATCTTTTCTACATGCTACTTACATGTTCCAAATGTGCATAAACATTCATCAGATCTACACCAAATAAAATAAAACTCCATTGCCATAATGTACACCAGAATCTCCTGTGGTATTGCCATATCACACTGAATAGTCAAATCCCCATAATTGAAATAGGTGAAGATTAATATGCACAGAGGCACAGCATTAAAGATAAATCAGTTTTGCAACAGTGGCACATTTTCCGAAAGCTCTCCTGCCCCATCCAAGTAACTAAGTGACCTAACTGTGACCTATGCTCATAAAAATCTAGAGAATTGATATTTACTGGGAAAGAGGGATGAGAGTTGCAGACACATGCAATTATCGTCCATAACAGCCATTAATCATTTGCTTGTTCATCAGGCATCCATTGAAGCAAAAAAAAATGGCTGAAATGTACTTTGCAAAAACCAGCAGTAGAGAGAGTAAAAATCCTAAAATCCAAAAATTGAAAGGACACAAATTCTTGCAATGATTTAAAAAAATGTGTTAAAGGGTATGTCCACCCTAAAAATAATTTTTTAATATAAGATTCCCCCTGCCAGCCCAGCCCCAACCGCTATATTTAATCTATGTTTAGAAAGCTCCCCAAACTCTACTTACCTCCCCTCTTTCCTCCGCCGCGCTCCCGGCCCTCTGCTTGCGAGAAAATGCAAGCAGAGGGGCAGGACCGGCAGTCGCGTCTGTGATTGGCTGAGCGGCAGCCAATCACGGACGCGGCTGCCGGGACTCATTTCGGCGGAGGAAAGAGGAGAGGTAAGTAAAGTAATACTATAGATTAAGGGTTTTACACTAGGGGGGGGAATCCTGAGAGGGAGGGAGGGAGGGGGAGAAGGGCTGCAGTACGCATGCCAAACTTCTCCCGGAGGCCAGGTAGAGGCAGAGTCCTATATGGACTCTGCTATCCTCCTGGTGGGCAGTTTGTGGACTTTGGGGGGGGACTACAGGAGAACCATATGGAGCTGGGATGTGAGGTAAGGATTACACTACACTACATGATGGGGCCAGTAGTTGGGGGATTATAGTTTTTGGGGGGGACATGCCCTTTAAAGGGCAACTGTGGTCTCAAAACAAGTTAGGCTTAAATGAAAGCCTGCAGTATTTCTTTAAAATGAGCCAACATCCCATCCCGGCTGGGGCCTGTGAGAATACATTGGGGTGAATGTTCAAACTTCCTGCTTCCAGTAGGTTGAGTGACAGCACCTGACCCTGCCCACCCACCGGAGGAGAACATTCTCAGTTAAGACTAAGTTGCTGGGGAAATCAGGAAGTACCTAGGGAAAAATTTACAGTTGAGAAGGGGAGCCTATTAATGCAGGCTGAGACTGGTCACCTGACCATAAGCTGGTCACGTAGCTGAAAACAGGAAGTGTTCAAGCAGGAAGTAATATAGCTGAACCTTTCCAGCAATAACTCTCCACCAATTTTATCTAGATGTGATTTAGGTTTTTTTTGAAGCTATATGGAAGGCTTTTTATATGATTCTTACTAGTTTGGTAACATAGCAGGGGGTCTTTTAAGTCAATACAATGTGTTAAAAATTCAGGGGACAGATGGAAACACTAGGAAAACACCCCCAGTCAACAAACATTTGTAAAAAAAATGTAACACCTCCTTGACACCAAAGTGGCCACACACATGCCATTTCCATTGCATAATGCCGATCACATTGGTATCTGTTTGCACACTGAGATGGGAACCGCAAACATGGATCTGACTGATCGCCCATAAGTGGCCATACACATGCGATTTCCATCGCAATGTGCCGACAGATCACACGTTGCAAAGGGAACCGCACAAATGCAACCCCGACCTCAACCGACCCACAACTGTATTGGCTCTCTTTTCTTTAAGGTAAGGGAGCTAATGTTGGCATTATGGTTGGTCTCAGCTCCTACACATTAGCAATATTAGGTAAATCCTGTCATGGACCGACGGGATTTACCTAATATGCTAATGTGTACAGCCACCTATACGCAGTTGGGATTGGTTGGCTATGTAGCCATACACGGCCTAATAGAATCATCTCTCTTTACTTAAAATAATGGGGCTGATACAGACGTAATGTAGACTACAGTACATTCCATCTGCTTTACGGTTGTTCGGTTTCGCCCCTACACACTGCTATATTAGGTAATCTTGTGGCCCACAATGGGATTTACCTAATCTTGCTTATGTGTAGGGCCACCTTTAGTTGTTTTGTGTATTGGGAAACACCACGCTGGTGGATTTCCAACAATAGAATGTATTGATACCGTCCAGTAAGGAAAAGAAAAAAAAACCAGTATTTCCAGGCTAGAAGATCCCCAAAATGCATTATTACCAAGAAAAACAAATGTTCACTACTTATGGTTTACGGTTTTCAAAAAGTTTAACTCAGAGATAGAGTCTTGTGTGTGTATAGGGAGGTGCTTTACTTGTGTAAAAAGTTAATTGTGGGGTGGACATGCCCTAAAACAATAATCCACCTACCTATCGTGTTGTGTACACCAAACATCATCTGCTCTAATCCCAGCATTCTAACAATATCAGGAGGCTGAACTGTACTTTAAGGTATCAAGGCTGACTTCCATAATGTTGCCACCTACACCAACTGTCCATCATGGTGGTGATCGCCATCATAGCAAACCTAGGTTAATGGAATATTAAACATTTGCATTGCTGAGGAACTCCCTTTTAGGTGTATGAAAAAGACGAGAACAACTATTTATGTGGTCCCACATATAGCATGAGACTGCAAGATGCCTTCTTTTATAAGAAGGTGTTTTCTCTCCATTTTTATGCTCAGTGGAGGCTTTTTGCTCCTTTTGGCCCCCCTCTCCCTAAGCTTTCTAGCTGCCTTTTCTACTGTCCCACATATACCGATGGATCAGTGTTTCTCAAACATGTGGCACACACAGTTTTTCTGTAAAAAAAAAAAAGGCCAAAATTACGCTTCAAAATTGATAATAAATATGTTGTCAGCCTATTAAAGAGCAACCTTTCTGGTGGGAGTAAATATAAGTATTATTTTTAATACATATGACTTATTTTTTGATTTCCCTGGTACGCTCGAATTTCCATATTAGTTATAACTGTTTTGAGTATTGGGCTGGTTTATCCAGCACATAGTTTTTTTAGAACATATGTATATCTACACTGTACGATAATATTTAATATTAATGTTTAATTTATATCAAATATATCAGTGTGATACGTGCACCACTTAGTATAAGGTGTAGCACGCACGATAGTGCGGTGCAAACTGGGACCTAAACAGACCCACTGAAATATAAACTTCCGGACATAGACACCCCAGGGCAAAAAAGCATCCCATATACGTTGCAACCAGCTGTACTCACCATTAAATCACTAAAATTAACAACCTTTATTCAGCAGTTAAAATACAGTGACAAAATCAAAAATACCAAGAAAATTCACATACCCTCCCTCCAAGTATACCCTACAAAAATCATAAAAACATTAAAACCCAAATATCCAAACAGCCACCAGAGGGTAGGTGGGGCGTCCCCCTACCAACAGCTCAAGTCATCCACGAAGTGTTATAATCAGGAGCAGTCACATATGTCTCACAGTCCACTCCATCAATAAATCAAATAGTAGGGAGCAGTCCAATAACCACAGTGCCGCTATTGCATTGGTCGGAGAACTAGGAGCCAAACTCAGTGATAACTGTTTCCCAACGACAGCAGCAATGTTCATACAGTGATTAGGAAAGCCAACAACTATATCAACTGTTGTCGCTAAACTTTCTGTATTATCTGCAAGCATCACAGACAGTATTCCTAATGCTCATCAGGTACTAATTAGGGCACATATACGAGCGTAACAGTCAATTACACTTGGGCAGGACTTACAGAGTCATACTTGTCTCAGAGACTCACACATCCAGCCCTCTCCGGACTCA
Organism: Hymenochirus boettgeri; assembly: GCA_019447015.1. Classification (NCBI taxonomy): domain Eukaryota; kingdom Metazoa; phylum Chordata; class Amphibia; order Anura; family Pipidae; genus Hymenochirus; species Hymenochirus boettgeri. The sequence goes on from CM033472.1 coordinate 146,000,671, forward strand.
CCGGGCCACGAGGTAACTGTATGAAATTCATCTCTATTCACCTGTTCCAGAGTATTACGTCCCGAGGTGTGGCACCAGCTTACAGCTGTCCTGGATCCATTATGGTAACGGACTTACACAAAGCTCCTTCACTTGAAAGACCGACCAGCTCTGAACTGCTCCGAACACGGGGACTCTGCTGTGGACTGAGAACTCAACAGACCTACGCGTTTCGTCTCATACGACGACTTCTGCAGGGTCCCTAGTTCTCTGACCCAATGCAATAGCGGCACTGTGGTTATTGTGACTGCTCCCTACATTTGATTTATTGAAGGAGTGGACTGTGAGACATATGATGACTGTCCTGATTAAAACTTCGTGGATGACCCTGAGCTGTTGGTAGGGGGACGCCCCACCATCACCCTCTGTGGCTGTTGGGAGATTAATTTTTTAATTTATATGTAAACTTATATCATGTATGTAACATTTATATAGTGTTGGATTGCGTATCGCCTTCTCAACAAGTCCTGTGAGTTTTGTTACCTATGAGTTTTTTGATGTATCTTTTCGATAAAGTTTCTGTATATTATGTGTTTATACTTGTAGGTGTTTCCATTATGGGGTTACATATGTATTAATATTGCTGGATTGTTGTCTATGAACAATAGTCACCTTATATATTAAGTTAGGTGATTAAGAGTATTTTGTACATCAGACATAATATAATCTTCTGTGTCTTATGGAACACTACATTTTTTACCTTCTTTTTTCTGGAATGGTTTTCCTTCTTGTAATACTTTTAATGGTTTAGCACTTGCACTTGTTTTAAAAGAGTTAGGGTTAATATTCACCTTGTTAAAAATGGAGTGAAGGCTGTTCACTCTGAGCCCCTGAGGAAGTGGCCTGTTTAGCCACAAACATGTTGGGCTGAGGTACGGCATGTTAGCCATGGGAGAGATGTGCACCGATCCGCTGTTTGATTTTAATGTGAATAATAAAATCGAGTTTTATGGTTAAGTGAAGTACTGCAGCCTGCCTCGTTTTTTGATATATTTCGGGATGGCTGCCTACTGGGTACATTCTACAGGTAAGCATTATAACTATTGCAGTTTTGGGGCTGAAGATTAATCTAGATATGGGTAATTTTTAGTCAGGGCAGGGGATGTGATGGAATAAGGAATGCAGAAAGAGAATAGATCTGATTTAGGGTTGCTTGTGGTCTTGTACACATAGTCCTTTTTAGCTTGATTTCCCTTTTTCACAAATTTATAAACTGAGCGGTAGAATGCCAGTCAGGAATTAAAGGGGTATGGGTGTATGGAAGTGGTATGGATGTTCTGTTGACTTAAAGGAACTGTAAACCAACATTTGAAGTCTTTGCCCTCCGTTTGTATTATTCACAGGGAGGTGAGAACGCTTATTCTCACCTCCCTGTGAATAATATTTTGCTCAGGGGACCGGGAACTTACCTTCGTTCCGCTCCGCTCGCAGCCACTTCTGCACAGAACAGCTGTTCTGTCCCGATCGTGTGCCCTATCTCTTGTATTGGCGCGCCTAAGAGAGTGCACATGGTCGGGACAGCGTGTTGTTAGAGCAGGCGCGCTGAAAGCGGAGCGGAGCGAAGGTAAGTTCCAATGTCCCCTGAGCAAAATATTATTCACAGGGAGGTGAGAATAGGCGTTCTCACCTCCCTGTGAATAATACAAACGGAGGGCAAAGACTTCAAATGTTTGGTATATGGGTTTACAGTTCCTTTAACAGTTAACTGTGGTCTCCAATTTTTCAAACAAGTAATGATTACGTAAAAAAAAATAAAAATTCTGTCATACCCTTAAAATGAACCGTAAATCACATCTCAATCACATTGAAAGTTGTTATTGCTGGAAAGGCTCAGCAATATTACTTTCTGCTTGCACACTTCCGGTTTTTAGCAATTTGATGAGCTTGAAGTCGTGTGACCAGTCTCTGCCTGCATTAATAGGATCCCCTTCTCAACTGTCAAGTGAGCATGCTTCTCTCCTGGGGCAGAGTTAGGAGAAGAGGGTCATCCTACTGGAAACAGGTATATTCACCACAATATAATTCCTCACAGGCTGCAGCCAGAGATATAATCCAGGACTCAATTTAAAGGAAAGACTTGTGTCGAAAACCACAGTTACCCTTAAACCAATCTAATTATCGAGTTTAAGGAATTGTACACTGAAAAGATTACTTTGCCTCATTCTAATCTATAATACATGTAAGCGACACTTGCTCTGATGTGTTCTTGTTTTGCTGCATGCGCATAGGGGTGCCTGTGGTTAGATGGGGCGCAGTGGCATCACTACCATACGGTAAGAGAGCCTGCCATAACCTCCACAATCAGCTTTTTTAAAAAAGCTGATTGCTCATATAAAGGAAATATACTCGCAATCAGCTGCTTAAAAGACCAGACCCGAACTTCCGGAACCGAACTGGAAGTTCGGGTACGGTCTTTTAGATATCTGATCAAGGAGCTGTTAAAAACAGCTGATCGCACAGATTGTGGCGGGCCCTCTTAATGCTCGGGCCCCCCCGGCACCTGTTTAAAAACAGCTGATCGTGGACCTCAGTCTGGGGAAGGGAAGGGGGTGCTGGGTCCATCCAATCTTGCGGGGGGGCCCGGACCCCTGCAGTTACACCCGATAGGGCAGATTTCAATCTCTATTTTCGGCCCAAAAATATGTTTATGGATAGGGCACCAGGTTTTTTGTGCCTACAGGCTCCTGAGGTGTAAATCCGCCCCTACTCTGGGTGCATCCCTGTAAGTGTCGAAAGGTTTTATTTGCGTGTTAGTTTAAGATATCACAGATCTTATCCAAAAACTGATTTAAATACACTACTTTATATATATTATAGAGCTTGTAACATAGTTTCTGTATGTGTATTCAATAAATTGCTATTTTAGAAGACCCTAGTACACCTAGTTTACATTGTTATTTTATTTCAAGCAGATGATCAAATGTAAAGTAAGCCTAACAAGACGATAGCTACAGTATCCATAAACTTACAAAATCTTGTAAAATAACATAAAAATTCAATGATAATAAAGACGTTCTAAAAAACTGGGAAGTATCAAGCCAAGCACATGGTACAGTGTTTTCTACATGGGGCTATAATGACTCTAGAGCAAGCAAGATATTGTCTTGTATAAAGAGGGGAATAGATTCACATTGGTTATGTTCATCCATATTTTACTATGTATTTCTTTGTTTTAGGTTCCGGGATGTGTCGGGTCATTCTTACATTGGGCCGGGAAGAGATCACAGGTCCGTTAGGGGATCGTTTTGGAGGTGAAGTGGTATGGTTTGGGCTCAATTAAGGCCACAGCTTCAATCTTTGTTACAGGAAGGTAATTTCCCTGACATTCTAATGTTACATTTAGGGGGAGATGGCTTTGGGTTAGTCCCGATTCGTTCCTTGTTGTGGAAGGTAAAAGGGGAGATTTCATACTCTTGCACACGTTCCCAGGCCTGCTGATTATAGCGTCTGCAGAACACCCCGCCAATGAAAACGTGGCACTATTTCGCACCAGATAGAGAATTCTAGAATGAAAGTCAATTGGACCCTGGGCAAATTTGTAAAAGCAAGAGGGGGGTTTGTAGTCCGGCACAAAATTGTTGGAGCATGATGCTAGTTTTTTCCGCTCTGATGGCGTACATTTAACAGAGGTAGGACTTGACATTTCTAACTTAGGCCTTTTAGAAGGCCTAGAAATAGTTTTAGGTGTGTGGAGGAGCATGCAAGCTTAGGTGTAAGCCTTGCATGCCAGTGGCAGCTCTCTGGTGCTAGCAAGTTAATAACTGAACGGGGTAAATTAAAGAAAAAGCATAAGATATTTATGGTTGCTCCCTCTCTAAGGGCAAAAGGTCCCTGGGAGGTGGTGTTGATGTTTTCCTGGGTGACTGGTGGTTGGGATTTGTTAAGTGTTATTAACTGTTATTTGGAGAACTGTGAATGATATTTGGCATTTCCAGAGGACCTATATTGTTATTGTGTTATTCACATTGTATTGTAAAATCGTAATTGCCGGAATACATATTCAGGTATTCGTATTGACAAAGTTAATAAAGTTATAAGTTTTATTGTAATTTAAGTCACTAATAAAGCTGTGGCCTTACACATTTCCCAATCAGATAAGCAGTGTATGCCTGTTTTATTTATGGAGGAAGAGGGTTGGGATGGCAGGGTCGGAGCGACATATGCAGTCACCAGGTCATGTTTGTACCAAGATCAGTAGGTAATGGCAGACAGCTTCCACTGGAATTTGTCTGCCATTGGCTACAAATCTTTACTGCTTGTAAACATCTTAAAAGAGGTAAACAATGTACTGTATGTAGTCCAGTATTTGTGCAACATGTATTAAAACACATTATACAATGTAGATTTTAGCTAAATGCACACTGTACACACATGTAGGGAAAGATGAAATAAAGGATAAAAAGGACAAGACAACCAAATTGAGCATATGATTTAGACTTATAAGGGTATGCATATAATAGACTTCCAAAGAGTGCTGGCTGTAAAACAAGATATACCAGTATCGGCATGCATTACTTTGGTTTATATTAAGTAGAAAATAGTGTGCTAATGTACAAGATTGGTGAACTTGGACAAATAAATGCCAAATAAAATGTAATTTAAAAAAAAATGCAAAACAATGTACATATAGAACATTAGAATACAAGTTACAGCAATAGTTGAGGTTTGTACCGTGTTAGCCATAAGTAAGACAAGCGAAGTAGAGATACCTTTTATTGGCTAATTAGATAAAAAAAAAATAAGCAAGCTTTCAGGAGTCCTAAGCCCCGTTCATCAGGCTGGATGTTACCAGTACAAGTTACCAAATCAAAAATAAACTAAAATGAACATAGTGCCTTAATTCCCAGGTAAAATGCTATACCAGGTTGTTAGAAACTCCACAAAGTAATGTGTGCCTCCTTTACCAAAATACATGCTTGGACAATCCTGAACCCCAACCAATTATATAAATGATTTGTGGGTGATTTTTTTTTTAAAAAGTTACAACATTTTTAAACTTACAACACTGTTGCGTTGTATTTCATATATCCATTACTGTTATCAAACTGTAACCATCTTATTTTTTAAGCTATGAGTGTCAGGGGCATTTTTTTTATTTGTTGTTTGTTTCAACAGTAGCCAATGGAGCTGCTGGTTGCACACGTTTGTGATCTACTTGAATCTGTTGCTTTTGGCAGTTTTAATTTTTGGTCCTGGGTTTAATAAGGTAAGTGTATGGTTCTGTTAAGCTGGGTACACACACTACAAATTTTTGAAAGATGACAGACAGGATCTGCAAAATCCTGTCTGTCATTTTTCAAAGATCTGCATACATTTTCGTTTTTTCCCGAAAGACTGCTCGGCCAACGGGAATGTTCACTACACACACTAGCGATAAAGCCCCGATACCGTCGGATCTAACCGTATCGGGGCTTTATCGCTAGTGTGTGTACCTAGCTTTACACTAGGAAAATTAAAGGACAATTATACTCACCTTCCCTCGTCGACAACGAGGCCAATAGGAAGGCACGCTCTGCAACGAGCGTGCCTTCCTATTGGCCTTGTCGCGCAAGGAGAGGAGGGGGCGGAGCCTACCAGAGCAGGGTTTCAATAATGCTGTGCTTTAAGTTACGCGAACCCAGGGGTGAGGACCTAGCGGTTCAGATCCTCACCCTGGGTAAAAGTTACTAACCTAATAAGAGGAGCGGAGGGAAGGTGAGTATAATTGTCCTTTAAATTTGATGTTTTTGCATTTAATCTAACAATCAACACTGATGGCATGGCAATTACATATCGATGTACCATAAATACTGCTCAATTTTCTCTTGGTTTGGCAATCATTGTCGCCAATATTCGCCTATATCTAAAGGAAAACTACACCCCTTGGTCCGAATCAGATGAGCAGGTGATCCGTCCTGTTGGTAAATCATGGCCGATCGTGATCCAAAAGAAGGGGGGAAGCCCAGCTGGAAAGGGAAAATAAATTCCTTCCTGGCTCCAAATGGCCATCAGAAAGTATCCGTAGACCAACCAGGACAGTATATATATTAATTCCAGTAATTCTTAATATTTTTTAGTTTTAGAAACTTATCTAGCCCATTATTAAAGCTATTCAATGAACTTGCCATTACAACATCTGCTTGAAGACAGTTCCACAGTTTCACCACTCTCACTGTAAAGGAACCTTTCCTAACCTGAAGATGAAACTATTTGTCTTCCTTATCTTAAAGGATGTCCACGTGTCCTCTGATATGACCTAATAGTGAACAATGCACCAGAGAGTTTATTATATGGCCCATTAATATATTTGTATAAAGTGATCATATCCCTGCGCAATTGCCACTTGTCAAGTGTAAACAGCCCAATAACAAGCCCCTCCATTCCCCTTATTATTTTAGTTGTTCTTCTCAACTATATATAAAGTATATGGAGAACATTCGGGACCACATTCCCTACGACCATAGCTGACTTTCTATACTTTAATACAGGGTGGCGACGATGGACAAGGGAAATTTTTTGGAAGTAATGATCGTTTGTTTTGCCTTGGAAACAATCATTTTCCTGGCTTTATATTACAAAGTGAACACTGAATCAGTGCGCACGCGCTTCCATTACTGAACCCTATCGGAGCGCAAGCAGTATGCACCAAAAATGATGATCGCATGCGCTCCGAAATGGCTTGTATGGTATGTAGTGGGGTCGCTCCCAGAGGGTTCCATATGTCTGCGCAATTGGATTTGAATCGCGCTATTGGGGCCTATCCCTAAATGACAAAGGTGACAATACATCATTAAAGTTCAAGCTTTTTTTTGGAAATCCATTTCTAAGGTTTGAATCTAAACTAACAGATAATAAAGGTATCGCCGTGCACTACAGTACTCATCTTGTTACTATTTTAGACTGGACTAAAGGTTTGTACACACACGTGATTTTGCCTGCATTCCCCAATGAATGAGTGTCCGAGGAATGTCCACTTCAGGCAATAATTGTCTGTGCGTATATGTTCGTCACATCCACACGGTAGATCAACGAATGAAGCCCAATCAAACACATGCACATGGAGCGACTTTTGCCTTAATCGGACATTTGTCAGCCAGTCACTCATCGTGGATCACATCACCCAAGTGTACAAACCTTAACACAGCTAACAATCTTATAGACTATAAGAAAATGTATGTAGAAAACCAAATCTTAATAACGGATCACACTAGTGCAGTGATCAGACAAGAGATTATATTTAGAAGGTACGGTAGATTTGCAATCAGGAGAGATGGAGACATTGTAGTCTGTAGTCTAACATCCACACAATTCCTCTGATCTAACTAGTAAGTAGTCCCACACTGTAACGTATGTATAGTTTATTTATAAAGCACCACTTGAGGACGCAGCGCTGTACAATAATGAAATACAATAAAGTCATACAAGGGGAACAAATACATAGATAGTTTAGTATATAAATACATAAATTATAAAAATCGATAGAGCTTTGCCACAAGAGGAAAGGAGGTCCCTGCCCCGTAGAGCTTACAGTCTAGTTAGGTGGGTAATATACAGATACAATGGAATGGGTATAAGTGCTGGAGTGAGACGTATGCAGTACAAATAAAACATATACTGTGCTGGTTAACAGATAGGTACATATATATAGAACGGGGATATTTATGATACCGCTGCACAAAATCTAATTTTAACAAGGGATGCTGACGGTTCATTAGGACATGCCCCCAGATTAGTAATTACTGTGGGGGATCCCCATAGAAACACATTACTGATGGTTTAACAGACACACAGGGCTTGTATCTCCATTCATCCTGCAGTCAGTCACCCACGAAGCATCACTAACTGCTACAATCCATTTGTTTTTGCCATGTATTAATCTAGAAAGCCATAATACATTACTTCCCTCCACTGGGTCTGGTTGGTAACATTAACTGGCAATGACCATCATTTGGAGAGGACTCCCCTTACCTCGGGCAGCAGAACCTTTCATCCTTATCCTCTATGGTTCGGTAGGAATCCAGCTGCTCTGTAAAACGCTGAGTTTTGATTTGTCATTCAAACCCTGTCAAAGGTCACAGGGGGCTCTGGCAATGAATCTGGGTTAGTGATGAGCGACTGTTGGCAGCTATTGCGTTCTGTGCTCTGGTTGGACTGGGAGGATTTAAGGGAAGGATTAACACATTGTCAGCTAAAGCCATTGGAAAATCTGGAATGGATTCTCCCTTCCATCCTCAATTCCGCGGGGTTCTACAGTTTTCTCATCACCTGACCTTTTTTTTTCTTCCAATTTTTTTTTTTTGTCTTTATCATCAGCTTTGGAACCGAGGCTGGCAGGTAGACACAAACATGGCGGATCTTGCTTCTTGACAGGACGTGAGGGACGCTGAGGGTTTCTGCGGATAAATTGTGTTGAGATTTACCCATCCTTACTAGCTGGAGAGACATCGAGGATTCGAGTGGGTGGATAGTAATCTCTCTCTGCTTAAAATCACCTGGCTTCATACATGTATTGTTTATCCAGTTTAAATTCATTGCATAGCCTATGCGGCTATAATAGACCCCATGCTGTGCGTTCCCATTCAGATACCTGTCGACCAAACCCAAATTTTTACACTCCAGAATCTGAACATATCTCCTCTAAATGCTAGGCCACACTATAGCACTTTTTTTGCGATTGCGCTCGTGATTGCGCATGTGCTTTTTTCTTTCTAACACAGCAATCTCGGCAACGCATGCGTTTACGCATTGCGATACGCATCACCATTTTAAAGAGCAATCGCATGCAATTTCGTATCTTAAATGAAGAAATCGCATGCACATACGCAGCGCAATCGTGTGCGGTTGCGTGTGTGATTGCGTTTGCGGCACAGTGTGGCTGTGCCCTAAAAACACCAACAAACTAAAATCTCAATACAGTAAATAGCATTAAAGTAAATGTTACCACTAGAAGAACTGGATGAAATAACTGTGTGTACGTACAGTGACTGGCCACACCCCTGATCTCATTATATGTTCCCTACTTGGTATGATTATTATCACAGCCAATACAGATATCCATACAAACCTGGTACAAACTTTAAAGGTCATGTCCACCCTCATAACTTAATTTTACATACTGCTTACCCCTACTTGCAAATAGGGGTAAAACCTCCTTTACTCATGCATATAACAAATCAACCTTTTAGGTTGGTTTGTTATATGCACAAATACCCCTATTTGCAAGTATAGGACAGCCCCTCTTTATATTTTTTGTTGTGGCCTTCTCCTACCTTGTCATTAATCCGGCAGCTGCTCACTCCACATCCTCTGTGCTTCTGGATGACGTCACTACTTGGTGACGGTACGCGAGTATATATGTTAAATTACCAATGTAACAATGTATGGAACAATATGGAACAATCTCTGGAACAAGAGATGGAAAAAATACTGCAGCAGACTGAAACTTTACCAGAGATGGATTATGATCATATGGGGCCCTAGGCAGGGCCATCATCATTTAGGACCACTTTTTTTGCTACATATATTGTATAGACTATAATATTGTTACTGTTTCTGAAGCTGGGCCCCCAGAAGTTTTTTGGGCCCTAGGCAGGTGCCTAGGGTTGCCTTGTGGATGATCCTGCTCTGAACTTTACACAGCAAAGCAGAAAGGGGGGAATCCATGCACTGGTAATCATGCCACTGTGAAGGCTACTCTAAAATAGGAAGTTTTTATCTGAGGTCAGATTCCACATCTGGTGAAGATGATGGGTTTAGACCCACATTGATCTTTTTCTCTCCCTTCTTATAGGAATCTTTCCCCCCTTAATTTTATGTCGGTTGTGTGCACATATATATGTTAATTGTGTGTAGTAAAGAGTTTAAAACTGAACCTGATCTTAAGTCAGAAATACTGGTTTCAAAAATTCACAGAATTTTTAGTATTTTATCAGGTGTAACGTTTGCAGTATTCGAAATGCGATGTGATGTATGTTTTTTAAAACTTTTGGCATTGATACATGTTCCCCATGTTATTTCCCAGATCCCTAAGCAATTTGTACAAAGTTAATATTGATATTAGACTATAAATGAAACCATGTTGATTGCGGAATTTCCACTCCTATTAAAGGGAAACTGTGGTCTCCAAACAAGTTCAGTTTAAATGAAAGGCCTACCTTTAAAACAAGCCACCTCTCTACGTGCTCCACAGCCCAAGATATAAAGAAATGACTGACCAGAAAGTTAATGGGGGGGAGGCTGACATGTGACATTACTAAGGCTTCTCCTTCACAGTGCCGCCGACGAGCACAGCCTCAGACTCCCTTAGTGTGTGAGGGAGACAGGAAGTCCCTCCTCCTCTCTGCTGTGTGAAGGACCTGCAGCTGCAGAGAAGGTAAGGGAATCTACAGCACTTCTCTCTCTCTATGTAAAAACAGCCTTTTCAGGCAGAGCTCTCACTCTGCCTGAAAAGGCTATTTCCACAGAGTTTTCGGAGGGGGGGGGTCAGAGTGGCCCACAGCACCTGTGAGCGGGTGGGACTAAGGCACCCGTGAGTGGGCGGGGCCATGGCACCCGCGAGTGGGCGGGGCCACATGGGGCTGTAAGTGAATGGGCCAAGGGGGGCCTGCAACTGGAGGGACCATGAGTGGGAGGGACCAGGGGGGCTGCAAAGGGGAGGAGACACAGGGCAGATTGACTGACAGGTTTCAGAGCAGGAAGTCCAGGGGACCTGGTGATGCTGCTGCCATATCACACGCAAAAATGTAAAAATCTTAAAAACTACGTAAAATAAACAGGAGAGCAATTCCTATCAATTTACCTTAAGTCATTTTTGGGCCACAGTTCCTCTTTAAGTTCAATTCAGTTAGGTTTAATTAAATATTTCTGCAGAATTTTGACATGTTCCCCTGAGCGAAACACCCAGGTTTCATTTATCTCTAATCGTATGCATACAAAACACATTTTGTGTGCTACACACAGGATGAGATTGACCCAATTACAGGGACAAAATCCCAAGTCCTGCAGTCAGGGCTGAAATCCCACCCAACAGAGTGAAATGGCAGCCCCACCTCTGGAACACCCACTCCCTGAACCATTACACCCCTAACCCCACCTCCTTCTGCCGCCCCACCTTGTCTCCGCCCCATCATGGCACCTGTGACATCATCACCATGCCCCCCTCTGGGGTGCCAAAATCAGGCAACCATGGCTACACACCAAAGTGCTTAAGTTTCAGCAGATTTTTGTGTGTGCAACACTTTAAACTGTGTGTGTAAGCCTGAAAAGTTGCGTGCATGCATAACTTAAAGGAAACATAGATTGGAATGTTGGAGAGTAAGAATGGTTACTGTCTACAGCGAGCCTAAAATTGGCATTTATTTGAAGAATTCTGGATATAAGGGTCTGCATTAGTGAGGAATATTGTACTTTAACTGTACCTGTGCACCTATACATGTTCTCCTGACTTTACACAGCATTCCAAATTATTATGCAAATTATATTTTTTTATCTAAATTATGATTTTCTTAAATAGTTGATGCAAGCAGTATATTTTTTGATTGATCAACCATTAAAGAATAATTTGAATGTTACTGAATAAACCTCCTAATGATAATTGTATGTTTTTCAAAAATAAAAAACCTAAAATACTGTTTTCCAAATTATCACGCACTACAGAGTTTCGAAACATTTTACAGTTTGTAAAGAACTGAAAATGGTCATTTGATGAATTAGCAGCACTAGGAGGTCATATTTACTGAAATCAAAAGCTAATTAATCAAAAACATCGTAACAAGTTACATATAAACATAGGACAATTCTTGCATTCATTGAACTTGTGAGTTTTTGGAGAGTTTGCTTGAATTTCTTTGCAGGATGTCAGAATAGCCTCCCAGGACTACTGTTTGTGTGTAAACTGCCTCCCACCCTCATCAATCTTTTGCTTGAGGATGCTCCAAAGGTTCTCAATAGGATTGAGGTCAGGGGAGGATGGGAGTTTCTCTCTTTTTATACCAATAGCAGCCAATAATGCAAAGATATTTTCTTACAAAAAGCATGGTTCTGGCACACACCCTGGATGGGTGCTGCTGCAAAGCATCTGTGAAACATGGAAAGACCCAAGTGCAGCAGAGATCTAGGTTAACCAGTTTATTGTACACACCAAACACACAATGAAAAAGACAAGAATACTATAATCAATAATAAACTAATGAAAAGACTAGGCTATACACAATGACTAAGGCTATATACAAATGACTAAAGTCTATGAACAGGAAAAGATAGCTGGGAACTGGAACAGGCAAAGGGCAAGGAAACAGGACTGGAAGACAAGGAGCAAGACAAGATCTGGAACAAGGCAAGACAAGATCTGGAACAGGCAATACATTCTGGCACAATGCAAGACAAGATCTGTAACAAGTGCAAAGACAAGCAATCCTGGAACAAGGCAAGACAAGATCTGGAACAAGGCAAGACAAGGTCTGGAACAAGGCAAGACAAGGTCTGGAACTGGAAACAGGAGCAAGGTGTGGAATGATGAGAGCAGCAACAATAAGCGACGATCTTAAATAGCTGAATACTGGCAAGGAGTAGGAGTGGGTGGAGTCCTTAAATAGCTGAATACTGATAACAGGTGAATGTGATGAGTAATAATGTCCAAAAGGTGAAACGGCCTGCTGCTGGTGGAAAGTGGTAGTTCATGAGTCAGCGGACAGAACAAAGAACAGAGACATCTAGTGGTGAAGATCGGAGCATGAGGAACAAAGAAACAGTGACAACTAGAGGTAACATTAGGCACAGCAGTAGATCCTCACAGGTTCATTTTGTACCATGGAAGAAAGTGGTCAGTCAGAAACTCCACAAACTTTTCCCGAGGTCATTTTCACACAAATTTCTTAACAGTACGATGATCATGCTTAGGTTTTCATGATACCTTGTCCAAGGCATTCTAATAGTTCATGCTTTTTGGCAGCAGAGAGAAAATCCTTCTTAAGTAGACTTTCCTTTAATTGGGCTCACCTGGCAAACTAATTATCACAAGTGTCCGAGATTCATTTCAGTGATCAAAAGAGCCCTGAGACACAACACCATCCAAGCTCTTTATCGTTAAAAATGGTGCTAAGTTTGCCCCAAGCAATCGGATTTTATTAAACATTTAAATCTAATATCTGATTGATTGGGACAAAATTAGCACAATTTTTAACGTTAAGAACTTTTATTGAATCTCCCTGTAATTTATGACACTTAAATACAATTTGGAACAGGGTCATTTTCAGGCATAAGCCACCTAGGCAAAGTGCAAGGTCAGACTGGGGTTATCTTGACGTGGTTGGAGGGCTTTTCATTCATGTGATCACAGTAATGTATACTAAAACCCCTTTGTTTATAATGTATGCCAGTGTGCAGATAATATGATATTGTATGGGGCCTAGGAATGTGCATTGATTATCTTTTCTATGTTTGTATAAATGTTTGACCAGATCAGTAGCACTTCCGCTAAATGTAGTTGTAAATTAGCCTAATTGGAGTGCTTCCACAATTCTTGTACTGTATGTATTTATTGGGAGGCTTGGTCAAGCCTCCATGTGGCAATAGCACCCCCAACATGTCCCTTTAATGGGAGGTCCTCTGCCTTTAATATAAAGCACTGGATGGCCCCTTCCCTCATTTTAAAAAGCCAAAGGGCTGGGGGGAAGGGAGAGAGCCTGTTATATGGATCCAATGTGTAAGAATGAGAAATGCAAAAGTTTGCTAATCGTAATTGAAGTAAAAGAAATTGAAAAGGTTAGATGTTAGGACCTTCCAGACTGGGGTTACCTTGACGTGGTTGGAAGGCTTTTCATTCACAGTAATGTATACTAAAACCCCTCTGTTGATAATATGATATTGTATGGGGCCTAGGAATGTGCATTGATTTATTATCTTTTCTATGTTTGTATAAATATTTGACCAGATCAGTAGCACTTCCGCTAAATGTAGTTTTAAATTAGCCTAATTGGAGTGCTTCCACAATTCTTGTATTGTATCTATAAATCTATCTAACTCTATCTATCTATCTATCTATCTATCTATCTATCTATCTACCTAGTTTAATTGACCTTTACTTTCAAAATTGTGATAATTTTCTATGATTTGTTGGTGGATGGACTCAGGGCCCAGCAGGGTTGCCCTGGTAAACATATGAACCAGTCTGATCCTGTGATCATTTTACCAAGGAGGGACATAGAAAATCTCTAATAAACATTTACATAATCTCTCTGTGAGTGGAACCATACTTGTACCAGTCACACTGTGAGCAAACTTGTTTCTACCAGAGAGAGAGTGTGTTTGAGATATGGATGATAGACTACAGGAGAGAGAGAATGTGAAATATAGAGACTGCAGGATGTGATGCCAAGTATAAAATGACCATATGGCTAGCCACACTCCCACCCACGTAGCCATGCCCACATGCAAAGCCACGCCCACCCCATTCTGCCATACATAGGCGGCATTTAGAGTGTGGCTCAGGTGGCAAAAACCCTAGAGACACCCCTGCTAGGGTGCCTAGTGTTCTCCCCAGCATCTCCCTGTCAGCTTTTACTTGCTGTGTTAGATCTGATCTCCATGTTCTGCTGTAATGTGTAACATTGTAGTGAGTAGAGAGCCTGAACTCACACTCTACTTGGAAACAATGTTGTAAATGAACTGATGGTGAAGGAAAGGGGGGGGGCGGGGTTGAGCTCAGCTAATAGTACTGAGGAGAGCAGTTCTAAAAGGGCAAGAAAAAGCTGCTGCAGACTTTAAAACAGTGGCCCTTGTGACTAGCAGCCATGAGATCCCTATCCCTGCCTCTTTCTTCCTTCCACCCAACTCTCCAGTGGAATAAGTAGTGAACAATTCAATGGTAAAACTCTGCTGGCATGTATACTCATAGCAGGGAAATGTGTAGTGTGTAAATATTCTGCATGATTATACATTAACACACTTTATATCCTCTCCTGACATGTTAGAAGTTTGTTTAGTTGATTATAACTTGCGGGGAATTTCATCTTTTTTGTTGTTGTAAATCTAATTAAAGGACATTATGGAAGATGAAAATAAATAATACAAAGTTATAATTATATATTATCAAGGTATAATTGCATTGTATATCACAGTCAACCCACGCATGTGATAATGTGACCGAATAATCAATAAACTCTGCATGCAGTCGCTGATTTATATATGAGTCTTGACCTTTTAGCATAATTGTATTTAAAGGATTAGTAAAGTACAAACAGACAAACTGAAACATTTCTGGTCCCTTTTTTTTCATTGAGTCACAGATGATGCTTTAAACAAAAATATCTGTTGTATTCAATTAGATAAACTGGACTTGAAATGTAGTTCTTGAAGACGTTTCGCTAGTCATCCGACTGGCTTTCTCAATTCAGAATGACTTGTACAAGAATCTGTGGCAATTATGTACCCTGGAAAATCCCAATTAGCATATCACAGCCAGGTGTTAAGGGTGTGATTAGATAGTGGCTAAGAGGTGTTATAGGAACGCCCAGAGTAAGGTGTTAAAACAGCATTGTACATGGCAGACAGTTGGTTGTCGAACCCCTCTACTGGTCTGCCATGTACAATGCTGTTTTAACACCTTACTCTGGGCGTTCCTATAACACCTCTTAGCCTAATTAATGCAATTTTAAAAAAAATCAATAAGTTTCAAGTATCCAAAAGTTAAACTAGAGAAAAAGTTTAAAGAGCATATTCACACACACCCCCCAACAAAAACAAAAATGTCACTATTGACATGTAACACATTAAATTTTTGTAGAAGGGGTGTACATGATATCGGCATAAGATCGGAACTTAGTACTCGCACTCACAGGATGTAATAACAGCCACAAATCAATCAGCTGCTTGTAACAGGTGTCTGTCATAATTAAAACAGCTGATCGTTAAGCATAAGCGACTACTAGGGCACAGTGAGGGTGCAGGGTGCCATTCAAAGATGTTTTAGTTCCCTGCAGCCTTCTCCTGTTTGCTCACAGTATAAACCCTAGATTGCGTGAGACTCACAAGAGACACTCATGCAGCTGCCACAACCTATTTACCAGAAGCTGTGTGGCTTTTATGGGGGTCACATAGCCTCTTGTGAATCTCTTCCAGGAGATTTACCCAGAACACCTGCAGCACTGGGTGATTTTCCAAAAATGTGTCAGAAAAAGTTAAATAAACTTATTCTGATTCAGTCATTCTGAATTGAAAAGCCAGTCAAGAACTAAACTTTAAGTCCAATTGATCTAACTGAATACAACAGATATATTAGATTATGAGGTTTTACTTAAAGGGTACTAAATATGAATGTAAAAAACAAAAGTATAATTTCCAGGGCGGTTCCCTGATTAGGAGCAGACATGTTTGAACAGGTATCGCAGAGCTTGTATGTAAAAATACATACAAACACAAATAGGTAGGAGTTTTTGTTTTTTTTTTAATAATTATTCATGTTTTAAGAGTTTGTGTTTTAAAGGGACTGCAGGATTGGTTTATTATTGCTGTGCAGAAAACCAAGGTAGTAACCAAGTGAAAAAAGATATATGAATATAAAATATATCCTCCCATACCCGGGTGTCACCAGTAACGAATAATAAGTTGATACTATACTTTGTGTTACACCAAGCCAACAGTTTTTAAAGGGACTGTCCACCCCTCTTTTGAAAAATTAATATATGGTAGATTAGCCCCCAAAACCTAGAGATCGTTTAAGTCTAAAGCTGTAATTCGGCTCCCACACAGAGATATTATACTTACATGCTCCTCGCTCCACCGCCGCTTCTGGGTTCTTCTCCCAGTCTCCACTGTGGCTGCTCTGTTCTTTTTATGTTCCCGAGCAGCCGCAGTGGAGACTGCTCCGGGAATGACAGTCAGTGATTGGCCGTGACGTCACAGTCACGGCTGACACTGACTGCCTTACCCGGAAGTGCAGAGCCGCGGCGGTGGAGCGAGGAGGAGCATGTATAATAAGGTACGTGTAGGGTATACTGAAAAAGGATAGATCCTGGGGTGGGGATAGACACAGTCCTTTTGGGACCAATCCACCTCCATATTCAGGAGAGGATTTAAACCAGGGCCAGTGCACTGGCCCAATGTCTACTACTTTAAAGGGGAACATGCTCCATGGCCCAAGATATAAAGAAATGACTGACCAGAAAGTTAATGGGTGGGTGGCTGACTGGTGACATTTCTATGGCTTCTCCTGCACAGTGCCGCCGGCGAGCACAGCCTCAGACTCCCTCAGTGTGTGAGAGAGACAGGAAGTCCCTCCTCCTCTCTGCTGTGTGAAGTCCTGACAGAGTAGGTAAGGCAATCTAAAGCCCTTCTTTCCCACTATGTGAAAACTCTGCCTGAAAAGGCTGTTTCCACAAAGTTTTCTGTAGGGAAGGGGCTGGGTGGCCCATGGCAGCCGCGATTGGGCAGGGCTTATGCACCCGCAAGTGGGTGGGGCTTGTGCACCCATGAGTGGGTGGGGCTTATGCGGTATGAGTGGGTGGGGCCTATGCATCTGCGAGTGGGTGGGACCACAGCACCCACGGGTGGGCGGGGCCACATGGGGCTGTAAGAGAATGGGCTAAGGGGGGCCTGCAACTGGAGGGAACATGGGGTCCATGAGTGGGAGGGACCAGGGGGGCTGCAAAGGGTAGGAGGAGACACAGTGCAGATTGACTGACATGGTTTCAGAGCAGGAAGTGCAGAGGACCTGGTGATGCTGCTGCCATATCACACACAAAAATTTAAATATCTTCAAAACTATGCAAAATAAACAATGAAAATAAATTGCAAAGATTTTCAGGAGAGCAATTCCTATTAATTTACCTAAAGTCATTTTTGGACCACAGTTCCCCTTTAACATCAAACCAGGAATGTCAAGAGCCAGCCATTTGAAAGGACCATAAATTGGCCTTCTATATTGTATTTTCCTAATTGTCCCCATTATTCTTAATTGTGTGCTACCTTAAAGGGACAGTTCAGTGGAAATTACCAATATTTGTTAAATTGTTAGTATGTGTAATGCCTTCTTAGTTAAACTCCATTTTCTCCCATTTCGAAAAATCAGTTTTCAGATTCTAACCGTCCTTCTTCTTTGAAGCATGCACCACTTCCTTGGGATGTTCCTAACAGTAATTCCTACTGATTGGCTGTTGGATGGGTCAAACATGCTCAGATCTCCACTGAGCAACTGAATCAACCCAGGCGCTGGGCCAAGGGCAAGACCATAACGGTCTCTACTAGGGGTCCTGCAAACAGGAAGTCAGTATTTCAGTTGCATTTATTTATACAAAGATAAAATGCTGAATTGGCAGATTAAAGGCTATGTCCACCCCTAAAATAAATTTTTAATATTCTGCTCCCCCATCCCCAACCGCATATTTTTTTTTTCAGAAAGCCCCCCAAACTCTTACTTACCTCCTCGACCTCCGCCGCACTGCCGGCCCTGCTTGCGAGAATGCAAGCAGAGGGGCGGGACCGGCAGTCGCGTCTGTGATTGGCTGAGCGGCAGCCAATCACGACGCGGCTGCCGGTCATTCAGTGCAGCGGAGGAAAGCGGAGAGGTAAGTAAGAGTTTGGGGAGCTTTTTAAAAAAAAAACATGCGGTTGGGGCTGGGGGACATGGGGGAGCAGAATATTAAGGGGGTTTAATGCTAGGGGGAGGGATAGTAGAACGGAGGGAGAGGGAGGAGAGGGAGGAGAGGGAGGGGGGAGAAGGGCTGCAGCACGCATGGCAGGAATCTCCGGGAGGCCAGGTAGCAGGCAGTGTCCTATATGGACCTGCTAGCCTCCTGGTGGGCAGTTTTTGGAACTTTGGGGGGGGACTACAGGAGAACCAGATGGAGTTGGGATGTGAGGTAAGGATTAAACTACACTACATGGTGGGGCCAGTAGTTGGGGGATTATAGTTGTGGGGGTGGACATGCCCTTTAAGGTCATTGGGATGAAAAAATATTTCTTTTACAGAGAGAGGTCTGTGTATAGCCATTAGGGTTGCGTGTAACCTTTTGCTTACAGGATCTATAGACAATATTGTACAGGTTATCTCCTTGTTTGGGAATGTGGTGGCATCTTATCATTAGGTATTAATATATATTTCAGTGTGTGCTAATATATACTTTCCCCTTACTCCTTCGATCTATCCAAATCTCCGCTGATTGGTGTTTACAGTCTGGTACTAAGAGGCAAGCAGATGGAAGGGACTGGGGTTTGGTGACACTGGGTACAAGCAGGGCTTCCTGCACTTCTTCAATATAGCAATAGCGTTTCAGTAAATCCCACCTTCGTCTAAATGGGGCTTGAGTGATGCAAAATTGAATCAGTTACAGTGGCTGCACTGTCACAATGGCCCTTTATAAATTGGTTAGTGTGACTTTAAGTTGGAATTTTAGTAATGAGATAAATTACCGTCAGTCCCTTATATAACAAAAGAAGCCATCTTTGAAAAGGACTGCCAGAGGCTTGTAAGCATGGCTGTATCTCAGGAGCCCATAGCCACAAAAAGCTGGGTGTATTTAAACCCTATTCTCATTTTAACTTATAGGGGGAATGTAGATTAAATAAAATTTGTGCTAAGAACATGAAAATACACAAAATATTTATATTAACAGTACAGGACACAGGTGTCAGCTGCTTTTTAAAACCAGATATGCCATAAAATAAATTGCCAACTATTAGGGGTTAAAAGGGGGGGATGATTGACAGCAGTCCTCCAACCATAGGTTCTCCTAGGCACATGCCTTCATATGTTTATAAATCATGCAATGAATAAAAGTTTTATGATAAAGTCTGTGGAGAAGTACCTGGCGCTGCGGCAATATTCCTGCATTTATAGTTGAATGAGGTAGAGAGTGCTTCCCAGACAATTTTTGCACAAGTGTATCCCCAACATAAGAGAAGCCAATTAAAGAGTACAGAACAAAAGAGTATCGGAGTTGCCATTATACACGTTTGCCCACATGCCTACTGTGTCTAATGGTAAATCCTGAAAGTCTTATACCAGGCTTGTTCAGTGGCCCTTAATCATAACAGTAATGTTAGAAAAACATTTTTATTTGCTGGTTTTGAGAATAGATCTTCTTTAAAAAACATCAAGACAATACTTGCAGGCTCATTGATGTTTTTAGAGGGGATTAGAGGTTTCCAGAATCCCCCCTTTCTGCTGCTATTGTTATCTGCGATTGTGGCACCTTGAAAATTCAAGGGGTGTCATTCTAAAAGAGGATTAAATTAATAGGAGCCAAGATACAGATATGAAAAGTGTTACTTGTTTGGGGACAAGTGTGAAACTGATCACATAAACAGGGACAGAGACCATACAGTAAAACAAATTGAAACTTATCATCCTTATGCTTGTTGTCCTGGTACCATTATTAGCATAAACTGAACTCTAGAAAGGAACAAGGATTTATATGACAATGTTGTTTTTACTATAATGAAGTTTGCACCTGTCACAAAGGATAAAGATTTATACTTTACACAAACCTATACCTTATAGTTTTATGTGAAGAGAATCCTTGGTGACTTCTAATATCTTTAAATAAAGATAAGCATTATTCCTCCAGGGGCAAGGAAAATATAAAGATGAATATTTCGTAGGGGCCTCTAAAAAGGGGTGTGTGGGAGTAAAATGGTGGTGCGATTTGTTTACTGATGCCCATGATAACCCTTTCAGGAATCCCTCCCTTGAAAATCCTGTGCTTGCTCCTGCGGCTGACTCATATTTATAAAAGTAGAAAAACATTTTTTTACTTTTTCCTACAAGTAGATAAGTAACTAGACTTAAAGCATAAAACATTAATAGATAAGTATCTAGATTTTGTTATGGGGCATTATCAAGCATTTCTACGCAATAGCAATGTTGTCACTACAAACTGCACTTCTGTCCCTTCTGTTGTTGTAACACAAGATTAGATATTTGTTCTGGACACAGGTAACCTGAGAAGCTAGAAGGTGAACCAGGAACAAAGGTTATGGCAGCACAATTCAGGGTGGAATTATTAAAACTAGGTAGATTGCTTAGAGTAGAGACAAGGAAACCCCTAATAAGTCCAAGAGAAATAGACTACATAGGACCATTCACACTTTAAAAAAAGATTTTGCATTTCCATTAAACAATGGACTGAAGAGTAGTAGGTCATCCTGTCCCTGCTACTTCCTTAACCTCAATAAGGACACCCAACATCTGGATCCATCCTTTGCTGCCACTGCACCTAGAGTGAAACTCTTTGGGCAAATTTTAGATGCCCCCTGCCCACCCCTAACCACCAAGTTATTCCTGGGGAAAAAAACAGATCAGAACGTTATTTACAGACCTTTGTTCCCGCGCTCTCCATTGACGGCAGCCGTCTGTGATTGGCTGACTTTCACAGCCTTTCACAGACACAGCTGCCAGTCCAGCCCCCTGCTTGCAGTTCCGGCAAGCAGAGGGCTGAGATCAGAGCGCCGGGGTAATGAAGGCATGTAAGTACCATTCTGAGCCTTTTTAAAAAAAAACAAACCTGGTGGTTGGGGGTGGGATTGGGTCCTCTACCACATATAAAAAGTTGTTTTTTTATGGTGGAGATACCCTTTAAACTCTAAATCTGCCAAAACCACAGAGCCAACTACAGACAACATGAAACAACATGCAACACTGCTCACAAATCTATTTTATACATACAGCTGAACTGTGTTCAACTTTCTTCTGTGTATTTAAAAATGATTTCAAAAGTAATACTGTTATTGATATAGTTAGTATAATGTATACTTTAACATATAGAATAGCAGATTTCATAGATTGGGGGTTTCAATTACCCTGACATAAATAGGAGTAAAGTAAATGCCAGCACATCAACTAAAATTTACCCCACTGCTGGCCGCACTGTATATTGTAAAAAAAAAGTTTGATATTACTGTTCCAGGACTCAGGTGATGACAGACAAGCAGGATACAGGAGAGACACACAGCTACATTGTCCGGAAGATGTCATTGGACTGTTGCGGTGCTTGTGATTCTTGTTCTCGTGGCACTGGCAGTTCATAATGAAACACATCTTTGGATCTCAAGAGAGCTTTAGTCCAGTTTTATCTAGACCAATATTCCTTATCTTTTCAGATTCACTTTTGTCTGGTGATGTGCTTCTGGATTAGAATAATGTGAATTTAATACCAATATTCTAAAAGGTACCACAGCCTGGTAACTTTAGGCCCATAATTCAGTGGTAGGGAAGATACTGGAAACTTTGTTATGGGATAATAAGTAATAATAAGTAGAGGTTAGCATGGACTTAGAAATAGATTGCGTCAGACTTGCTTAGTTTTTATGAAGAGGTAAGAAATTAGATTCTAACATAGAAGTATATGTAATATACTTGGATTTTGCTAAAGCTTTTGATACTGTGCCACATAAGCGACTAGTGTATAAACTGAGATCTGTTGGCCTAGAAAAATACATTTGTACATGGATAGAGAATTGGTTGGTATATAGAGAATTACTGGTATTAATACATATACTGTAACTCCCATTGTCATTTGGAGTTAGGAAGGAATCCTCCCCCTCCCCCCTTTTTTTAACTGGCAAAAAAAATGGCTTCCTCTGGATAAACTGTTAGGTAAGGTTAAAGGACAACTCCACCCTCATAAGAACATTTTTAGAAAGAATGGCCTCTTTAAAATATGTTGATATATCATAGTTTGTCCTATGAATTCATTACTGTATGCCTGCTATGCTTCTGGATGCTTTGTGGAAACTGAGCAATTTAGAAACCTGTACTGAGCCTGTACTGAGCCTGGGCATGCTCAGAAGAGGCAGACAGGGGATTAACATTCAGTCATTGGTTGTGATGTCAACTGTCAAATCCATAACTGTGACATAATTTATTGAAGGTGAAATTAATAATTTAGATCACCTCAATGTATTTCAATACATTTCCTTTAATTTTTTTCCAGAATCACTTTAAGCTTCTCTGTGTAAAAAATAGTTTACTCTAAAGATAGTCTAACTACAGTTCTTTTCTTTTTTCCGTAATTCTGTGTGTTTGTTTACAAGTATTGTATAGATTTGTTGTAAAAATGTTCACTTTAGCTCTTGAAAAAAGTTGTAGGGCCGAAAGTTGTAGGGCCAGAAAGAGATTCTGACTGACACTTTTACAGTATGAAGAGAAAAAATTTACAGAATCCAGCAGATATATTGTGGCTTCTGTTTGGTTAGTACTGAAGCAATTTAAAACTTCTAAATTTAACCTTGAAAGATATAAATTGAGGTTACAAGTTAAACCAGAATAATTATATATTTTTGTACATATAAAATCTTATAACCAAAACAATCCTATTTTTTTGCACATTTTGTGGTTATATTCAATTAGATATATTTTTGACAGGATATCTTCTTGTACTGAATTCTGGGGAAAAATATAATCCACATTGTTATAAAATGTAAAATACTGTTTTAGTATTTAGCAAAATTGTTTCTAGTAATGAAAATATCTTGAACCCCCTCCCTCCAAAGATTTAAACATTGAATTGTATATGAGAGCAGTTAATGACCAGAACACAGTTGACTTTTTCAAGAAGCAGTAAATCTCTTTTTCATACGCAGGAATTGTGCGAGAATAGAAAAAATACAAGTATATTTATTTTTAATCACAGAGCTTAACAGGTTGCAGATGGTCAGACAACAAACAGTACATACAGGTATATCAAAAATACATCATTCAGCATTTATTTGGTTTAGGTGATGAGCATTTTTACCACCACATTTTTATTATAGCAGCACAGCATACTGATTAAAAAGTCTTGATAGGTAAAGGTATTTTAGACTAATATCGGATAGGCATTTAAACATTGAAGGAAAGTAACAAATAGTTGTAATACGGGCAGCAAGTATGGTTGGAAATAGATATATGCTGACATTAATTGCCTCATTAACATTTCTTACTCAGCAGACAAAGCTTTGCATGGTAATATGCCTGTCCCTGACCTAAGGCAAGAGTCACTTGCTGGAAATAAATCATTTAGCATTTGTGCAGCAATTTCCTTTGGAAAGCATGGTCCCTTATGTACATTACCGTATATAGCCAAAACTGCATTGGGTCAGATTAGAAGGGAATTGTTCTCAACTCTCTGCCAGAATCAATTGTGATGACACGGAAAGCTCACACATTGTACCAACTATGTCAGCAACTTCTCTGAGCTCTACTAGAGATGAACAAAACTGACATGGAACCTGTTATGAGTTCATTTTTGAATTTTCTATAGGAATTTTTGATTATTGACGTTTTTAAATGGATTTGTTGCATTTTCGATTTTCACATTTTTATAAAAAAGTCCAACATTTTTAAAATTTCCACAGATTTTCAAACCCAGCAGTTCCGAATTGAAACCTGGTTTGTTATGAAGCTGAGATTCATCACTACTCCTAAATTAAGTGGGCACATTTAGGACATGTCATCAACAACTACCTCAAAACACCACACGAAATTGTAAAAAAAGGCGGATGGAGATATTAAAACCCATCCATTAAAGGGCAATAACTAAATCAAGTGGATTGTTGTAAAAAAAAAAAAGAGCACCATCCCCGATTCTTACTGAACCAACTTACTGACTGATATAAAGTACGTGGTTCAGGAAGCCATATTCCACTCAACTAAAGAAATAGAAACACTAATGCACAAATCATTAAGATTTACAAGATTTAATGAGAGAAAGGCAAAAATATAAGCCTTTGCAGCTTGAAAGAAAATACATAAACATTTTTCCAGAAATTATATGTATTTAACCAAGAAATAAAAAAGCAAAAAACAAAAAAATCCTTTTGGATTTCTATCCAAAGGAACGGAATAAGCTTTAGAACTCTGGATGTTCTGGACCACAGGTCCAGAGAGCAAGTTCTTCCCTCAAATTAAAAATTGTATAAAGGCAAATCACCTCCCAAACCCCAAAACAGCTATAGGTAGAAATCGTAGAGAGGTAAATCTAACCTTAAATGCTGCCTGATGTTCTTCAACCTCTCTTAATGCTTCCTAATTCTTCAAGCTGTCAGTCATAGATGTTACACATGAAATCCCAGCCAATGACTGAATGCTATTACCCTATCTTCTGAGCATGTAAAGCACTCCCCTATCTTCTGAGCATGTAAAATTGTGTAAAAAAAAAAAAAAAGCTTGGAGAGCTTGAAGAGGAGGCACTTTTGAGAGGAAGAGGGAAGGGGAGAGCATCCTTGTCCTGTATAACAGATTAGCCAAACAACTGTCAGCTTTCTAATGATTGTAGTTTTAGGGGTTGATTTATTTATAATTTTTCATTTATTGGCAGAGCACATCCTTTAAATGCATTATTTAGCTCTTTCCACAATCTTTTGATTCAAGGATATGTAGCAACTAGCAAAAGTGTACCAAAAAAGAGTCCCAGCACTGAATCCCCCACAGGGGCGCCCGGAAACACCCCCTACCGGGCAAAAACAAAAACAGAAGGGGAAAAGACCCGGGGTGTTTCTGTATTAACAGCCGCAACCCAGGTAAAGACCCCTCTTAAAAGAATAAAAAGAATGCACCCTATGTACACAGCAAGACAAGATAAAAAACAAATATACAATTTTTTTCAACTCAAAAAGAAAAAACACATAATAAACAGCTGGCCAGCTGCCACAGAAGAGGTACCAATATATCTAAAACCTTAAAAGAAGTATATATAAAAATATCTGAAGTAAAATCCTAGAGAAAACACGTATAAATAGTGTAAGTGATCTGGACTAAATCCATATATCTTCTAAAGCAGTGTAGTATATTCCACAGTTCAAAGGTATCAAGATGAGTACGGAATCCAAAAAGTATATATATATAAATACAGATCCCAGAAGTCTTCTAGAGTCCATATAAAAGTTCTATATCATATAATGTGTGCACACAAAATCAAGAGTAGGTACAGTGCATATAAGTATGAGCTGTATACATCACCACTCTGAAACAAAGTGAAATTCCCGACACTTCCGATGATCCACCTATCCCCCGGACTGCCGTATGCTGGTACTGTCCGTGGCCTCTCTGCACTTGGGATTTCTTATACGGGGATCCTGTGATAGCCACACACTCCGTGACTTAGTCGGGTATTCAGACCGCGTGGTGGTGAGTTTGTATGCTCAAATTCGGATCACACTGCCCGCACTCCTTCTTCCGGTTTACGTCACTATGACGCGTTTCGCTCCTCAGAGCTTCGTCAGATAGTGACGCCCCTCTATTCACCGGCTTCTTAAATGGACCCTGTCTCGGACCTTCATTGGTCCATTTCCAATACTCATTATTCCTGAGATCCCTTTTCACACATGCCTTGAATCACAGCACAATCGTTTAGAAACCCATTAGGGTGTTTTATTTACACACTATGTTCCTGCATCATCGGACTACTCTAGACACTCACAAAAAACGTTTTTTTAAATTGATAGTATCTCCATTTATAAACTATTTTCACATGGTACTAATATATATTTATTTCCCTTCATTCATCAATATAACTTTACATTATTACTTCACTGGTTTCAAATATTTTTACAATATGCATTAAAGAAATGGGGTTAATTCTACTTGGTCATTAAGACCCTTTGGATTTTACTTCAGATATTTTTATATATACTTCTTTTAAGGTTTTAGATATATTGGTACCTCTTGTGTGGCAGCTGGCCAGCTGTTTATTATGTGTTTTTTCTTTTTGAGTTGAATAAATTGTATATTTGTTTTTTATCTTGTCTTGCTGTGTACATAGGGTGCATTCTTTTTACTAGCAAAAGTGTGCCCGTTGGTGCACAGTGGAAATTATATGTGTATGTTTTGCTATGTGTAGTTGCAGTGCTCACAGGAACCATCAGGAAACATCCAGGGGGGCAATAATAAAATTAGTCTGAAGGTCCTAAATAAAACCCAAATAATCGCATCATATTACTTATTACACACTTATATCCTCCCTTACCTATACTACCTGCCAGCTAGTATATAGAGGGTCTATGTGGAATAAACCTGCAGGTCTGAGAACTGACCCAGGCAATCTAAACAGCACCTTTGGGCAATCAAAAGCAGCCCATACATATATCCGATTTTACTTTCCCGACCGAGTGCTCCCGCGATATTAGACCGATCCTGCAAGAACCGCCTGTCTGTGGCATAGAAGAATGGGAAAGGTGGTTCTGGAAAGATCAAATTAATATTGCATGAGCGCTTGGTTGGATACGTAAAATCGGATATATGTATAGCCACCTTAAATCCTATACAGTATCCTGATTAACCTGCAAGGTTCCTATTTATTAGTATTAACCACAACAAGTTTAACTAACCTATGGGGTTAGGACTTAGGAGCACAGGATACTGATTGAATATACATGTTAGGGAGAGATGTGGATAGAGGAGCTTAAAGCTCCATAAAATGAAATAGAGCCTTCTTATAACAGAAGGTACCTCATAGAATCATGTTATTATAATAGCATTGCCTTAATAATCTAACATATAAACACATATTTCTCACTTAAAGAAATGGGTGGGGACATGCAAAGTATCTTATTTATTGCCTGTGGCAAAGGCATGTGTCTAGATATAATACAGCCTAATGGTATAGAGCAGGCGTGTTTAACTTGTGACCTTTTACGTGCTTGAAACTACAACTCCCAGCATTCCCTAACTGCATAGAATTCTGGAAAACTTAGTTTTCATACATCCTGGAATAAAGACATTTTCCTGACTTACAGACATTAAAAGCCCACGGTCATGCTTTAGCGCTTCCTACCCAAGGGTTTGAACATGCAAGTGATTCATCTGGCCTTCCCTTACATCCATAGCTATTAGACTATTGGATTAGGGAAGCATTATATGGGTCGATTGGTTGGCGCAACGTTAATGCCTGCTTTGCGGTGGCAGCGCGAGTACCAGAAGAGGCACTCGTGCGGCCGTTTCAAAGTAATTTACCAGAGGTTGCGTGCCTCTTTACACGTAAGTATTAAACACCAACTAATAGCTGGCGATAAATACTTATGTGCGGGTGAGATTCACCCAAAATCGCACAGCCTCTGGTAAAACCCGTATGGGAGATTTGCCCAGAGAGCTTGTGTCTCCGGGTGAATCTCCCTGTTAGAGTCATAAACTTTACCATATTTGCACTCACTTCCAAATACCACCTACCTGGCAGTTATAATCTATAAAGTCTAAAGGTTCATGCACACATGCGATCGCAGGTGCGACGCATGATGTGTGCGAATGGCTATTTCGGATTATATTTGTGCTGTGTATTGACAGAATGGCCATTTTAGCCAATAAAGTGCTCATACATGGCCCGATTATCGGCCGTTCGTACACATCGTGCGTCACGGGTTGGCACCCGCAATCGCATGTGTGTATGAACCTTAAGGCTGGGTAAACACTAGTAACGAACCAATAGTGCCACGGATTAGTCGGCTGGAAATATGTGATGGTGTGGGGCGGCCAGCCGCGTCCGAGTTCGGTCGTCCGTATCAGACAAATGGGTCAGTTAGAAAATCACGGCCAATCATGCAGTTCCCTATGGGACCACATGATCAGTCTGTCACATGCGCTGCTGGCTCACACAATGCAGATGCTCAGTTGGGACACATATATTAAATGTATCCAGAGAAAATGGAATTAACCTGCAGATCTAAACACAGATCCAGGCAATCCTGCCACAATGTGCAATTCAATCTGAACAGCTCCATTAGACATCCTGAGACCCTGTACAGGATTCAGAATAACATGCTAGGTTCATACTTATTGGTAATTACCACAGCAAGTTCCAGATTTACAGTCACTATGGGGTTAGGAAACACAGGATTCTGATTAGCTTGACAAGTAATGGAGAGGAACTTCCTTACACTTCCTGTCTTGTCATGGACAGTGCCTAAGAGAATTTTTTGATTTGCTAACAGTGGAAGATCAGAACCTCTTATTGGATGTAAGTAAAATTCTACTTCCTTTTAGTATCTACATGAAGACCCTGTAGAAATCCTGGAGGTGTGTCTTAACCTATCATTTTGAGTTTTCCTTTCAAACTTAGGGGTGTCCAGTAAAGTAAGTTTAGTTTATTAATTGTATATAAATTGTTTTGTAATTCAGTAGTAGGTAGTAGTACTATACTTTGTATGGTGTTATTTCTTATGGTGATTTTAATTAAATAGTGCTAATTACACACATACATATGGACCTTTCCTATGTGTAATAATGCTATACACCCCACCTAGTTAGTTGCTCCTAAAAACTTAATGCAATCTCCATAAAAATATAAATTTATTTATATAATATAAGGGATAAAAAGGTAATATGTATTAAACAGCCCAATATGTATAGATTTAATTTATTTCCCTTGAGTTCCTTATGTAATTTAAATTTGGTCACAATATTAACAAAAGTTAAAAAAATTAATTAAAACCTTGTATTTAATATTGGAGTGAAAAGTGCAAAACAGATGCATTCTTATTTTTATAATATCCCAATTGTCCTATGACAATAGATTTTACATTTTTCCCTCTGCCTGTCTTCAATCTACATTTCTAGGTAACGCTGAAGCACTCTCATTGTATACATATGGTATAAAATATATTATATATTTATAAATTCCATTAGAATACTGCATGTTCTCGGACATTCTTTGGACTGAAAAGTTACATTTTTTTAATATATTTTTTCACATTTTCACAAAATACTTCATAACATTTATCATAAAACCACACAAAATAAAGATCACAAATATATATGTAAATATACATTTCTCTTAAGAAGTAAAACTATATATCTAAAAAAACTGAAAAAGGAAAAACATTCAGACTAAACAAGAATGTATTGGTTTTAAAGGGCATGTCCACCCTTTTAAATTTTTTTTATATATTGCAGGGCTTCCTCCCCCAGCCCCAACCGCATTATTATTATGTTCAGAAACTCCCCTGATCTTTACTTACCTTCCCTCTATCCTCCGCTGCACTGTCCCGGCCCTCTGCTTGCATGGAACTGCAGGGGGCCAGACCAGCAGCCGCATCTGTGATTGGCTGAGAGGGAAGGTAAGTAAAGTTTGGGGGAGTTTCTGGAGATAATAATAATGCGGTTGGGGCTGCGGGAGGAAGCCCTACAATATATCCAAAGGGTTTTGTGCTGGGGGAGGGAGGGCTGCACTGAGCACGTGCAAATTCTCCCGGAGGAGAGATAGGAGGCTCTGCTAGGCTCCTGGTGGACAGTCATTTGGATTTTGGGGGAACATTGCAGAAGAACCGTTTGGAGCTGGGATGTAATGTAAGGATTTTATTACACTACAGAGTGGGGCCATAGTGGGTTAAATTATAGTTTTGGGGGTGGACATTAATTAAGACCTTTTAAGAAATATAGGCATAAAGCAGCTTTTTTTAAAGGAAATAGTTACATAGCAATTGAGGTTGAATAAAGACATACGTCCATTAAGTACAACCTTTTAATAAAAACATAGAGCACAAAATAAACTCAATAAATAGCCCGGAAGTTTATTGTTCCTCTGTGTGGAATACCTGGCTGGTGTCCTCTGGGTGCACTGGTGTGATTTTTGTGCTTAGTAGTGTATAGATATATGGCCAAATTCTGTTTGTTTCAGTGCCTGAAAATGTATGGAGTATACCTCTGTTCCTGGAATAGAAAGATTTCAAATGAATTCAAAAATAAACTCCCCCATGCTTTTCTTACAATTTAAAGTGAAATTAAAGGGTTAAATTAACCCTCTCGTTTCTGTTGAAACCATTTTGCTCACCTAAATGCTATTTCCTCACCCTTGTAAATTCCATATATCTTACCCATACAACAATTAAACATCTACTGGCCCCTCCCCTGGACTGGTGAGCCACTATATGTACCGCATGTAGTAGAGCACACTCCTTGCAGAGAGCATCTTACCATAGTTTTGCCCTGTCACAAACTGGGACTGGGATAATAGGTTGTTTGTTCAATATTAACTTGATCTGTAACTTTAAAAATTGCAGATTGAATGTAGATTTTTAAATTATTAGCTGCTGCAGATACTCAGTAGTAACAGCTAATAAATAAAATACATACATATATTTTATGAGAAGGCTTAACCAATGGGAAGACAAGAAAACAAAAAGGTTTACCCTGCACTGTGCAATTACATAAGATTTCTTGCTGGGTGCTGATACAATGCCATGGCCAATGGCTGCCATACATAGATCAGGAACAGATTCCAGTCTTAAGAAAATAATGTTTATTTTTTTTTGGTGTGTGAAACACATTCTTCAAGCAATAAACACTATTATTTAAGACTGGAAGTGCGCTATGAATCTGTTCCTGATTAATGGGAAGACAAGCTCTGCAAGAAGCACTTTTTCCCAATAAACAGATCCCAGACTGAGGGGGACGGGGGGGTAGGTAGCTTGAATTTGAATTTGCTGAATTTTCACTTTAAAGGAATAGTTCACTCAAAAAATAAACTATTCCTTTAATGTATTGATTGAATACCGGGAGTTTAAGGAGCTATGCCTTCAATCAATTACCCAGGAGCGACGAACGAAGAAACTTACCTTACTCGTGATCCACAGCAGCAGCAGTTACAGGTCCCGACCGCTTCCTGGTTCAAAGTAACTATAGCACGCATGCCAGATAATTAGGGTTTCCAGATCACCTGCGGATTGTAGGACGCTCTTAACTAATGCAGTTAGCAGGGCTGCACTGATTGCATTAAAACTGCATTACTGCTGACTCAGCCTTGCTACATGTGATTTTAATAGGTGTCCTCTGATTTTTCACTGATCTGGAAACCCTACAGATAATGCGTGCTATAATTACTCTGAACAGGCGGCCAGGAATTTCCACTGCTGCAGATCGCGAGTAAGGTAAGTTTCCTTGTTCTTCGTCTGTCGCTCCTGGAGAATTATCCTTCCTTCCGGTCTTCAATCAATACATTGAGTGAACTATTCCTTTAAATCCCTCAGTATATAACATAATATTTTCATTAAACTAATGAATCTGAATTTATTCTATGATTCCTAAATAACTATATGTTACCTCTAAAAACAGCATCATTATATTAAAACATTTTAATTCTGCATAGTTGGACTAGTTCATTAAGTTCTTTAGCCCCCTCCCTCTCCCACCTTGAGTTAGTGAGTAACTACCGGACAATCTGCCTATGACCTCTCCCTAAAGTAAAACTGACCAATTAGAAAATCAATTGTTATTTACTATAAAGGAGGGTTGCAGGAGGGAAAAGCTATAAACCTACAAAATTACAGGTGATTTGTCCATAATGATGCATATTGCAGATGTGAGTGGTATATCTATATGCTTGTTTAAAATGCATTAAAGGACAATTAAACTCAAGTGTAATGTTATTATTACTACCCAATTAATTGTAGTTTACACTAAAATTAAGCTGTGAACTTACTGTGACTGCAAGTGAAATGTCTACAGTTTTAGCATTTTGTTGCAATACTGCCGTTATTGTCAGATCACTGTCTGCTGACCCAGTCATCCCCTCTGTACTATCAGAGTAGTGGTGCTGCAAAGGGCATGTGCGCTATAGTGGAACAACCAGGAAGCAGTCGGGACCTGTCAGTGCGCCCATAGTGGATCGTGTGAAAGGTAAGTTCCTTCTAACTTCATTCCTAGCTCCACAGGCATTGATTGAAGAACAGAAGGAAAGGCATAGCTCCTTAACCTCCCAGTCTTCAATCAATGCATTAAAGGAATAGTTGACTTTTGCAGTGAACTATTCCTTTAAAGGATAAGTGCACTGTAAAATAACGTTATGCTAAATTGGAAGCTGCAGCTTTAAAAATAGATTTAGCATATTCTATTTTTCCCTTAACCCCTCCAAGAGCCTACCTTTGTAGGTTTGGCATCTTGTTTGTCTTTAGTTGACTAGTTAGCTCCGCCCCTCCAAGATTTTCTGCTACCTCCTGATTGGTAAGTCCCAAATGTTATTGCCCAGTCGCGCACGCGAGGTGACGGTGCAAGCACGGACGTGTGTGTGCGTGACGTCATCTTGCTGCGTGCGCACATGCCGCGGTGAGATGACGTCACGCATGCACACATCGGGACCAGGCAATAACATTTGGGACTTACCAATCAGGAGGCCACAGAAAATCTTGGAGGGGTGGAGCTAACAAGTCAACTAAAGGCAAACAGGATGTCAGCAACTTTAAACCTACAAAGGTAGGCTCTGAAGGGGCTTAGAGGTAAAATAATATGCCAAATGTATTTTTAAAGCTGCAGCTTCCAATTGAGCATAACCTTATTTTACAGTGCACTTATCCTTTAAGCCATCATCAGTGTAGCGCAGGCCTTTTTCAATGTGAACCGCCTATGGACAGATATCACTAATAAATTAAATAAGATAGAGAGAGTTAAAGGCATTACAGCTCGCCTTTAGAATATGCAAATAAGGAACAGAGACTTCTGGGTAGTTTCCATGTTTCCATAAAAATAGCTCATACAAAAAATTTGGTGACATAGGTACTGCAGTATAAAGCACACAAAATTTCATTTTGTATCCGCAAAAAGCGTATATTTTCGCACTTATTAGAGGGAACAATGGATCATACACATTGCATATATTAGGCAAATCCTCTAGCAAAATGGGATTTTACTTTGGCAAGATGTATGGAGTGAAAATGACTATGGACATTGTGGCCAGACTGTGCGAATAAGACCTTTCCATTGGTTAGTATTAGCCCTCTTTTCAATGTGTAAGCTCCTCTGACCTACTACTGTAATTCCCATACAGCGTACTGGAAGCAGGCAAAGTAAGTTGAAAGCTTAATTTTACTGTCAAGTACAATTTAATTAACAAAACTAAAAATATCAGTATAGTTGTCCTTTAAAACTCATTTACATTTTAGCTGTAGTTCTCCTTTACGCTAATGTATACTATCAAAAATGTTTACAAATTTCTACCAATGCAATGTTTTTAATACTTTGAAACATAAAATATTACCATACTTGTATAATTCGATAACCGGCTTAGCAACATCTTTGTATTGGCGCAGCCTGGTAATAACAGCATCTGGTTTATCAGCTTCCTGTTGGACTAGTGGTTCCCCTGTTATATCATCGACACCCTAAATCCAAAATTTTCAAAAGTAATCAGCAGAAAGAAATTTTACTTTCTAAGAGCCCACAGAATAAAATACATTCACAAAATAATATAAAAAGTTGTAATTTACAGGTAGTATAAATGTTTATTTAAAAATTGTATGTTTATCCCTGTATTAAACATTTTCCCACCATACATCTTTTTCAGAAGCGCCGCTAGGAAGAGCGGCACCAGGAGCATTACAATAGCATTCCCTCCTAATGCAGATACTTCACTCCTTGGGCATTTGGAATGAAGTGGCATGCTGGGTTTATCCTATCTTTCTAACTGAACTTACTTTGTATCTTATGCTAACAACATCTCTTCCCTGGTTCCTCTTAGTGTGGGGGTACTGCAGGGGTCTGTTCTTGGACCCTTATGTTCTCCCTCTACACTATTTCCTTGGGAGATGTCATTAGCTCGTTTGGCTTTAAATATTACTTATATGCAGATGATATACAAATCTACTTGTCCACCAATCAAGTGTCTCCTGGCCATCTCCTCCTGGATGTCACAATGCTGCCTTAAATTAAATAAATATTTATCTACTAAACTATTTATGTATTTGCCCCCATTGTATGCAGGGCCGTCTCTAGACTTTTTGCCACCTGACAAAAATTCCAAATGCCGCCCCCCTCGCCACCGGAAGGGGTGTGGTTTTATAATTGAAAGTGGGTGGTGCTTTGTCCGGAAGTGGGATGTGACTTGTCAAGAAGTGGAGGGGCTTTATACACGTTGATTCTATCTATCGTCTTTATACACGTCTATCTATCTATCATCTAACTTTGCTATCTATCTATCTATCTAACTTTGCTATCTATCTATCCTAACTTTGCTATCTATTCTATCTAACTTTGCTATCTATCTATATCTATCTATCTATCTATCTATCTATCTATCTATCTATCTATCTAACTTTGCTATCTATCTATCTTTGCTATCTATCTTTGCTATCTATCTATCTTTGCTATCTATCTTTGCTATCTATCTATCTATCTATCTATCTATCTATCTATCTAACTCTGCAATCTACTATCTATCTACTCCTATCTAACTCTGCTATCATCTATATCTATCTATCTATCTATCTATCTATCTATCTATCTATCTATCTATCTATCTAACTCTGCTAGCTATCTATCTATCTATCTGACTATCTATCTATCTATCTATCTATCTATCTAACTCTGCTATCTATCTATCCTATCTATCATCTATCTATAACTCTGCTATACTATCTATCTATCTATCTTGCGATCTATCTTTGCTAATCTATCTATCTACTAACTCTCGCAATCTAATCTGTAACTCTGCTATCGAACTAGCGAGCATGCGAGCAGAGCGAGCGAGCGAGCTGAGAGAGCGAGCGAGCAGAGCGAGCGAGCGAGGAACGAGCGAGCGTAGCGTAGCGAGATAGCGTGGGGATCGAGAGACGATTACGAGCGAGCGTACGCGCGTAGCTATCACTATGGCTATCTAGCTAGCGATCGATCGAGGAAACTATGCGAGTCTAGCTCGTAGTCTATCGACTATCGTAACGTCTGGCTAGGATCTGATCTGGACTATCTATCTATCATCTGATCATAATCTATCTATCTAACTGGCCTATCTACTAGCGATATATCTATCTACTTGCTATTATCTATCGAACTTGCTATCATCATCTATCTATCTATCTATCTATCTATCTATCTATCTATCTATCTATCTATCTATCTATCTTTGCTATCTATCTTTGCTATCTATCTATCTATCTATCTATCTATCTCTCTAGCTATCTCTCTATCTATCTATCTCTCTATCTATCTATCTATCCATCTATAATCATATCTTCTATCTGGGCCAGAGAGAGAACTGAACACGAACGACGAACCCCCCCAGCCACCCCGGCCCAGCCATCCCTAAAAGTTGTTTGATGGCTGTTGCCACAGTTGCCTTATTATTAGGATAGGATTAGGAAGGGGCTGGAAGGAGGATTTCAATTCAATAATTAAAAATTCAATTCATCATAATTTCTGTTATATTTATATTTTTATATATTATAATAATTTATCATTTATCAATCAATCATTGTAACTCACTGTCACTGAATCTGCAACCGAGTCACTGTCTGTCTGTCTGAGAGAGAGTCAGATCTCAGATGAAGAGGAGCACTGGAGCAGAGGAGATTTACTCTCGGATGGCCGGCTGGGACAGGAGTCACGGCCGGGACACACTTGGACAGTCGGACACGGGACACGGACACTCCACACTGTTGTCCACTGTCCTGTCCACACGCAGGCGGGCGGCCTCCAGGCTCCAGCAGACTACTGTTCTGGCCTGCACTGCGCGGGCTGAACAACTTGCGCTCTCTTGCGCTACGTCATGGGCCGGCGACGCAGCGCATGCAACGAGTGGATGGAGGCGGAGTCAGCCAGGATCGGACTTCGGTCTTCTCCGAAGAGAAGGTCTGTAACTGCTATGTAGGTAGGTCCGGACCCCCCCCCCCCAACAGATTAAGGAGGGAGTTGGGCAGCCGGCGGATGCCGGCCTCCATTTAAAAAAAAATAAATTTCAGTGACAGAGAGACAGTGACAGTGCGGCAGAGTGCCGCTTTCCTACAGGGTGCCGCTCTGCATTGTGCTGCACCCTGCCTCATTAGTGAGGCGGCACTGATTGTATGAGTCTTTTGTATTTTGCTATTGTACAGCCCCAAGTGGCGCTTTATAAATAGACTATAAATACATACATTCACTCTTACAATAGAAGCCAATGTCATATTAAAAAAGGACTAATAATAATGTAGTTAATCATTTTAATACAAAGGGGAGACAGAAACAGATAATCAAAAAGACGAGTGTCTCACTAAAGAGTGAAATTAACTCATTTGTGCTGATAGAACAAAAAAAAAAACATTAAGGGCCTCATTTATCCAGAGGTGCAGGGCAAAAATTTGATATTAAAAGACTTTAAAAATGGAACAGGTTTGCAGTGGCTGCATTGATTTCTGGAAGCAAACCATACAGCCACCACAACCCTATTCAATATCTAAAAAAATGGGCTGTTGTACATCCATATTAAAGTGCATCTAGAGACCAAAAATATAATAAAGACAAAAAATAGAATTCTATTTTTTGTGCCTATTCAATATTCCATTAGCATGTGTTAATTAAAGGAACACTATAGTGAAAAAATTACTTTACCTCATCTTAATCTATTAATGAATATGTGCAACTAGCAATTACTCTGAGGCAAGTGTGTTGCTGCATGCCTTCAATCCAGCACGTGTTTTGCTTTGGAGCAGTATCCCTCTCCCTCTTTTAACCACTCCCACTTCTGTCTGACCTGACTTTTTTCCCACAAACCAACTGTAAAACTACACACAGCATATAGCATTCCAACTGTCCAGCTACAGCAAAACTGCTCACAGAAGAATAGTTTATGAGCAAGGTAATTGATTGACAGCTGAAATGTAAGATGTTTTAGATTAGGTATCTAAAGAAATAGGGCACAGAATAAAAAAAAAATGGTAAGGTGGTGGTTGGGAAGAGGTATCATTTCCAGTAATGGGCAATTTAAAATTACTTTTTTTTTCAGTACAGATGCCCTTAAAGAAAGCATAAAAATTACCATCACAAAAATCCTGCTATACCTATTAAAGCGTGGCTTTAAAGCTACAATTAAAAGACATTAAAGGTATCTCCACTAGTAAAACCCCCTTTTTTCTATTTAGCTTCATTGAAGACCGGGTGGTAAACGAGCAGTGTCCCGTTCTTCAATAAAACCTTCAGGAGCCAGGTGCGAAGGTAAGGAACTTACTGATCGCTCGCTCCTCCACCGCTTCATCTTACAAGTCCCGATGGACTTGGTAATCTATGCACATGCGCAAATGCGATGTACACGCGCAAATAGTACTTTGTCCTGTCAGATGAAGCGGCGGAGAAGCGATCGATCAGTAAGTTCCTTCCCTTCGTTCCTGAAGGTTTTATTGAAGAACGGGGGTTTGTACCAGGGGAGATAACCTTTAATTTCCATGCAAAAAAGCAAAAAAAGTATTGCACCGCTTGCTCTGTGCTACTTCCAAAAATCTTTGGAAATGAATCAAGCAATGCAAAATGAGTACAAAACACACGCTATCCCAATAGTACATTGGGTAGTGTGGGTTTTTCAATTATTTTTAACTTTAGCATGAGATATTGCATCTCCCTGTAAGAGGGAAATTAAATATTCCACTAAACTGCTGCTAACACCTTTTGCAACAATGCATAAAAATGTTAATGTGAAATGCCTCAGATTAATATTTGATATATTTTAT
The DNA here is from genome assembly GCA_019447015.1 of Hymenochirus boettgeri. NCBI lineage: Eukaryota > Metazoa > Chordata > Amphibia > Anura > Pipidae > Hymenochirus > Hymenochirus boettgeri. Next base: position 146,039,050 of record CM033472.1, read on the forward strand.
GCAGCATAAGCAATGTAATAAGATAGGAATAGCTGGATTTTTTGTGGCATTTCTAACGCCTTTAAAACACATGCAAAAAGTGATGCAACTAATGTTGGGTACACACAGTCCTGATAAAAGGATAATTCCATTGGGATCCGTTAATCAGCAGCGTGTATCTTTCAAATGGCTCATCCTGTGGGCAACAAATTACCGCCTCTTGGCTGCAACTACCTCTCAGCCGTTGGCCACCTGAATGATTTCCCAATACAAAGTATAGGGAGAATATCAGAAATGTGTGTATCAAGATTTGTGCTTATTTATTCTTTAGGGTTTAATTATGCTCTATATGCTTACATGCATATGGGGTGGGTTGAATTCAAGGTTGTAGACTCTTCCACTGGAAGGATGAATCCACCGAGTATTAAGGCGATCTTTAAGTGTTTCAAATGGTATATTTAAACTTATCACTAGATCAAGATCGCATATTTTATCAAGAGCCTCTGCTTGTGCCAGTGTCCTTGGGAAGCCTGTATAAACATTAGAAAAAGAATTCTGGTTAGCTCTGATGCAAAAACAGATAAAAAAGGAGGTGTTACAAGGATACATGAACACCTATTTCTAGATGACAGGTCATGTTGAATACTGTACAGGCCCAAACATATACCAAAGTGTTCTGTAAGAAAAATAGCAATAATCTCTCTAATCATAGAAATCCCTAAAGGCACAGGGCAATTACAGTCCTTTTACCAACATAATTAATATTTGTTGACATGGTTATAAACACATCAAAGTTATAAAATAAGATATTGTATGATATTGAGATATTGTATTGTATAAAATTGAGTTATCGCATCAAAAGAGAAAAACTATACAGGTAAGTTTGCACATTTTTCAAGTTTATCACTGTCCTTAAATAGTTTTTTATGAAGACACTACAAATTACTGGTACTAGGAGCAGTAGCAACTAAAAACATAAGTAGAGCAACATCATATACACAGTGAAGTATAGTGAAGAATGCTCTTATTTGTATGTGGGGGAGACCAAGTTATGGCCAAGGAACAGGATTGGTTCAAAAGAGATGTCAAGGAGGCCATTTGTATCAAAAAAAAAAAAAAACAAGCCTGAAAAACGTTGGGGGGAGGGATCAACACCAATTGTCATGTACTATGCTGTTTTGACGCCTTACCCAGGGCAGTTTTGATAACACCACTTGCCACAACGCAATCAACATCTTGCATTCAGGTGGTCCCTAACCCCTTACTGTTATATGCTGATTGAGACACTTTTCAGGGTATTTATTGACAACAGATTCTTGAGTTGAGAAAAGCGGTGCATTCATCTATTATTGAAGATGGATCCACCGCACAGCAGTCTTAACAATTAGTGGTTTATTGACAGACGTTTCGGTGTCTGCAAGTCACCTTTCTCAAGATACAATTTGACGTTAATTTGAATTAAGCAGCCATCTACTATGCACCCAACTTGAAAAAGTTACATATGGTGTGCAGACCTGCATTTGTTGAACTAAATTTCAAGTCGCGTTAATCTAACTGAATTCAACAGATACCATAACCTGAATGAATAAGAACCATCACAAGCAGAATTAGCTTTAGTTTCACATTGCTTCAACCGTAGCTTTCAGTCTGCTTGTCTGACTTACAAAAATTGTTACAAGAAAGCAAGGGAAAGTCTTCCCTGACTTCTTTATAACAATATTTTTAACACAATTTTTGTCAGATGGGGAGACTGAAGGAGCAAAAACTCAGAGGCAAAACTCAAAAGCTAATTGTGGTACAATACAATCCCCACCCTCCCATAAAATTCTGTATATGGGGGAAAGATGTTTTTGGGCCTATGCCACCATTAAGAAATAAGAACATCCCATGTGCATCTTTAGATGTTTTTGTGATATTCATGTTGCAGGAACCTAGAAAAAAAACACCCATCATATCGTATTTCGACTCCCTTTAAAAGACAATTATATTCAGTCCTGCTCCTCTTCTCTTGGTCAATTATTCCTCAGGGTGCGTACCCAAACCACTTAGTCCTTACCCATTGGTTTACCTTGTATAATCATAACAAAGCTTTAAAAGTTTCCTATGTGTGGCTGCCTTGCTCCACTTCCTCCTTTAGACACGCTGTGCACCTTTTGGTGGTCCGGGGGACAGAGTTAAGCCACACAAATGAAAATTTTGAAGCTTTGTTCTTATTACACAAGGTAAACCTAGGGGTGAGGACCTAGCGGTTTAGCCTCTCAGCCTGGTTACTTTTATTGGCAGGGGGTGGGAGTAAAGGGTAGTGTTGTCCTTAAAGTTAATCGGGGATAAGATCAAACCTTTGTTCTAACATTTAGTGTTAGATCGCCTAAGTTAATTGGGGATGCGGGTCGGATCTGGGTACACCCACAGTGAGTTTGAACAGGTTACCAGCTGGGTTCATGTAGAAGGCTGCGTAAGTTAGCAGGTGGGGGTCAGGGGTATTGTTGTCCTTAAAGGTAATTGGAGATAAGATCTGACTTTTGTGCTGTCATTTGGCGGTGATCGCCCACGTTAATTGGGGATGAGATCTAGCCCTTGTAGGTCGAATTTGAGTACACCACAGGGAGTTTAAAAGGGTTTCCGGTTGGGTTCATGTAGAAAGCTGCATGTATGGCTTGGGTCAGTTAGCAGGTTGGGGGTCAGCTGTCTAACTGCAGGTGCGGGTATACGCATTTGCTGGTAACAGTTTGCTTGTGCGGGACAGGTGCAGGTCTAAAAAAATTAGACCCGCACTGGACTCTAATCTGACCTTTGTGCTGCCATCTGTTGATGAACTGAGTAATCTCCTAAGCCTGACAAGGTTTTGATTAGAAAAAAAATGCTTATTGCTTAGAAAACTGTCTTCCAGTCAGTGTGGTGAATCCCTGGATCATCTATTAGGCAGGCATAATGAGAAGGGTATAAAAAATTAAGCACATGGACACATGGATCTTTATTCAACCTCCATTGCTATGTTACTATGCATGTTACCCTGTCAGACTTGTTCTGGTTACTGGTAAGATAGTTTGGTAATAGCATGAACAAATGATTACAGCAAATAGGGCTATAACATTTGATCAGAAGGATGGAACTACCATCAAGGAAAGCACACACATAAACAATACAGTACAATCTAATCTGTCTACCTCTATGTCAACAGAATTCACATTTATGTTTCAGTGCTAGTTATAGAACCTTACAATACCCAACTGATACGGACATTTAAACGGTGGCCCTTCTAAAGATTCATAAGACCTGTGGGCTCTTCTAAGCTTTTCTAAGAGCTGTCTACGTTGATTGAGTAAATCATTTGCGTCTCTCTGTAAAGAGCAAATAGTCTGTGAAAATTTAACACCAGCTATCACTTTTGAATAAAACCAGAGCAAAACCTATATTAAATCAAGTTGCAGGTTATGCGTAGTTCACCTAAGCCACGGCAAACCCTTTCTTAAAGTTATTAAATAGATTAGCGCGACTTTATAGGGGGAACTGTAATCTCCATTGAAGTGCTCTCTTAAAAAGCACACTCTTACACGTCTGTCAGAGACTGTATAGAGTAGGAAGAGATTGTATAAGCCTATAAATTTAGATTAACAAGAGCTAGAGACATCATCTTAGGCTTACATGAAAGTTATTTTCAATGGAGGACATTTGTATGGAGACCCCAGTTACCCTTCAATAAAATGGTTTAGCCTACTGCCAATCGATAAATGAGGCTGCTGATATTTTTTCCTGCTGTTAATGAAACCAATAAAGATTGCTGTAGCTTTAGAAAATGTAATAGTATTTTTTTTGCTATTATTTAAAAGAGAAACAAATGTTAAAAGTGGAAAATAAATATATAACTGCTTTCAAAGGCTTAAGTGTGGAGAAAGGTGTCCAAGCGAGAATAAAATATAACAGCTTCAAGGTTTTGTTTTTATAATGAGAAATGAGTCAACCATTGCAGGCAGTTAAATGTGTACCTAAATTGGTGAAAGGTTTTCACAGTCCATAGTCTCTGCATTGGTACAGCTTACATTTAAACAAGGCAGCTAGAAAACTTAGGGAGAGGGGGGCCAAAAGGAGCAAAAAGCCCTCCACAGTGCATGTAAACAGTGCTAAATTAATTTCCAGCTAATCACACAGCAATATGGATTAATTGCCACCAACTTTAAATCTTTTTCCTTCTATGACCCCTCTAGACACCAGAAACCATCCCCTGTCCTTTGTCCCACGGGAGGCAGCCACCTAGCAACAGCTATTGGGCTTGGCGGCTGCCTCCCGAATCCGCCGCTGGGAAAAAGTTTTCGCGTGCGCGCGCGCCCGCTCCCAGCCTACCGCGCATGCGCGATCTCGCGAGGTCCGAGATCTCGCGAGAGTCAGATTTTTTCAGCGGCGCCATGGAGGAGGATTCGGTGAGCGTTGCTGCTACTGCCAGCGACCTCCTGTCACCGAATTTTCACCCCTCCCCACGGAAATTACCCCACAGAAGGGTGGTTAGGGACACTTTATCATCCTCCTCAGATGAGGAGCCTGTTTTCAAAAGGAGGAAATTTCAACAGCCCTAGAAGCTTCCCTCAGACACCTCAGTTACCTCTGAGGAAGCCATTAGCCCTGCTAAGGACCCAAAAAGGGGTAAAAAGTGTCCTCTCAAGGTGAAACACGGTGGTATGTTTCACAAATTACACACCCCCCATAAAGTACTCCCTGACGCTCGTTTGAGCAAGAGTCACAGAGGGAGGGAGGCGTTTGCCTCACATGAAATGGCGTCGTTAGACGCACCTTCCACATCTTCCACAGTGGATTGGGACTCTGAGACAGTGTCCAGGTCCTCTGCTTCCTCAGAAAGGGGAAAGATTAGCGAGCTCCAGATGGCTCGCGTGGGGCTAGCTGGTAAGCATCCCCCCTCAAAACTTTTCTCCCAACGTTGGGACATATCAAGCTCCCCAGAAGTTTTTAACTTCGCTCAGCTGGCTTTCAGGTCCATGCTGGTTAAAGAGGACGAGCTGGTGCTCAGGAATTGTCTAGGGGTCCCAGACATGCAGGCCCTCATAGCCCCAGAAATAGATCCTGCATTAGCTTCCTTTATAAATGATGCCCAGCCACATTCCTCCTTAGATAACACACTACGCAGCATCCAGTACAAAATAGCGGACGCAGCTGGTCCACTGCTGTTCATGCTGTCTAAGGCCGAACAAGAAGGCGATATAGACGCAGACCATTCCTTTCGCCTACTTCTCTCTTCCAAAAAAGCGTTGCTTAAAGCAACTAGCAGAGCTACGCTTATAATAGGCCAGACCTTCAATTACATATCTAATATAAGAAGGGCCCGATACCTTGCTTCGACAGGCATGTCAGACCTTGCCCCGAAGTCTCATGAATTTCCTAACCTGGAGACTAGCTCACTTTTCGGTGCGGAGTTCTTGCAGGAGGTAAAGATTAGACACAAGGCCAAAAAGTCCTTTGCTGAGTTCAGGAGACCAAGACAAACCCTGACAAATAGAAAGCCCTTTCGACAGGAGGGACGCCACCTTACAGCCCAAGGGACGTCCCGCGACTTCAACCAGGGCAGATACAAACGGTTCAACCCTAGAGGACAGGGACCAGACCAACACTCCTCTGCCCCAGGAGCACCACCTGCTCGAAAACCGTTTGTTGGTAAGTACCCCTTCTTCTTGCCTAATCCCTTCAGCAAAGTTTTATTCAGCCTGGGAGGCAATATGTTCAGACCAATGGGTACTCAAGATCAAAAGAAGGCTTAACCCTTCCCTGCTTTAGTTCCCACACCAGTGCAGGGCCCCGAGAGTGAGTACACACAAGAGTTTAGACAACATTCTTTCCTTAGCTTTATTACAAGGGAAGATAAACCTTCTTTTCCACCCAAGAGAGGTTGGATAAGCCACATTTTCCCAGTACAAAACAGGATGGCTCCCTCCGGCCGATCCAACGTAAGGTCATTAACCGGTACATAAAACCCGAAGTTTCAGACTAGAAAACCTGTCGGACCTTCAATATCTCCTGCAGAGAGACTACCTTATGATAAAGGTAGACTTAAAGGACGCATTCCACACAATATACATTTCACCAAATCACAGGCGTCTACTCCAATTTCGGTGGCAGGGTCAAATATATCACTGGAACGTGATGGTGTTTGGCCTCTCCAACGCCCCCTATACATTCACCAGAGTACTAAAACCAGTAATCCACCACTTCAGGCAGAGAGCATATGTCACTTATCTACCGAACGACCTTTTGGTGTTTGCACCAGAGGAGTCAGTGATACTAAGGCAGAGAGACCTGATACTATCCACCTCACCGATCTAGGGTTTACCGTAAACAAAGAAAATCCATTTTAACACCCACAAGTCCCTCCAGTTTTTAGGATTCTTAATAAACACACAACACTTCACCATTCAGGTTCCAGATGTGAAGTGGAACCTAGTCAAATCCTTTGTTCAGGAACTCCTTCCCCGACATTCAATTCCTCTTCGCACGATAGCGAAGTTTATTGGGAAGCTAGTAGCCTTAGCTCAGGCCTCAATACAAGCCCCCATGCTATGCAGGCACACCCAGATGTTCCTTCGAGAATGTCTCCAGAAGGGACGGCATGGTCTCACCCAGTAACCCCCACACCCCAGGTAAAACGAGATACAACAGATACTGCTCATTCCCCTCCTATTCCCTCGCCCGTTCAGATTAGGACCCCCAGACCTACACAACAACGGACCATCCTGATAGGGGGGTGCGTTCACCACTTCCAGGCATTCAGGGGTCGCTGGTCTCACCAGGAATCAGGTCTCCACATAAACCTTCTGGAACTCAGAGCAGCAAACTAGCCCTCACCAACCTACTATCACAGTCACTATCAGGCAAGACAGTTGCAATTCAGCTCGACAACAAACAGCTGTTACTACATCAACAAGAGAGGGGGAACAAGTGAGACAGCTTTGTCTAGAAGCCCTAGAAATATGGGAAAAGGCACTACCCCTCAATATCAACCAGTAGCTCAATACGTACCCGGTCAATCAACGAGCTAGCGGATGCCCTGTCCAGCATCGGATGAACCTCTCAACCCTTTGTCTCAAAGCAACCATTCGCCAATAAATCAATTCTTTGGCAGGAGACAGATAGATCTGTTCGCATCGGAAACAACAGCCCAGACACAGACTTTCGCAGCGAGAGAGTGGTCAAGAATGGCGTGGAGAGTGGATGCATTGGCATTTCCGTGGACAGATCTACCTCCCCTCTACGCCTTCCCACCCCTTACATTAATGCCACAGGTTTTACACAAAATCGAAATGGACAGTGCGAAAGACTTAGGGGCATATTTATAAAGGAACGATGTTAGCGCAAAAAATTACCGCCGCACATCGCGGCCGCGAAAATAGCGCTATCGCCGTATTTATAACGGCGAGCGCTATTCCCGCGATACCTATCACGGCCGCGATGTGCTGCGGTAATTTTAAGCCCCTTCGCAGCGATACTATATAGGACGGGTCCCCGCAGCTGAACCGGGACCCCCAGTGCGGCTCTTAAAAGAGCCCTTGGGCGACGTCTTCTTTCTTCCAGTCCCGGCGACACCAGCTCCCCGAGGCCGCCGACCCCCGAGAGGTACCCCTGCGGCCGCCAGGGTACCCCGGCGGGCCGGCGACCTCAACGAGGCGATGTTGCCGGCGTCTTGATCCGACGCACGTCTTCGGGCTGGCGACACCAACCCCACTCAGGTCGCCGATGCCAGGCAGACTCACTGCGCCGCCAGTGAGCCCGCTGGCACCGCCGGCCTCAGCGGAGCCGATGTTGCCAGCCGCTTCTTTCTTCTCTTTCTTCACCATCTACTGCGATGGCATCTGAGTTCCGCGGCGGAAAGCTCCTCTTTATATAGTTTTGCAGAAATCCATAATCCGTTTCTGATTGGTCAATTTTAATACTTGCTTTACATTAACCAATCAGATTTCTGGAACTGGGGTCCCGGTTCAGCTGCGGACCCCCGCCAAAGGCACTTGTCAGTGCCGCAAGGGCCCTTGTAAGGGCCGGGGAGGGGGGTCCCGGTTCGAGCTGCGGGACCCCCTAAGCCCCAAGGCCCTTCTCAGGGCCCCGCTGGAGGGACCTCCACCCCCCCAGCGGCTCCCTCCCGTCCCCTCCCCGGGACGGCCGGCGGGGGGCTTGGAGGGGTTGCCGGGGAGGGGGTGCGCGCGGGTGGTCGCGACCACCTGCGGCGCCCCTTCCCGCAGCCCCTTCTAGCCTCCCTTCCGAGATTGCCGCGAACGGGGAACGGGTTGGGAGGGGCTGCTGGGAAGTGCCGCGGCGGCGGGTGGTCGCCGCTGCCGCGCGGGTGTGTGGGCGGGGTGGGCGTGTCTCGCACCCGCCCCGGTTGCCTGCCCCATCCCCGCCGCGGGAGGTTAGTATCGGCTGACTTCGCCTCCTCTCAAGGTGGCGAAGTAAAACAGCCGATACTAGCCGAGCGAAACCAGTACCGCCGCTTTATAAATAGAAGCGGCGGTAACGGGTAAGTATCGGCCGAAAGGTTAACGCTTCGTTAACTTTTCGCGGCCGTTTTCGGGCCTTTATAAATCGCGGTAAACGCGATTCATGCGTTAATGGCCGCGAAAACGGCCGCGAAAAGTTAACGAACCTTTATAAATATGCCCCTTAGTCCTTGTGTACCCAGCCTGGCCTTCCAAGCCATGGTTTCCCAAAATCCACCCACTAATAGCGGGTCAGAAATTACCTCTGGGAATGACTGTAGACTGTTTCCAGGGTTCCCGGGATCTTTTGTCCAAGCTCCCACAGTTAATGTGGATAGCAGCTCGAGTAAATTCTTCTGCTTCCAACAACTCTCCACTACCTCTAAACCTAATCGACCTGTCCTTGCATTACAACAATCAGGAATACAAACTCCTGATAGCCGAATTCCTTGACTGGTTCACTGCTAGGGAGGCCCAGTTCGAACAACCTAAACCATTATGGGGTGCATTGGAGTTTCTTCCCACAAGTTCCATTCTGGCCTGCCTCCACAACCTTAGATCTTATGGCTCAGCGTTGAAAATAGTAATTCCAGACTTAACATCAAACTCCATATACCTAAGATTACTAAGAGGAGCCTCCATGTCCAGACCACCTACCCCCAGATACACATCCACATGGGATATTGACAAGCTCCTTAGTTACCTGGCTAACTGGGAACTACCATCCCTTTCCCTCCGCCCTCTTGGCGTAAAATTGGCATCCTTATGGCCTTAGCCTTCGCTGCAAGATCACAGAACTAACCTTAATCCACATCCAGGAGCCATGGATTCCTTCACCCCAGGGAGCCCACATAATTCTCAAAGGGAGAACCAAAACCTCCCACATTTGCCAAGAATTAATAGAACTTGACTTACCAGAAAACAGTGAGGAACCTTCGTTGTGTATAGTGTCCCACCTAAAACACTACCTACATGTATCAGGTGCAAACAGAGGAGACATCTCCCAGCTCTTCATCACATCCAGAGTTCCCTTTAGACCAGCCTGTTCCAAGACGGTCAGGGGATGGATACTTTCAGCAATGGAGAGCGCAGGAATCGACACCTCAGTATTCCGCCCTCACTCCATTAGAAGCGCAGCTTCCACGAAAGCAGCCTCCAAGGGATTACCACTACAGTCTATCCTAAGAGCAGCTAGATGGTCGTCAGACAGGACATTTGTCCGTCACTACTGGCGTCCCACAGAGCTGGAACGTCTAAACTTCGCAAGGGCAACAACCAGGTGTGTGCTACTCTGCCCAATAGCTGTTGCTAGGTGGCTGCCTCCCGTGGGACAAACAAGGGTTTGCAGGAATCTATGGACTGCAAACCCCCTTTGTCCTAGGGAATAGGACAGCCACCTAGCAACAGCGCCCAACCCTCCCCCCCCAGGGATCCTGTTGTTGATTTAGTGCGAATCCATAAAATTAACGATAAGAAACTTGCCAGAGATACTTAAAGGGAAACAACATACTGCTATTCTTGTTACTGTTGTTGTTGATTGTTCGAAACCTAACGCACAAGACAAGCACAATACAAGTTCCTTTTTTCTTGTACCCTTAGCTCGTCCAAGGTTCCAGAAGCAGCAGAGCCAGATGGCACAGAAGACTAACAGGAAATAGGTCACACGTCTGTCAGGATCTTCCTCAGCCCTTCAGCTGGTTCCTCCACCGTCACTTCCCGGACTGTTCTGTTATAAACGTTATGCAGCAAACTTCCTGCACTATCGTTAGTTAGTCTTATGCCATATTGCATTTAGAAGACACCCACAATTGTTATAACATGTTATCAAGTTGAGTAAAGCATTGAAACTCATACTGACTGCTCCTTTTTCTAACTTAATAATACCATACAAAAAAAAAAAAAAAAGAGTTAATTATTTAATAAATAAATAAGTCCACTACTACTAATTAAGTAAGGACAGCCACTTGCTTCCCGTGAAAAAATCTAACTCTCGCGAGGTCCGAGACCTCGCGAGATCGCGCATGCGCGGTAGGCTGGGAGCGGGCGCGCGCGCCCGCGAAAACTTTTTCCCAGCGGCGGATTCGGGAGGCAGCCGCCAAGCCCAATAGCTGTTGCTAGGTGGCTGTCCTATTCCCTAGGACAAAGGGGGTTTGCAGTCCATAGATTCCTGCAAACCCTTGTTTCCTTCACCTTAGGGAGAGAAAACGTTTTCTTTTCAGGCTTGCGGCTAGCTTAAAAAAATATTTAAGAAGTTTGGGGACAGGGCTTATGTTGCAGCAGAAAAATGCTCTGCTACAGCAATGCTGCTTTGAAGCAGCAGCCTTTATATTGCTATAGGTTTGCATAGATTGCAGCTAGAAGAATGATTCTTAAAAGGTAAATGATTTTTTAAAGGTAGAATGTACTCTTTTTAATAGGGCACTTGTATGCAGACCACAGTGGCAGGGCATAGTCAGGCAGTAAAGAACTGTCAATCATTCACCCCCTTATAGGGCAAGTCCAGCCCTAAAATGAAAACTTACATACAGGTAAATCACCCCCCAAAACCCTAAACGGTAATAGTTTAAAATCTGAAATATATAAGTCTAACCTGAAATCCTGCACAATGTCCTGTTTCCCCTGTTTCTGCTTCCTGGTTCTTCCAGTTAGTAACTGTCAGTTATGGATTTGACATCACAGCCAATGACTGAATGTTAATCCCCTATCTGCCTCTTCTGAGCATGCCCAGGCTCAGTACCTGCTCAGTACAGGTTTCTAAATTGCTCAGTTTCCATGATGCATCCAGAAGCATAGCAGGCATACAGTAATGAATTCATAGGACAAACTATGATATATCAACATATTTTAAAGAGGCCGCTCTTTATAAAAGATGTTCTTATGAGGGTGGAGTTGTCCTTAAACATATCTGAGACCCTCCCCCTGGCACCACTACATAGAAAAACTGTATCCTTTCTATGAAAGCATAGCTTATTCCTCGGTCACTGCATGGGTAATTGAGCATTTAGATCATGAAAAGGAATAAGCATTATCTGTTACTCTGTGCTCTACTGTAGCATCCAGCCTGATAAAGGGGGGCTTTGGACTCCCAAAAAGTTGCTTAATTTTTTTATCTAGTTAGCCAATAAAAGGTATCACAGCTCTACTTTTCTTCTCCTCACACACAACATCCAAACTCCACACACTTCAGCAGAAAGAAAATAATATAATTTAATTCAAGTAGTGAGCCTTATAACTTCTCATAGCAAGGTGGAGTCCTTTCATAAATAATATGTCAAAATAACAAGGTGAATGCTATTGGCTGCAGGTCATCTCTACTGTACATGCTTCCATTCTCTAGCCAAGTCTCAGCTATAGTAATTGACTCTTCCTATAAACACCACAGATATGTACTGTACATTACACAACAGCTTTAGGTAGAATGTTAACTTTCCTCATAAATGTCTGTAAGACACATACAGCTTGAATCAACAGCACTTTAACCTGTTGCTTGTGGATGCTGTTGCGAGTATTGCACCTGGCGTTATTGCACTATTAAGCAGTGGCTGTGTAGCTGGGCATATTTTACTATTAACCGCTGGTTAATCTCACTATGGAGATCTCCCCAATTATGTAATGCTAACTCATGAAGGCATAAAAAAAAAATCCAGCATCCTGATTTGTTGCCTTGTTTTTTTCTAAGTTTAGGATCACAGGAGGAGATTTTTTGACCTGATCAATTGGCCTCAACAACATTTCGGTCATTTGGGTTGAAATATCCATTGGACTTGTGTGTGTCTAGCCTAGGTCTACTTCGGAACTTGGAGCATAAAAAGTTCCAATGAGTGTGAATCTGTGGCCTAGTGTTGGGGCTAGATTGCTTTATGCCACTGCCAATTTATCCCACTCCTAAAAAATGTGGTATTCTTAGCCCTTACTAGCTTAAACTACTTGATTTAGAGCTTAGAAGGTTTTCACATAGCACACTTGAATCAATTACTCCACATTGCCTCATGAATTGTACCTATCATGGTAATGGAATACAATTATTTGAGCAAGGCTCTGCACAATCCTTTAAAAACGTTTTTTAATCATTTTATGCAGACCATTCCTAAAATCAAATGCCTGCAAAAAAAGGCAAATTATGCCTAATTAATTTCTGCTCTAAAAGGTTCCATTTTAAAAACAGAAAACTTGGATGACCGGGCTGATTTCTTCAACAACCCCTAAAAACTATGCAGATTTGATTCTATGTGCTCTTTATACCAATACTATCTAAAGCATAGCTCCCAGCTTTCCTCTTTACTGTGAGACACATTTACAGTGAGATTCACCCAGAGCCGCAAGCACTGGGTGAATCTCACCCGTACATAAGTATTTAACTCCAGCTATGAGAAGGCGTTAAATACTTACATGCAAACAGCCGCACAGCCTATATTCTATATCAGTGCAGCCCACAAAGTGTTTGTAGACAAACATATTCTATATCCCAATTTAAAGGTGAACATTGGGAGTTACACTAAAGTTACAGACTAAGAAACATACATAACGGAGTAGCAGTTTTTTTTTTACATTACTCAGGTGCTTTCAAATTTTTACAATACTCTGCTCACATGGCATCAAACCAAAATATGTACAAAGCCATGCAAAATGTATATTTTATATATGTTTAAACTAATAAAGACCCTTTTAGTCATACATTTTCACAGGTCTCTAAGCTTAATAAGATATAACTGTAATCACTGGCCTTGAGAAAGAGGTGAAGCTAATATTCCCAAACTTTCTGAACTTAAAGGGTATGTTAACTAAACAAAATGACTTTGCCTCATCTTGAAAAGTAAACCATTCCTTTAATATATTGATTGAAAACCGGGAGGTTAAGGGAGGCGCAATAATACGCTGTATATTTCAATAGAACCAGGAAGCGTTCGGAAATTATCAGTGCTGCTGCCGTGGATCGCAGTTTCTGCAATCTTCGGCCCTGGCTCCTAAGATATTGATTGATGAACAGGAGGTAAGGCATAGCCCCTTCCAGTATTCAATCAAGGGGGCGGTAGGATGCCAGAATTAATCCCTATATTTTAGGAGCAGGAGTGGTAATGTATATGTCTCTGAGCATTGATGCCTAGTTAATCCTTAATGTGCACCCTTTATATCTGAAAATCTTTGTTCTTTGCCCTAACTTTAGTCCATTAATGATAGATACATCGGATTGACTTTTATATAGTGGATATATATCTAGCTATATGGGATACATAGACACTTAAGGGGACTTGTCATACCTTATTCAGGAATATTATTCAATAGTTCCTTGTGGCTATATGGATGTACCTACAGTTTGATCATACCTCCTATGAACTATCATCATATCTGACTATTTTGATTGGTGTTGTACTACTATATACATAATTTTATATATATAATTTTTTTTGTATTTTTAGATCTCTGGCAATATTTATATAGTATATGATTAATGTTTTAGCTGGCCAGCTTGTATTTATTTATTTATCTATTATTACCACTTATAGTTGCATAACTTTTTAGCTTGTTTGATGAATATTAAATATTTGAAATATTTATGCATATCATGATTTTCTGACTACCTACACAGGTCACAATTTTTATTACAAAGATACAGAAGGAGATTCAATATTGCAAACCTCTGACCTTTCCACAATCCCACAATGCAATATGCAATTACATCCAGTATTGCATCGCAGGGTTTTGACAAGGTAAGACGCACAACTTTGCGCTCCAGTTATGCTCCAAAGTGCATAAGGGGAATTGTATTCATAAAGACGCAGTGCCTTAAAATAAGTCTAAAATCCACATTACCCCGATATTACATAAGATTGCATGGGCTTTACACTTTTATTAACAATATTGAATCTCACTGACATTGTTTTAGAGAAAAGCATTTGAAATGCTTTAGAGTAAAGCAGTTGAATCTCAATAATAAAATGGATCAAGGAATTCATGTAAGTAGCTGATAAAATGGGTTTTACAATTTGTTGTGCAATGAAATTACCAGCAGATGCTACAATGAAAGCAAAATTAATTGGAACAAAAAGGAGATGAGATGAATAGGATGCAGATGAATATAAAACTCTGTGGGCATGATGTTGGTGTTCAAGTTAAACTGGTAGAGAAATGGCAAACTAAAATGCTTCAGAAAGACTTGTTGACTTGAAAAAACAGGAGAACTTGAAGCATGTTTACGGGGAGAACCTGTACTGCATTGATCATCTAGTTATATATAGTTATACTATTGTATGCATTTTAGTGTTCAAATTTCCCAGCACTCACATTAAAATTAGAGATTAGACACAGATTACTGCATTGATGTCAACATGCGCTGCCTTTTGATTCATTGTTATTTTGAGGAATTGGTCCCTCTTTAGAGTAAATAAAATGATGATGATGAGTCATGATTAAAGGATTGTAATGTCAACCATGACAATCAGCAAAACAAGACAAATCTAAATTGTCTAAATTATAAACTACCAGATTTATTTAATTTTAAAATGCACAGAGACTTGGTTTAATATTTTTTATTTATAGCACAGAAAAGTTTGAGAAAGATTATGGAAAGCCTGATGCTGAATTACTACTATTGCATCTGTATATGTTAAGATAAGGATTTCAAATGTTCATAGAAATGTGGCCAAGATCTAACAGTTGTTTTAAGGCTGCTGCACGTGACAAACCATGGTGCCAGATCAAGTTTTTTTCCTGCAGATTTTACCCTATGACACTTACCATCAAGCAACCAGGGTTGGCTTGTCATATTCTCCAATTCTGAAAGCATGACACGGGTGATTAAGTTATCTGGAACATGAAGACCTTGTTCTAGGTATTTCTTAGCCATGACTCCAATTTCTAAGAGCAAAAAATGGCAAAAACATTTGAACAGTTAAGTAAGCAAGTAACATACAAATGATTTGTCAAAGCTGCATTGTTTAAGGACAAATGGAACAGCCTGGAGACATTTTCGTTTATGTCATATGGATATGGCTATATGGACACTATTCACATAAATTACAATTTCAAATTACAATTTTTGTCCTGACCGAACATTCAGCCGGGACAAATGTTGGAGATAGTGGCTGCGGTCGACAGTTCGCACGACCGACTGTTATTTACCGCCCGTTCCGAACGGGCGAACTAGAGATCAAGCTCGGTCACGGCCAGCCGCCCCACACCATCAGATATTTCCAGCAGATACATGGCACTATTGGCTGGAAGAGGCACCAGTATTATATATGTCAGGAAACACAATAATATCTGAAGTGTGAGAAGTGTCTTTTGGGGCTTAAGGGGTCCCACAGCTCGAACCGGGCCCCCTCTACCCCAGCGCTTGGAAGAGCCCTTGCGGCACTTAGAAGTGCCCTTGTGGCCCTGACAAGGGCCCTTTGGGGCTTAAGGGGTCCCCCAGCTCATACCAGGACCCCCCCTCCCCAGCACTTACAAGTGCCTTTGTTTGGGGTTCTGCAGCTAGAAACAGGACCAATATTGGCTCTTAGAAGAGCCCTTGGGCATGTCTTCTATCTTTAATCCAGGGACACCAACTCTGCTGATGTCGCCAACACTGGGCAGTGTCACTGCGGCTGCTAGTGACACCTACAGCGCTAGCCTTTCCAAAAAGACAGTCGGGAGCTATTGTTTGCAGTGGTGAGAATTTTTATTCACCCATCTTTATACAAAATGGCAACGTTTCAAGCAGATCTCTGCCCTTTCTCAAGCCTCAAACAAGTGCCCATAAACAAGTGTTAATAACTTCAAAACTAAACTTCAAAGTAAAAAAAAAAATACTCAGGAAAGTAATTCTTTTGTCAAAGTCATTTTTGGACCAAAATTACCCTTTAAGCAAAATTGAATTTTTGGTCCTACTGTATGTAAAGAGGTGCAAACCTGAGCAGAACTCAGAAATCATTGTGATGACAAAGATGGAAGACAGAAGACTCCGCCATCAGTGGTGGCGTCATTGGCAGCAAAAAAAAAGACCACAGAGACCTAATAAAAGGTCCTTTTTTGGACCAAGGGTGGTCACAGTTTCAAGCTGCAAGACCCCCTTATTATAAAGGCTCTTATTAAAGCCAGAGGGTTTCTTTTAAGAGCCAATGGGGGTTCTGGTTTCAAGCTGTGGGACCTGTCACTGCCACAAAGGCACATATAAGTGCCAGGAGGTGATGACGAAGACGGAAGACAGAAGATTCCGTGATAAAAATGCCGGCGCCCTAAAGGCACTTCTCAGTGCCACAAGGGCACATATAAGTGCCGGGAGGTGATAACGAAGGTGGAAGACAGCAGACTTTGTGATAAAAATGCCGGTGCCCTAAAGGCACTTCTCAGTGCCACAAGGGCACTTATTAATGCTGGGGGGGTCCCAGTTTTGAGCTGCGGGACCCCCTTAAGCCTCAAAAGGCTCTTTTAAAGGGAGGCGCCCCTGCTAGTGCACACCCCCCATGGATATTCACACTAGCGGACATTTTCTATTTTAGGTACACCATTAACATCGCCGCTGTATTGTACTGTAACAAATTTATTTTCTAAAATCTAAGGCATCCCTCCTCTCTCGAAAATTCAGGGAGTCTCCCAGATATTAATAGAATATCCCTGACTCCTTGCAATTCTATAAAATCTTCCTAAAGTTCATTATTTAATTACAGTGAGGAGAGAAAAACAATTCCAAAGCTTATTGGAAGAGTGACAGAAACATTTAATGGTTACATGACATGCACGCATGTCTGTCTGTATGCGTGTGTGAGCATGCATGTATATGTGCATCTGTATGCATGGATTATGCATTAATCCTGGGTGGACTATAGGAGGTGGGTATGTGTGGGTACTCTCCCTGACAGGGGTGTAACTGCAGGGGCACAGGCCCCAAGAGATTGGTGGCCTGGCCCCTGATCCACCCCCCTCCTCCCCTAGAGGTCCACGATCTGCTGTTTAAGAGACCGAAACTGAACTTCCGGTTCGGTTTTGGTCTTTTAAACAGCTTATCTTGTGTATGTTTACTTCAAACATGTGAAGTAAACGCTTCCTGCTTCTGTTCCACTATAATGGCATTATTGGGCATGCACGTTATAGCGGAACAGAACCAGGTCGGGACCTGTCAGTGAGGCCACGCTGGATTGTGCAAAAGGTAAACTTTTGGCATCTTCATTCCTGGCTCTCCAACAATTGATTTAAGAACGGGAGATAAGGCATAACTCTTTAACCTCCCGGTCTTCAATCAATGTAGTAAAGGAATAGTTCACTATTGCAGTGAATTATTCCTTTAACTTTTTCCTTATATAGGATTTGTGTGGCAAAACAACCAGTATCAAAGTAAATTTATAAATTATTTTCTCAATAAGAGTTGCTTGATTTCTGTCTACTCTATACTACAGTAAGATGATTGAAACTACCTGTGTTCAAATACACATACTGTATGTGGTTAATTTGTTACAGGGAAGCTACTGAGGGTTGTAAATATGTTTGCTCAAGGACTGTTGATGATATAATTCAAGAATTTGTCAGTTACAAGTATAGGCAAGTCTGCACATTTTTGGTAAAAGTAAATTCCCTGGCACTTATATTTCAGACTCCCTTAATGGGGAACGACAGTGCATATGTTCACCTACTACCCAGGGTGGATCCAAACAGCTTGTTCCTCCCTCAAGGGTTCGCAATAGTTAATTAGCAAAACTTACATAAATTTGCTCTTGTTTAGTCCAGTCTACACCTGCCTCCTTCCTGAGTCCAGGCTTCTTGCAGAGGGCATTTTCCCATAATTCCAGACCCCAGACACAACTGAGAGACAGGACGAACCGGGCCTAACCACTGTAAATTTAGGTAAGTATCGCTAGTAAACTAAGCAGTTCAAGTCCACACCATGAGTAGTCTTTATGGGAGGGGAGATTGGGAAATTGTATAGCAACCACAATGTTAGTGTAAAACCCAAGCTAAACCGATAATACATTGGGTAGTGTGGGTTTTACACTGATTTAAGCATTGCACCCTTTATATCACAAAACACATACTACAAACAGTTGTTACTAATGTCCCCTCTATATTATTATCACTTAAGTTTTTAGATAGATTTGATAAAATTTGCTGTATTGCGTGCACCAGTGTTTCTATTCTGGGTACATGTTTTGTTTGCTATCTTTTCAATTGTGGGTTTGCAAAGTTGTGTGCATGTGCACAGCTTAGAGGTAACTTTGGTCCATATGCAGCAATTATTTAATTTCTTCAATCAATAATAAAACTTACCCATAATAAAATGTGTAAACATGACAGCATGTGCAAGCAAAGATAATTTTTAATGGGCATATACCAATCTTATGTTGGAATTTAGAAGGTGTCAAAATTATTACATATATTATGCCATAGAAGGCAATGGTAAATAATGCTAGAGAGTCTTCTATAAACATTTGGGTCACTGGAGATTTGGAAAACATTAGATTTATTTATCAAATTATTAAAATTCTCTTCTTATATTAAACCTATTCAAGAAAAGTCCCCAAAAAAGAAATATGAAAAGCGAGAGTATCCCTGCATGTGGAGACAAGGAATCCATCTAATTCTGACAAAAAAAACAGACTGGGAGCTGGGCCAGTACTGTAAATAATTTCATGAATCAATTTTGTGAGAGAGGATTGTGAATACTAAAGATAAAACAAAGGAATCACAAAATTCTCAAAAAATGCAAAATTGTTATGCTGAATATATTTAGCCTAATTTTTATTTTCGTACTGTAAATATTTATATATTGTGATATAGCCAGTATTACGTAACTAACTTTTGATGACTATAATTTAATTCTAATGTAAAATACACCAACATAAATTAGAATACATTTGCATGTGTGAGAAACACCTCACACAATTAGGTCACTAATTTATTTTAAAAAATAAATTTCAAAAACAGATGAATAGTTTATATATGAATATGGGCTTATTTTTATGAAAATACACAAACAAATTGTTGAGGTAGTGAGAAGCCTGCTATCTGCAGAAGGTTTTTCCCAAAACATGATATTGGGTACCAACTAAAGGCTCATAGACACAGTTGATTTAGTGAAGGGCAGATAAACCTCACAATATTGTTTCGTTGAAGAGCGACAGCACTAATAGTTTTTATTTGGCAGGTTAGTCCTGGACTATTCCTGTATTAAAGATAGTGCTGAAGCCAGGATGAAGACTGGCAGAATCAGTTTTCACTGTGCTGGTGCTCCTCACAGAAATAATATCTGGAGGGAGGAATTACCAATCCTATATCCCTGTCCCAAGTACTTTTCATTTTAATTTAAAAAAAAAAAAAAAACTTTATACACATGATAGTTATCCTTTAAAGTCTGTATTTTGCAGTGGGCAAAATATGCTGTCAAGGGCCAAACACCTCTCGAGAATTTGAACCCTATTGTTTAGGTACCCCTTAGGTAATGGGGCCCTTGGTAATTGCTTGGTTTGCCCATATGGTAAAATAACATATAACATAGCTTTTACAAAAGCTTTATACATGAAAACATTGATGCTAAACAGTATGTATAGAAAATACAGTATCATGCAAAGTCAGAAGCAGATAAGTGGTTAAATTAGAAGGTTGTCATTGCCATGGATTAAGCATCACAAAAATGTCTCAGCCAAGACAAACACAAAATGTGTCATGCACAGAACAGCAAGTGCATTTAATAAATAAGCATCAAAGGTATATTTGGTTTTGACTTGTCTAATGTGTGAATCTTCCACAGCCCAGATTATTGTTAAATAATGTTTACTTCACTGTACTGTGCTTTCGTACAGTTAACAGATGGTGCTCTGTGTATAGGGGTTAGGACTGCACATAGCTAAAAGGTCCACCTATTCAGCCACACATCCGTTTATATATGTATTTATATATCCATCTAAACACTGACAGGCATTTATCTTTAAAGCTTAATGCACTAGTTCACCTGGAAATATCTACAAATGTATGATTCAGACAGTTTATTAAATTGCAAAAGAACAATCTGTTAATAATTACTACTACCTTCCAGCTATCCATTCTAATACTTCTTAGAATTAAGATTTTAGATAAATGGCTAACAGGCTTCATGCAATAAGGCTTATGGCATCTAAAAGTGAAATTGTAGTGCAGTTGAAATGTGTTCTTATTATATGAAAATCCAGAGTTGCATGTGAATTTCCCAGCACAATGCCCAGGGCTTAAACCCCAAAGGGACACTTAAGCCATAGGCTTAAAATGGCCTTGGGTTGAGTGTGGCCCCCCACACTGTGTTATTCATACAAAAACAGAAGCACCAATAAGCAAAGTATATGGGTTTTCTACAACCCCTTTAACAGGGGGAGGTGCAAAGGAAATTCAATTAATATAACAAAAAAGCAAAAGAAAAATACATACTAAACTTAATTTGGTACACTCAAGAAAAGCTGTAATTATAGTAAAATTCCTTTAATTTATTCAATAGGGGAAAACATCACCAGATAATAAGGCAAAAAGTCATTCAAACATTGATATATAGTAAATCAATATAGATGTTAATTCGTATGGCTTAGTATACAGTCAAAACTACCTAAAAATAAATAGCAGCTAATGCTAAAGTGTATATATGCCCCCACACTGTGTTGCCCAGAGACCCCTGCAGACAAGACTCTGGTGATGGTGGGTTGGCTTGATGTTAAAACTCAAACTGAAACAGGCCAGATAATCCGATGGCCTATAGGGTCCTTCAGTTTGACTCTATCTGCTGCAATAAGCCTTCCAAGCAGCAGTGCTGAATGGTTTCTACTGTGAATAAGGAGTGTATATAAAATATATATTTATTTCCCCATATTCCTAATAGGGATGACTTTAGCTGGAGAGCAAATAGGTTTACATAAGGTTTTATATAACACTACCTTTTAACTCCATGGTGGAGGTGCAATATTGGGTGCTCTCCCCAAATAAGTGTGAAACCTATGCTACTCAGTGTAATATTGGGTTGTGCGGTGCCTGTGCCATTTACACAAATTTTAGAAAAAAGGAGTGCCTGATGCAAATTAAGTTATGTTTTGCACAACTATTTAGTGCTACTTGAGGCACAGGGAAGGCATATAAGATATGCTTACCTTCCATACTCCTACAATATTTACTAAAAGACGTGAAGAGAATAGTACATCGTAAAAACGTGAAAGGTAAGCATAGCCACAATACAATACTGCATCTACTTTTTGCTATTTATTGAAGGTAACACCACCAGCATGCTTAAATTTTAAGCCATGCCCCTTTCCACACCCCAGGCCACACCCACTTAATAACTTAAAGGAACACTATACTGAAAAAATGACTTTGCCTCATTTAATCTATAATGGAATACATATAAGTAGCACTTACTCTGATTTGTGTGTGTTGCTGCATGCCTTCAATCCAGCACACATTTTATTTAGGAGCAGTACCCCCCCCTCCCTCTTTTAACCACTCCCACTTCCATCTGACCTGAGTTTTTTCCCACAAACCAACTGTCAAGCTTGCACACAGCATACAGCATTCCAACTGTCAAAACTCTGTCACCATTCCAGCTACAGAAAAACTACTCACAGAAGAATAGTTTTTGAGAGCAAGGAACTTGAAGGGCTGCAGTACACATGCCAAACTTCTCCCCGAGGCCAGATAGGAGGCAGAGTCCTATATGGACTGAATGTTATATATAAAAAAAAATTTCAAGGGTGGACATGCCCTTTAAGGTGATCAAACACAGTTGATAAATTCACAAACATCAAAATTACATCAAACTGTGACAATGTAAAAGTTCATAAGCAGAATATAAAATCCTGACAATTAATATACTTTAAACTTTAAAATCTTGTACTTTATTTTAAAAAAGGAAACGGTGTTTGTAAAGTGCATATCTATGTGCAAGTGATAAAAGTATTAGGCTGTGTTAAAAATCCACAGTGAAATTTTAAATATCTATAAAATTATCATATCTTAGGAGCATACATCTCCATGGAACTGCACAATCTGTGCCTACCAGCAAAACCAGATAAAAAAACATTGTTTCCATAAACACTATACTTGGTACACTATTTGTTTCTTATATATGTAGTTACATTAATCTATTTGACTATTTGTTTAGATATTTTTATTCCACCTAAGTTTGCTCCATATTTAACTGGTTTATATAACGTTCTATCATTTTTTTATGTTACACATGCTGCTCTTCATTTTGACCATCATATATGATATTGTACATCTATTAAACAGAAAGTAAGAAATGAAAAAAGTAATTCTACACTGAGTGTAATTTCAGAGTCTGGTACTGGATTCAAATCGGTACTCATACATCCATTTGATTGGAGGATTTCTGCTACAGTCCACTGGATTTCCCTTGATTGTGTCTACTGTCTACTGGATCATAATCTGTTGGTAGATGTTGTACTTAATTACTCCTTTAAAAAGGGTTTAATCGACCATGAGTCATTAAGTCCATTTGGTGTGAGTGTATCTAATCTTTTTATCCAGATTGCTTCCTGTTTTAATAGCAAATTCTTGATGTTACACCCTCGTTTTGGTTTCCTGACTATGTCCAATACGCAACATTTTAGTTGGGACACTTGATGTTTTTGCTCATAAAAATGTCTGGAGACTGATGTATCATATCTCCCTTGTGGTGCATAGTTCCTAATGTCATTCTTGTGTTCCTGTATACGCACTTTTATGCTTCGGCTGGTCTGTCCCACATAGCCCTTACCACATGGGCATTTGATCAAATAAACTACATTTGTTGTTATACAGGTTGCAAATATTTTAATTCCAATCTTGTGTCCTGTTATGGGATGACATACATGTTCTCCCCGCAGGATAGAGTTGCAACAATTACATGACATACATGAGTGTGTACTTTTATGTCTGCCAATGTTTGTGGTGTAATTTTGTGGTGCGATGTCAGATGGACATAAAATGTCTTTAATACATTTGCCTCTTTTATAGCTAAAGATGGGTTGTGCAGAGAAGACTCTAAAATATTGGGGATCTTGCTGGAGTATACCCCAGTATTTTCTTATGACTTTTTCAATATATTTACTTTCATCTGTATATTGTGTCACAAGTACCGGTCTCTCTAGTTTTTTATCCCGATCCTTAGTCATAAACAGATCATTTCTCTTAATCTAATTCACTTGATCTCTAGCTTTCTGTATTATTCTAGGATCATATCTCCTTTAAATAAATCTTGTGGTTAATTTACCTACTGCTTCCGCGTATCCCAGTTCAGTCGAGCATATTTGTTTGCTCTCATGAACTGGCTTCGTAGAATGCTTGAGAACACTCTATGATTATGATAACTATTAGCGTGTAGCAAGTTATTTCGATCAGTTTCCTTTCGGTACAGTGTAGTGCGTATAGTGCGTTTATCTACAATCAATTGTACATCGAGGAAATTTATTTTGGTTTTAGAATAAGCGTATGTGAATTTTATGGACTTATGATGTTGATTGGCTTGTAACATCATCTCTCTTAGACTCTCTTCTGGTCCTGTCCATAATATCAATATGTCATCTACAAACCGAAAATATGACAATATATGTGATTTATATTTTTCATTCAGAATTATCTCAACTTCAAGCTTGGCGACAAATAAGTTGGCAAGCGATGGAGCTACCGAAGTGCCCATAGACGTGCCTTTGCACTGCCAAAAAAACTGGTTGCCAAATCTGAAGTTATTGAAAGAATTCTCAATACAATAAAATCACTTTTAAAGGGGTATCTCCTACCACAGAGGAGGTGACATCAATTAGTGCAAATTTACATATACGTAATGACATCATTATTTATTCTTAATTAACGATACAGTACATGGAACCACATTAGCATACCACATCAACCATATGTGCATTTGGGGGAAATGTAGGATGCATAGAGAATAAAAAGAATCACAAGAATAGATATAAATTATAATCCCTATTCATCCCCATTGGTGCTAGGGTGCCTAATTTTCTGATCCACCAAGTCACCCTTTGTTTTAGTCTTAACTGTCTGTCACCTTGAAAATTCAGAGGTATTCCCTCAAAAATGGTAAAATGGAGATCCTCTATCTTATGATTTTTATCTATAAAATGTCTTGAGACATGGTAAATGTGTATGTTTTACGGTAATCTAATGACTGATTTGTGTGGACTGATACTCAATTACATTTTTTGGGTAGTTTCCCCTATGTAAAGCAATTTACAGGGGCAAATGATGACATAGATAACAAATTTCGAGTCACAAGAAAATGTGCCTGTAATTTTAATCTCTAACCCAGTGACTGGATGTATAAATCTGGGTCCTTTTATCACCGATCTGCAATGTACACAATTCAGACACGGGTACATACCTTGTTGCCTGCTACCCAACCATGTTATTCTATATGTGTGTTTTAATGTAGACTTGGTATTAGTAACTATAGATCCTAGTGTCTTTCTCTGTCTATATGCCATCATAGGGAAAGTTCTGAACTCTTCAATCTCCGGATATGCCTTTTCTAAAATGTGCCAATGTTGTTTCAAGACATTACTGATCTGTGTACTTTGTTCATTAAATTGTGTCACACACGTCATCCTGAGTATGCGTGTTTTTTGGGGTCTATGTGTTTCAATTTTAAGCTTAGTATCCTCAATCACCTACCACGGATAACCCCTGGCTTCAAATTTCTCACACATATTATTCATTTGCTGTCGTCTCCTATCTGGATCACTCACTTATCTATTAATCTGACACAGTTGACTGTATGGATTTTTTTAGATGATTAGGATGATAACTCTGGTAATGTAGTAATTGGTTTTGATCCGTTGGTTTAGAGTACAGTTCCGTCTCTATAACTCCAAAACAATTTTTCACAATTTTAACATCCAAAAATTGGATTGAAGTTATACTATTTTCCATGGAAAGTTTTATGGAGGGATGGAACTGATTAATCCGTTGGTGGAACCACAATAGGGTGGATATGTCACCCCCCGCCAGAGGAGGAACACATCATCAATAAATCTCCACCAGGCCAAACAATAGGCCTGGTAGAGATCATCTTGATAGATGTGTTCCTCCTCCAAGCCCGCCATCGCGGTCCCACGTAACTGCAAATAAAACTTCTCTTCAAAGGAGAAATAATTCATAGTCAAAATTAACTCCAAAATTTTCAAAAAGAATTCTATTTCCAGATGACTGTTTAAAGAACTTTGTTCCAACAGGGTACGACTAGCTTTCAAGCCATCGACGTGGGGGATGGAGGTGTACAAGCTGGCCACATCCATGGTGACCAGCAGGACATCCTCCCAATCCCCCATGTCGACGGCTCTCAACTTATGCAAAAAATCAGAAGTGTCACGAATGTATGATTTAGTATTATGTACCGGTGGAGCTAATATTTGATCCAAAAAAACGCTAACGGAACAAACAACAAGTCTACCCCGGAGACGATACGACGTTCCAGGGGTACTTTAGGATCTTTATGGATTTTCGGAAGAGTGTAGAGATGAGGCACCCTGGGAAAAGGGACCACCAAAAAATCCCTAAGCTCCCCCGATATAATGCCCCTCTCTAGATACTCTTCCAAAAACCTACACAGAATTTGAGAATATTCGGTTTTGGGGTCATTCTCCAACAATTTATACACTGTATCGTCATTCAATTGAGATACAGTAGTATTTCAGAGTTGTAATAAGAAGTGTCCAGCACCATGATCGCACCCCCTTTGTCCGAGGGTTTGATCGTGATGCTGGAATTACGTTGTAAATTTTTTAAAAACAGAATCTCTTCTCTAGTCAGATTAGCCTGGCGAATTTTAAGGGCATCCGAGTTGGTACATATACGCATAATATCACTTTGAACTCTTTTCACATATGTTTCCACAGGTGAATATGTGGTGGGTGGTAAGTATTTACTTTTTTGTTTCAAAGCAAAATCTCGGGGGCATAGGCCCTTTTTCTGTACGTAAGTCTCACCCACCTCCACATTCCTTTGTGGACTTTCAATCTAAGTGAAAGAAAAAAACGGTAGAGATCAACATTTAACTGAAAAACATTCAATTTGCTTGTAGGACTAAAATTGAGTCCTTTAGAGAGTACTTTTTCTTCCTCATCCGATAGGGCATGGGAAGAAAGATTAAACACTATTTGCTGTTTTTGCGGACAGTCCCTCTGCGTCTGTTGCCTGTCGTCTTTCTTTTAAAGGTCTTTTGGTGTCTCCGTCCTCCCCGCCTCCTGCTTCGTCTGGGGGGCCGACACCCAAAAAAAGACTCCCTTGTAGTTAAATCATGGTTCAGTTCCTGAGCCCCAAGAACAGTCACATCAGGTTCTGGCGGTGATCGTCGAGGAACCCTCCCCTGTCGAGACAAGTCAATTCCAGTCCATCTATATACTCGAGCAAATTTGTAATCCAGAGCATCTCTATCATATTTTTGTTTTTTTGGTTGTTCCCCCAATTTCTTATGTTCCTTCAATTTTTCTACAAAAAACAGCGCACTCGCAGGTCTTTCTTTTAATTCCAATATTCAATACATGTGTACGACAAACATCGATGCGCTTCGGCAAAGTGTAGCAGTCCTTCTTGATGTTTGTCGTACACATGTATTAAATATTGGAATTAAAAGAAAGACCTGCGAGTGCGCTGTTGTACGTGCCTTTTTGTATATATACTATCCAGCTGCACCGGGGCATTATATATGGAGGAAGCAGGGGTGCGCAGAAACCTATGTCTGTGAAGTCTGTATATATGTATGTATATATATAATTTATAGGCTCCCCCCCATTTTCTCTACCTAAAAATGCTGTGTTAGTAACACAGCATTGACAGCATAACCAAAAGAAGACAATGCAGTCACAGACTAAATAATAGCTGCTGATGCCTGCTGCTTCACCTTTTATTATCTAATAGTCTATTATCCCCCAAAGGTGAAGCAGCAGACATCACAAGCTATTATTTTTCAATTATTAATATATATTTAAGTGCAATGTGCCTGCCATCTTATTACCTCCTTCAGCAGACAGCCACACTTTCCCTGCAGGTCTTAAAAAGGAGTGCAGCTCAATGAAGTCCTATTCTGCCTAATTCCGGCACCACATGACGTCATTGGCGCATGAAGTGCCAGTGTACCATAAAGCAATCCGCACACTGCATGACGTCATGACGTCATGTACGGCGCCATGTAGCTATCCACGCACTGCATAACGTTATACAGGCAGCGCGACATACGCACACACAAGATAGGAGAATATCCCCCCAGAAAAAAGGGGTTTAAATCTGAGAAGGGTAACCATTTTTTTTTTAATTTCTTTTTTACATGCATTCTATTTTTGCCCTGATTTCATTTGGGAAGGCGTATGCCTATGCCCTTGGCAACATACTAAGGGAGTGGGAGTGAGGTCTGATTTATTAGGAACTCAAACGTAACTTCGGTTAAATTTTGGAAAAGACGCAGGTGCCACGTAAAGAGTTAAAAATCTATGCTTACCCACATTACATTGTACATTGACGATGTAAAAGGTTAACATTGTTTATAAAATTACACCCTTTATTGCAACTTCCTGTTTGCAGGAACCCTAATAGAGACCTTACCCTTGACCCAGCACCTGGGTTGATTCAGTCACTCAGTAGAGATTTGAGCATCTTTGACCCATCCAACAGCCAATCAGTAGAAATTACTGTTAGGAACATTCCAAGGAAGTGGTGCATCCCGGGAAGAAGAAGGACCGTTAGAACCTGAAATGTCAGCTCACTACAGCAGGGAATAGCAAGAGTTATGAATTTGACAGATTTTTTAAAATAGAAGAGAATATGTAGAATAACTAGGTATGTATAATATAATCTAAACAAAAATAATGATATTTTACACTGAACTTTCCCTTTAATATTTACCTGTAAACAAGTTTGCCAAACTCACAGTATGTGACTGTTAATATAGGCCGACAATGTATACTACTTATAACAATACATACAAATGTAGCTAGGCTACAATAAGTAATAAGTTATAGAATACATATATTTCCTTCACTTACCATATAGTTATAAAATATTCTAGTAAGGGAGCTGTAGAGGTCAGTGTTTCTCAAAGGGTGTGCCTCAGAATTTTAGATGTGTGATCATTTTTAGCAGTATAACTTACATTTTTGTTACTGTAAAATATACATGATAAAGCTACAATACTGTCAATGTAGTGTAACAATTTGAATAAAATATACACTAAAAAGTACATAAAACATGGGTGATTACAACTTTAAATCCAACATTAAGAACAGAGGTGTGCCATGGTCTAGAAAAGTTTGAGAATAACTGGTCTAGGTAGTAACACTTGCCCGGTTCCCTGACAATGGGAATGCACTAAAATGTTTTCTTCTTAGCACAGTCCTTTCCAGGCTTTTGACGAAATACACTGGGAGGTAATTCCTACCATAAATAAATCCCTCCTCTATTCGCTAAAATAGTTTCTGTAACCATGCATGTTGCATGTTTGGGATTTCACATGAAACTATTTACCAAGAATGGTAATTGATTCAACATGAAAGACTGATTTGAAAATACATTTTGATACAATGTTGATAGAATGTTTCTGAAAAGAAAAATACCAACACTTGCCCATGAAGGAATAAACAGTCAGGGACACACGTACCTAGAGTTAACATGTATTTTGCTGGTCCAAAAGCATATATAATAATAATAATAATTGTGACTCCTAGTGCTATATCCTTTGGGTTTGATTGGTATGCCACATGCGATCAGACTCTCTCCATTTATACTGTATATAGCCTCACTCCATGTTGGACTTTACTTCTGCTTGTAGTATTATTAAAGCA
Source organism: Hymenochirus boettgeri (assembly GCA_019447015.1). Lineage (NCBI taxonomy): Eukaryota > Metazoa > Chordata > Amphibia > Anura > Pipidae > Hymenochirus > Hymenochirus boettgeri. The sequence goes on from CM033472.1 coordinate 146,068,265, forward strand.
AAAGTAAAGCAATGTTTCTAAAAGCTCCCTTTTTTCTATATAATAAATGTCAGATTAAAAGACAATTAAATATGTCTACCTGTTACTTATCTGTCCCTTGTCCCCAACTCCAATCATTCTATTCACCATTCAAGATGCATTATATGCAGGATATACCATAAAAATGTCTTTCTTCTTGCCAATGAAGCTTTCTTCACCTGCCCCTCTGTTAATTTAGGCCAACATCATAGCTAACGATTGGCTGTTCTTTCCCCTTTCACTATCAGCTTTTTTTGAGCTCATAGAGTGTGGGAGAAACTATTTTACAGCAAGACCGGGGGAATGACTTCCTTTTATAGATCTGGCATGTAAAGCATCTTATAACACAGTAAATAAAGTGGTTAGAGTTGGGGGCAGATAATGGACAGGTTGGTGGTTTTTAGGGTAGACGTGTTCTTTAAGTATGATATTTACAAGCATAAATATGGTATGTGTGGGAGCTGCCACTCTGGTATTTTTACCATCTCTTTTTTTAACACAGTCATCCAACAAATGTCTATTGTCTAAATGTGGCCACAAATGAATATTTGGTCTTAACACATTCAGACAAATCTTTTTGGTGCTCTGCATTCAGATTACTGACATTAAAGTCATGTTAGTGTAAAACAAAAAATGGAATTTACCCAGTGAAATACCCATTATTTTAAATGATCAACCTGCTCCTGCAGCCCTTGGTAAATGAGTCTGTAAATATTTATCACACTGTTAAGTTTGCTTTAGTTGATGTTTAAAAGCAATTGAGTTATTTTTGTTTACATTTATTAATCATCTGAACAATCAGATATTTGTCAATGGCTGATACTGTTGAGCAACTGGTTCTGTATTTAAAGGGGAAATTCAGTGCAAATACAAATGCTTTTCAGAAAAAAGAGCAGTATTTTTTCATCCCAATGACCTTAATCTGTCAATTCAGCATTTTGTCTGTGTATAAATAAATGCAGGACCCTAGTAGAGACCGTTATGGTCTTGCCCTTGACCTGGTTTGATTCAGTTGCTTAGTAGAGATCTGAGCATATTTGACCCATCCAACAACCAATCAGTAGAAATTACTGTTAGGAACATTCCAAGGTAGTGATGCATCCTGGGAAGAAGGACCTGAAAAGTCAGCTCACTAATGTCAACAGCAGGGAACAGCAAAGGGTATGAAATCAACTGGTTTTTCAAAATGGGAGAGAATATGTAGAATAACTAAGTATGCATTACACAATCTAACAATTTAACAAATATTGATAATTTCCACTGAACTGTCCCTTTAACAAAAAGAAGCCGAGTTAAATTAATTTTCTTTATTACAGTGTCCCACAATGTCCTCTAATTACTTGTTATGTAGAAGATATCTATAGTTAACATTTCACAACAGTTTATCAAGTATAAAAAACACTGACCGTTTCATATTTCCAATTTTTCTTAACAGGATAACTATCAAGTGTATAAAAAATTTTTTTAAAATACAGTTAAAGTGAAAAGTACTTGGGACAGGGATATAATTTATAAAGGTTAGACGTTAGGACCTTCCAGACTGGGGTTACCTTGACGTGGTTGGAAGGCTTTTCATTCATGTAATGTATACTATAACCCCTTTGTTTATAAAGTATGCCAATGTGCAGATAATATGATATTGTATGGGGCCCAGGAATGTGCATTGATTTATCTTTTCCATGTTTGTATAAATGTTTGACCAGATCAGTAGCACTTCCGTTAAATGTAGTATTAAATTAGCCTAATTGGAGTGCTTCCACAATCCTTGTATTGTATATATAGGACGAGTAATTCCTACCTCCCAGTATTGTTAATGTGAGGAGAGCCATCCCAAATAAAACTTCTTCTGCCAGTCTTCCTCATTACTTCAGCACTATCTTTAATAAAGGAATAGTCCTGGCAAATGGAAACTGTTAATACTGTAGCTCTTTAACAAGATATTGTGAGGTAGGAATATTCACTCCTTCCTCCCTGCCCTAAAGTATAGTTATCATTTAAAATGCTTCTTTAAGAAACATTCAGGGAGATTCAATAAATGTTTTTATTGTTAAAAATGGTGCTAATTTGGCCCCAACAATCAGATGTTAGCTTTCAAATGGAAGCTAACATGTGATTGGTTGGCACAAAATTAGCACCATTTTTAATGATAAGAACTTATATTGAATAACCCTGAATATATTTTAGGGCAGATTTTGTCAGCAATTTTTTATAGCAAATCTCCAGATGGCTGCATTCGAAACTAAACTCTAGAGAGACAAAATACTTGTTGGCTTTCCTTAATGAGATCAATAGTGCTAAGTCACTCTAAGCACAAAATGCAGACTTGACTTTTAAAAAAGGGCCCTAACTATAAGGGTTGTCCATCCTGTCCATTTATAGTTTAAATATAATCTCCTGAATCATATAAAAGCTGAAATACAAAGCCGACGTTCAAAAACATCTTAAGGAAAATAAGATTCTGGGGCAGCATAATAGGTCGTGATCTGGGACAACATAATAGCTCGAACAACCAATATTTCAGTGTATTGGTCAATCAGGCCAAAAAAATCTGTGCTGATGTCGATCACCTGTTCGCCTGGATTGGGCCAAAGGGCGAACGGACATGTTGTTGTAAAATCCCTGCCGATCGTGCCGGTCTCCTATGGACCGCACGATTGGTTGCCTTCATTCACCGTGATTCGTCTCGACCAACTGTTCAACAGACTCTGTATTCTATGCGCATGTGCATATAATTACAGAGTCCGTTGGGACCTGTCAGACTACGCGGCGGAGGAGCGAGAGATTGTGTAAGTACCTTACCTTCTCTCCCGGCTCCTGCAGTTTTTATTAAAGAAAAGAAGGTAAGACACAGCTCATTTACCTCCCGCTCTTCAATAAAACTAAATAGCAAAAAAAGTTTTAAGCACTGGAGATACCCTTTAAAAAAATAAAGGGAAAAATACACAAGAATTTACAGCTAATAAAAGTGGCACCTGTAATTCCCTGGCAGTAAGGAAATGAATGGATTGTGCTAAAATAAGACATGGAACAGAAGCTTATAACTAGGATAGGTAAAGCAAAAGTTGCCTATATCCTACCAGTGCTGGCTCGAATATTTTGCCTGAGGAAGTCACCACTTGACAGGTGCTGAAGTCCAAAGTTTTTTGCTATTCTTTGGCATACTGTGCCTTTGCCTGATCCTGGTGGTCCAAGTATGACAGCTCTTAAGAGTTTTGATGCCATCTGAGTGTATACACTCATGTATGTGAAAGAATCCAACTCTTGAAGTGATCTGTAAAATAACCAATAGGAAGTTAACATTTGGTTACAGCCTCTTAGTTAGCCCATCTAGAAAAAAAAATGTTGATGACATTAACCTCCTCATCGTCTCTGATATTCCTGACCAACAATTGCAGAAAAGGTTTTGCAGAATCTTATACATAGTGCTGCTAAACAAAATGAATGCTTTAATACAGTGATGTGGAACTTTGGCACTTTTGGGGGGAGATGCAATATGATAAGCCGACTCAGCTTACCTGCCAGAGATTTAGTGCATTGCAGAATTGAAGACAGGTAACTTCGCCAGCTTACGCCTCCTATTCAAAGGCGTTAATTTTCATGCTACATAATAGCGCAAAACTTAACTTAGGAAGTTTTGCATCTCAGACTCAGAAAAAACTAACCCGATAATACATCGGATAGCGTGGGTTTTACACTGACTAAGGCATTTAACGCCCAATATTGCATCATCCCCCCAGGGGCACTTCTAGGGCTTTTGCAGCCTGAGCCAAACTTTTGAATGCCGCCTTTTGCTCACCGCTGCGTTAGAGTGGGTGTGGCTTTGTCCATTTGTGTTTTTGAAAATGGCCGTGGCTTCGTTGGTGGACATGGTTAAAATTTTACAAGTTTGAACTCCCTATCACATAGGTATTTAAACACTTCCTCAGACAGTCAATTACCAATAATTGACTGGAAAATAAATGTCACACTACTTGTCTGTCGCCTTTCTTCTTCAATGCAGAGATGCGCCTGAGCCAAATGTCTCACTTTGCCTAATGGTAGATGTGGCCCTGCATCCCCCAGATGTTTAGAAACTACACCTCCCAGCATGCCTTAGTTGCACTCTGGGAGTTGGAGGTTTGACATCACTGCTTTAAAGGCCAACTATAGCAAAAAAAAAAAAAACTTTATCAATATACAATGTACATATCACTTAGCATACCCTGCACTTGCGCATAGAATATTAATAGGGTTATTCAATAAAAGTTCTTATCGTTTAAAATGGTGCTAATTTTGCCCCAACCAATCAGATGTTAGCTTTCAAATGTTACATAAGTTCTGATTGGTTGGGGCAAAATTAGCACCATTTTAAACGATAAGAACTTTTATTGAATCTCCCTGTAAATCCGTCGGGACCTGTCAGACTACACGGTGGAGGAGAGAGCAATCAGGTAAGTACCTTACCTTCATTCCCGGCTCCAGATCTTTTTCTGAAGAACGGGAGGTAAGACACAGCTCCTTTACCCCGTTCTTCAATAAAACTAAAAAAAAATTTTTTATCAGTGGAGATACCCTGAAACAAAGCTTGTTGTCCTGATACATTTCAGCTTAGCTTGTTTTATTATATACATATATATGTATAGAAATGCATTAGGCACTATACAGCATGGTGCAGTAATGTCACATTCTACTGTATGGAATACGTGTTGGTAATGCAGTCTCACTTTTTGTATATCTATGAATAAAATGGATTTTGTACTGTTAGGTGTGTGTTTGATTTGCAGACTGTATATACATACAATCTTATTTCATAGATTGCACTTCATGTCTTGTTTGGTGTATATACTGTATTATTGTTTGAGGTCCATTTGAGTCACTGATTTTGTATGTGTATGAGATTTTATTTTGGGGGGAGGTTTCGGTTAAAGGACAATTATACTCACCTTTTCCCCGATCCACTGCAGCATAGTACCCAGGGTGAGGACCTAAAATCGCTAAGTCCTCACCCTGGGTTCTTTCTCTAACTCCTGCACTACTTACCGCAAATCTGCTTCGGCGATCCAGACTGTTCCACCTCTCTCCTACTGTCAGTGACAGTCGCGAGGCAGCCAATTGGAAGACACGCCTCCTTGCAGAGCGTATCTTCCTATTGGCTGCCTCGCGATCTGTCATTGAAGCAGGAAGAGCGGAGGAACGGAGCGATCGGCGAAGCAGATTTGGGGTAAGTAGTGCAGGAGTTAGAGAAAGAACCCAGGGTGAGGACTTAGCGATTTTAGGTCCTCACCCTGGGTACTATGCAGCTATGGAGGAAGAGGAGCGAGGGTGAGGTGAGTATACTTGTCCTTTAATGCTCATATTGCTGGGTAAATGGTTTAGTGATTGTGTGTAGCACTTAGGTATTTGACTATGTCTGGCATGTGGTGTATATATAGTGTGGGTGAGGGTGTGTGTGATATACAGTACTGTATGGGAGCTTTGGATTGTGTGGATGTTTGCCTTTATTTGAGTGGCAGATAAGGTGTGGTAGCTCCTACAAATCACAGCATTTTAAAAGGTTTATATCTCTGGGACTATGAAGAATTTAAAGAAACTAAAGGTACCCTGAGTGTCAGGATAACTTATAGGATATATTGGAATAAATAATAAAAACAAAAATTCTCACTATAATTGCCCTTTAATACAGTGATGTTAAACATTGGCACTCCAGATTTTTAAAACAACTCGCCACATGCCTTGGTTGCAGCCCATCTGGAGTGCCAAGGTATCGCTGCTTTAATAAAACCACAAAGTACAAAGCAACTGGGGAAAGTTTGGTAACACTGTACTGTAATGTAAAATGGAATAATCATACCATGGAAGTCAATGCTAAAATTTTATTTCACCCACAGAAAGGGCAGTTTGATTGAATGTGTACATTTATCTAATTATCTCTGGATTATTATCATCTAGCTGTTTATTATTATATTCATCATCATCATCATCATTATTATTATAATCATCTAGGTGTAATTGATTTAATTCAACATCTTCCTGAGCTTCTTAAAAAAACACTCTCTAGCATTAGCTGACTGTGTGCTCCACTTTGTGCCTTATTAATATTTCAATCCATTTCAGTTCATGTTAGATTCTTAACTAATCAATGTTGTGAAGCCCCCTGGTGGCCGAGTACTGTGCAATGCAAGTCATTCACATTTACCTGTTTAAACAGTTTCAGAGCCAGATAAAGAGTTAACAAGCTGTTTGGAACATAACACTATAAAACACAGACATGCCATACACAGTCATTTGCCATTTAGCATTTCGGACAGGGATGTCCACCCTGCGGTGTTTGCAAACTACAATTCCCAGTATTCTCTGTCAGCATTGTGCATCCACAGAATGCTGGGGTTGCAGTTTACAACCATCTGAAGGGCAGCAAGGTGGACATCCCTGACTTAGGACAGCACCCTAATAATTCTAATGAAATGCCCATACTTATTATTTTATAACAGTATAAAGCAAGCAACGAGCTAGCATTTCTTAATAGATGAATTGTTTGAAAGTACTCACCTTTTATCTGATCCACAATCTTTCTGCAATATGGCGTTTCAAATGAAGACAAATAAAAGGACATTACATACTCCCTTACCACATACAGCCTGGACTAGACAGGGATCACTTCTAGAGGGCTGCGCCTTTAAGTAAGTGAAGAGTCTGCTACTGCACGCAGAGCGAGAGAGGGAGAGGGAGAGAGGGACCAGACCAGCCCCAAAGCATCGCGATTCGATGTTCACCAGAGGCAGCTCCCTCACACATCAGCATAGAAGAATGCTATATTATGCTAAATAAGAAACGCCCCTTGCACGGCACTATGGGAAATGAAGTCTTAAAACCAGAAAGCTGGCAGCACATACTGAACGAAAGAACTTCCAGTACCACACACCCCTAGACAGACAGCAGCTCGGAACAGCTGTTGATCATATGAATTTTTATTCACGTCCAGTTATTATCGGAGACGGATATAAACAGTTGCGTTTTATAAGAAACAATGAGTGATGTCCATAAAGTGTACGTTTTCTTTTGTATTCAATATATAAAGTGATTGCAGCAAAGGCCTGTGCCAGCAGAAAGGGGAATTTCTGGACACCTGTCGTTCCCCCTGAAAGTGAGCCCCCACACACACATGTAACTACCTTTGCATATATGCTGATATTTTCCACTGGAATCTGATGGCAATTTTCAGTGGCAACCGCATACATTAATTGGCCAGCCCCCGTACATGTAACCAGGGGTTTCTCTCTAATGAGGCAATATGAGCAAAATGCTCAGGGCACCACCCCTGATAAACATCAGAGAGGGGGCAGGCAGAGCTCACTTTAATTTTTTTTTAAGAAAAGCGGCAGGAATTATGGTGTGGATAAACGCTGTGATGTGAAGTTTAAAAATACCAAATATTTAACCACACCCATTCCTGGAAGCCGCACACACCGAACCCCGGTTTGCGGTGGTGCACTTCATGGCGCCTAGTGGTTCATATGGGCAGCATTCAAAAGTTTGGCTCAGGTGGCAAAAACCCTAGAGACACCCCTGCATGTAACAATTGTAAACGAAAGTTCTTATAGTTTAAAATGAGGCTAATTTTGCCCCAACCAATAAGATGTTAGCTTTCAAATGTTAAATAAGATCTGATTGGTTGGGGCAAAATTAGCACCATTTTCAACGATAAGAATTTTTATTGAATCTCCCATATATTTCAGCAAGCTGGCATTAAGATATTGAATCAGTTATCGTGACTTTAAAGGACAACTCCACCCTCAATAAGAACATATTCTAGAAAGAATAGCCTCTTTAAAATATGTTGCTATATCATAGTTTGACCTATGGATTCATTACTGTGTGTCTGCTATGCTTATAGATGTTTCATGGAAACTGAGCAATTTAGTGACCTGTACTGAGCCTGAGCATGCTCAGAAGAGGCAGACAGGTGATTAAAATTCAGTCATTGGCTGCGATGTCAACTGTCAAATCCATAACTGACAGTTGCTAACTGGAAGAACCAAGAAGCAGAAACAGGGGAAACAGGACATTGTGCAGGATTTCAGGTTAGGCTTATATATTTCAGATTTCAAACTATTACCGTTTAGGTTTTTGGGGGGTGATTTACCAGTATGTAAGTTTTCATTTTGGGGCTGGACTTGCCCTTTAACCCCTTATTACAGCACTGTAGCTGGAGGTGAATTGGACACTTTCTATATTGGGAGTTTTGGGGCCAAACTAGTGCAAAACCCCCACTAATTCATGTACTATCGGTTTAGTGTGGGTTTTTCACTAATCTCTTGCTGGCAAAACATTTTGGAAATAGCGCGCCATAGCCTATTCATTATTGGCTAAGCCAGTTAGGAGGCAGGCTTTTAGTATGCATCTTTGCTGTGTGATATCTAAAGGAGGGCAGCATGGTTGTAAATGTGAGCAGTGAGTAAGCAATTTCAGCTTCTAGAATTGTGGACATGTAATGTTAAATGTTGGGTGTTCTTTTTATATTGTTGTCCTTGAATGCCGATTAAATGGAGATGTATGGGGTCGATGCAAATATAAAAAACAGATGCCTTACCTGACCAGTAAAGCAGCAAGTCTCGTAAAAGAGTTTTTTACTACATTGGCCCGTTTGTATTTACTCTACACTGAGAGTACAGAGCACTGTATTTATCAGGGCACAGCAAGGCATTGCTCGAGGCACAGCGATCCTATCTAAAGTCAACACGGCGCACTCCTGTTGATGGCAGGAGGGGCACCGAAGGCAATCTGCTCCCATGCTGCTCCCCCAAGTGGCACGCCTGCTTGTTTTCTAACTACAAAAGGCTGTATAAAGGCACGGAATCACAATTTTGCTGCACCTTTAACAATCATACCCATAAAATTATGTTTGTGGTCCTACAATTACTATCACAATCGTAAAGTTACCATCACAATCGTAAATTCGTAATTGTATCGGCCAAGATGAGCTGTATGCAAATAGTGATGCAAGAGCCTAGAGGGAACTAGGCAGATAAGGTTCCCTGTATTTAACAAGATAAATCTTTGCCCTAGCAGTTTCCTTTGCCTAAAAATGGCCTAACACACCTGTTCCCAAACATGTAACATTGTTACTGGTGGTTTCTTGCATTGCCGCTAGGAAAATGCGGCATGCAACATTTTCCTAACGGCATAATATCTGGAACCGTAACCTGAATGACAAACAGTCATTTGTCTGAAAGTAGCCTTAAAGGGCAGCAACACCCACCACCCCATCCATTCCCCTGAAAAGTACCCAGGATGAGGGCCTAACCCGCTAGGTCCTCACCCCTGGGTATAGTCTGGCTCATTTGTTAGTCACTGTAATCTTCCCTCATTGTAAATATAACAGCTGATGCAGACTGTATCCCAGGTTAAGGACCTCATCAATTTATGTACTCACCCTGGGTACTTTTAATGGTAAGAAGTGGAGGTGAGCGCCAGTTGGCAACCGTAATCAAAAAGAATATGTAGATATGCAGACAACCTGTGATATTAAAGGGGACCTACAGTGGAAGAATCACCTTTAGTAGAAATACAGCACGTACCATATTACACTGTATTTCCTGACCAAGAGATTCATAATTAGATTCAATATAGTGACAATACATCCATCATATGTTTTTGAGGTTAAACAGTGATAGAAATGCGATCATTTGCAGGTTTGCATTTCCCATGATTATCAGTTACTCAGGACCAGGCCACTCTGCATCTTTTTCTCACATGATAATAATTGTGATAATGATCCGTCAGTGTGTGAGAATTGAAGAAAAGTGGCTGCAGAGATCTTCATGGAGGGAGGAGGGGGTCAGTGGACTGGCCTCCAATTTTTATTTTTTAATTGACCTGGTCGGTTGTTGAACTTCACCTCCCCTCATTCAATATCAAACAAACTGATATTAAAATTGCATGATTCAGGGAAGCACTGAATGCCACAACAATGCATGGTTAAAATGACCCACCATCCCTTAGGCTGGGGGCACACTATCAATGGACAGTAATGCATGTGAAAACCTCAATCACAGTGCAGCATGTACTGTATTACTGTGCAGTTGTGCTGCAATTTTAGCAATAATCTGTTTTCAGAGTGCATCTGACTGCACAAAAAATGGTGACTGCTTGCGCTACGAAAACGGATAACAGCACATCACATAGTGGCCACACACATTTAAATGCACTAGCATGTAATTCTCACGTGCTAACATCAGAAGCACGTAAAGCTTGTGCTAGTGTGGCCAGCCCTTACTGAACAAAGTAATTTATGACTAGTCCCCACTACTGCGTGATCCGACCCCAATCTGATCATTCATTAAAAAGAGCACACTAGTGTTGGCTAAAAAGGTGCGCATGCGCACTTTTACACAAACGACTGTTCATAATTGACACGTTTTTCTAGCGTTTCCAGATGTTCTGCCGCTAGGAAAACATTGCATGCAGCATTTTCCTAGCGACATGAACAATGAACAGTCCTTCTTGTGAAAGAAGACTTAAAGCAATGGACAGAGAGTCTACCAATATTTGTGGTGCAGTTGTGGTCCAGTTCACCAACCAGAGTAAAGTCAGCCCTCCAGTTCACCAGCCAGTGTAAAGTTAGCCTTCCAGTTCACCAGACAGTGTTAAGTCAGCCCTACAGTTTACAATTCAGTGTTGTCAGCCCTCCAGTTCACCAACCAGTATAAAGTCAGCCTTCCAGTTCTCCAGCCTCTGTACTCAGCCCTCCAGTTCAACAACCAGTGTAAAGTCAGCCAAAACAAATGTGTCCCCCAAGCTCAACAGATTTTAAATTATTCATAAGTCGCATATGGGGGACTGTATCAAAAGCCTTAGCAAAATCCAAGTAACTGCTATGAGTCCGAATTCCTAAACATTGCCTCAAATGCCAAGCAAGTTTGTTTGACAAGATCTGTTCCTCATAAATCCATGCTGATTACAACTTATAAGGTCAGTCCTTGAAACATACTCTTTAATATATTCACATATTAAACTTTTTAGTATCTACCCCATCAAGAAAGTTTAACTCACAGATCTGTAATTACCAGGCTGTGAACAATTACCTATTTTGAATATTGGAATTCCATCAGCTTTTTTCCGATCCAGAGGCATGAGGGAATCTGAGAAAATAAGAAACAATGGCCAGGATAAAAATGAATGTAGTTCCCTAAGGACTCAATATTTAATTTATACAGTCCAGGAGCTATTATTGGCATTCATTTTATTTAGTTGTTTTGGAAACATATCCTCAGTTAAGCAAAGTGCAATTGTATCCTTTACACTGTACTTGGATGTTCTATAGGGTATACAAAAGAAAAAAACTTGTTCAAGATTTTCCCTTTATCCGCATTCTCTGTAACTATCTTATCTCCATTATTTAATGGACCCACATTTTCAGTCAATCTTCAATCTTCTTACAGTTAATATACTTTCAGGGAGATTCAATAAAAGTTCTTATCATTTAAAATGGTGCTAATTTTGCCCCAACCAATCAGATCTTATTCAACATTTGAAAGCTAACATCTGATTGGCTGGGGCAAAATTAGCACCATTTTAAACGATAAGAACTTTTATTGAATAACCCTGTTTGGTTAGGGTTAAAGTTCGTACACACGTCCGATAATATTCGTACGATTTTACCAGACGAATGATCAACAACCGCATCGTATTCTATAGTTGTACCAAAGACGCCTATACATACTGTAACGATAGTTGTCAGATAATTTTTAAAAAAGTGCCGTTGACTCAAATGGAAGTATGGCGTACGTTCTTGCATGTTTAGGAAACATGTAATACGTATAGTACGTTCGTATTTCTTCCCGCAGGAAATATGAATAATCGTAAAATACAGTCGTTGTTTGAATAGAATCGCTCGAATACAATTTCGCTCGTTTACAGTATTCAATATGCCTTCAAAGAAAAGAAATGTTGCAGTTGCTCTTCTTTATTTGCTTGAGGAAGATCGTATTGTTGAAAAAAGTGTAAGTAGGAAGAAACGCAAAATGTGGAGCTAAAATTGTCTTTTGGATAGAGACAACCTTTCTCATGACAATCTTCTGCGAGAACTACGGGTATCATCACCAGCAGATTACAACAATTACCTACGGATGTCTGATGCATGTTTCCAGAAGTTATTACATTTAGTGTCACCATTTATAAAAAAGCAAGACACCTGCATGAGGAAAGCTATTAGCCCTGAACAAAGACTCACTGCCACATTACGCTATCTTGCTATGGGTAGTTTGGTGAGGTTTCATTATCATGAGTTTCTTCTTCTGTTTGCAAACTAGAAAACCGTTTGCCTCCACTCATCTTGATCAGCAGTGAAAGCCAATAAATTGTAGCACCAAAGCCTTGGTACGTAAACGTCCTCAGCAGCAGCTCCTGACCTCTGGGACGCTTTAACTTTTTTGGTGTGGGGGGGGGGGGGGGCAGAGCCAGGCACCAATGTGGCAGGACACACCAGATCGGAGCTCCTGCCTAGGCCGGATTAAATAAAAAGAAAAGAGGGTCAGCAAAGGTACCCTACCTATCTTAAACCCTCCTGCAGTCACCCGGCACGATGACCAGACGTGGGGGAAGAAAAAATAAAACAAAAAAATGTGAAATCACAGACTTTTATAAAGACCCTGGGCGATCCACGATGGCGCATGTGGAGTCCATGCGCGTCCGGCCCCCAAAAGAAAAATGATATTCTAGTTGCAATAAGAAACACAATAGCCTTCAAATTATACGACTGTATATGTGATAAACATGGTAGATATTTGATATTAATATGTGAAATGAACAATGTAAAGTATAACAAAGGGATATTTATTTATATGTGGAGATTTTAATCAAATTGCAGATTTAAAAAATTACACGACAAATAAGATCAGAAATACAATTCAACTAAACCCCTTTTTCCACAATGAAGATCTCTATGATGTATGGCAGGCATTAAACATAAAAGAAAGAGATTTTACCTTTTACTCTAAAGTACATAACTCGTATTCAAGGATTGACTATGGAGTGTTAGATAAATGGTTGCTACAGAAAATAATTTCAGTGAAATCACCTGGTCTGACCACGCACCATTACATTTTGAGATACAAGAGAATCAGAATAGTATACCCAATACACCCTGGAGATTAAACCTCTACTTAATAAACAACCAAAATTTAAAACCAGAAATCTACAAGACAATTAAGTTATTTTTTTAATACAGTCCTTAAATTCTGTATCTTGGTCTTCACGTAACCAATATTGGCTGTTGGGTTAACAGTCTTGCATAATTCCAGCAGTGATTCATATCCCTTAAATTTTTGGTGTCTGTTGGAATATTCTGCAGATTTAACCTTTCACAAACATGGGTGTGATCTATACGCATCAATAAACTCTTTCAAAAACTCTGGCTGACAGAATGAATCCATGTTAACTGTGGAAGAAACAAAAAATGTAATATGAGTACCCAATATTTGGGATAAGGCGTGACCATTTTGAAGAACATTTACAATTAGAAAATTAAATGAAATACATACAACAACAAAAAATATATTTTTCTTAAACAATAATCTATAATATAAGCTTAAGAAATATAAAAATAAAGATATTTTCCACAGCTAAAATGTAAATAATTAATAAAAATAAATCTAAAAAAAAGATAGCAACAAAGAAAAATAAATTATCTTTAAAAAAGAAATACTGTGGACTTGGATGCCGTTAGTTGAAGGCTGTTCGTTGAAAATACGCCTGAAGAAACTCCAAAAACTGTGGTTAGCTTAGATGCTAATTGCTGTCCGAAGGTCGTATTTTTTACATTCTTTAAATAATCATAGCTGGTTCTTATGTTGATAACACGTTCCCTGCACGTGACGGACGTTATATCGCGTGTTTAAGTTATGTTGCACATGCGCATTCGCGCAATCTAACAATTATTATACGACAGTGTACAAACACATGATAATCAACAGAACAAATCCGCCAAGCTGATCGTGAAAAAAGCCCGACAAGAGTCGTTAATCGTTGATCATACTTGGTCGGCGCAGCTAAATTTTCGTATGAATATCGCCTGAACAATTGTTTGTCGGGTAAATCAGACAAACATTATCTGACGTGTGTACAAGGTTTTAGTCTTGCTTTGTTCAGCTATCCTTAAAGGATGTTGGATGGGTCAAACATTCTCAGATCTCTACTGAGCAACTGAATAAACTCAGGCGCTGCGTCATGGGCAAGACCATAACGGTCTCTACTAGGGGTCCTGCAAACAGGAAGTCAGTATTTCTTAAGCATTTATTTATACACAGACAAAATGCTGAATGGGCAGGTTAAGGTCATTGGGATGAAAAAAATACTGCTCTTTTTTCTGAAAAGCATATGTATTTGTATTTCCCCTTTAATTCATTATTTATTTTAGGTATCTTAATTGCTTTCTTACAATCCTTGGTACAGTTTTTATGGTCCCTAAAGGCCTGTTCTGTTCTCCCTCTAAAGGCTCGTACACACGTCGGATGTGTGCAGTGAGCAACGACCCCCGACGCCTGGCAGATTGCTGAATGACCCCTGACCGAAACGAATACACACACGCGAATCTCGGCCGAAATGGTAATTTGTCGCACAAATGTATTAGCGTCGGGGGTTGTGGCTTGGTGACAAATTACCCTTTAGATTTTAAAGGGTATCTCCACTGGTCAAATACATTTTTTGTTGTCAGAACAGGAAGAAAAGGAGCTGTGATTTACCTCCCGTTCTTCAATAAAACATGCAGGAGCCGGGAACGAAGTTAGAGAACTTACCCAATCTCTCAATCCTCCGCTGTGTCCTCTGACAAGTCTCGACAGATTAACTTTGCTTTCCTGAAATTAAAACTCTTTGTTAACCCAGGACACTTTTCCTTATGAGAACATAAATTAAATGACAATATTTCATGGTCAATATTCCCTAATACGGTCTGTGTCATTAGATATTAGCAGATCCAACAGGGTGCCTTTTCTAGTATGAACTTTAACCACCTGTAAGAGAAAATGTTTCTATAGCAAGTTTAGGAAGCTGCTACCCTTAAAGGGTATGTTCACCCTTAAATCCATTTTTTAATATAGCCTTCCCCCTGGTCCCCCAGCCCCAACCGCATAATTTTTATCTTTAGAAAGCTCCCCAAACTTTTACTTACCTTCCCCTCTTTCCTCCGCCGCGCTCCCGGCCCTCTGCTTGCGAGAAAATCACGGACGCGGCTGCCGGTCATTCAGTGCAGCGGTGGAAAGAGGGGAGGTAAGTAAAAGTTTGGGGAGCTTTCTAAAAATAAAAATGATGCGTTTGATTGCAGCAGGATGGGAAAGTTGTGCAGGTTCCTGGGGGTGTGTCTTCCCCTGTGCTGGGAGTGCTGTCACTCAATGTGCATCATCATGGTAGCAGACACACCCACTTGGCTGCAGTAAGAAATCCTTTCCTCCCTGACTCTCTAAGTTCATTTTTCCAGCTGATCATGCAGAGAGAGACGGGAGGAAAAGTTAAACCCTCTTCCCACAATACTGTAACAAATACAGGGGAACTTGTGTTGTTTTTAATAAAGATTTGTTTGTGTCTAACTCTAAGATTGATTTCATAGGGGATGCTGGGAATATGAGGCAATCTGGTATGGGAGGGAGTGGGAGAGAGAAAAAGAAAGTACCTG
This sequence comes from Hymenochirus boettgeri, assembly GCA_019447015.1. NCBI lineage: Eukaryota > Metazoa > Chordata > Amphibia > Anura > Pipidae > Hymenochirus > Hymenochirus boettgeri. Next base: position 146,083,932 of record CM033472.1, read on the forward strand.
ATTACTCCTCCATTAATTAGTGAAGTCAGCAAGCTGTCATGTGATTATTCCTCCATTAATCAGTGAACTCAGTAGCTTGAAGTGTGTCCCCACTCTGTAGTGTACAAAATACATACTGACCCCACTCTGTAGTGTCAGTACATACTGACCCCACTCTGTAGTGTACAAAAATCCTTATCTTACATCCCTGCTCCAAATTGCTGCCCTGCTATGCCCCTCCAAAGTCAGGAAAACAGCAGTGTAGTAGCTGTCAGTGACTCATCCTGTGCCTTTGTCTGCCTCAACCTCGACAAGGTTTGAGGCATGTGCAGGAGAGTCTTCCCCCCCCCTCTCCTTCCCATTTTGCTCTCCAAACCCCTAGCTCCAAACCCCTTGGTAAAATTGTAGTTATTGGTCCCCCAGCTCCAACCACCATATTAGAATTTTGAGAAAGTCCCCCAATAGTTACTAACCTTACCTCTCTCCCCTGGCGTTCTGTCAGCCAATCAGAGACACGACTGATGGTCCCGCCCCCTGCTTGCAGTTCTGTGCAAGCAGAGGGCTGGGACACTGCGGCAGAGGAAAGAGGTAAGGTAAGTAACTATTGGTTGGGGCTGGAGGACCAATAACTACAATATAAATAAAGTTGATAAAAGGGGGTGGACATGCCCTTTAAAACTAGAGACCTGGAAATTGAAACCAAGTGATGTTAACAGTCTGCATGTATAGGGCCTGATGCAATGAAATGTGTAAAAGTTTGCCAGTGCTAATACTCTGCATCAGTCAATCAGATATTACCTTACAGCAGTACCCCAGTAAAAAGCTAACATCTGATTGGTTGCTGCTGCAAATTAATAGTACAGGTACATTTTTTTACCTTTTTTCCCCCATGGTCATTTTATAGAACATGGGAAAAATGTGAGACCTAATATAGCAGAAGATCGATATATCCTTAATTAGTCTAATGATAAATAAAATGATAAATTAAAATGTTATGTTATAAAATAAATAAACCACTTTAGGGCACCAGTAATAATCCCAGTTTCTCCTCTGTTTATTTACTTTAAAAGAAACCAATTGAACCATTTCACCAGTTGAGCATTAAGCACCTGACTCTCAAAACCCTGTTTATAATAGCTATTAACTCTGCAAGAAGGATATCAGAAGTTAATGCTCTAAGAACATCTCAACCATCTCACTTTCCAAGAGTATAATGTAAAAGTTAGACCAGATATCAACTTACAGTTCTAAGGCACTGGCTGCGCCACATAGTCCATTTTTTTTTATTCAGTTTGCTTCATGGTAGGTGTGCCCTTGAGACTAAGACATTGTACTTCCTTTATTGATCAAGTTTGCTCACAGTGACTGGTACATAGATGTTTGCCCAAAGCGACTGGTACATATAAGTTGTTTGCGGTGTTGTTTGATGTGTCAATAAACACCATTTATTATCAAGACTGGTGTGCATGGTCCTTTGAATTTTCTTTTGTATTGGATGCTAACTTACCGGAGCACCCAGCGCCACTATCTCTGACCTGGAAGGGTATGAGTATGCAGGATCTTTTTTCTTTCGTTACCTGATACATATAAGTTGCTCACAGTGACTGTTACATATACGTTGCTCAGTGATTGGGACATATAAGTTTCCCACAGTGACTGGTACATATATGTTTGCTTGCGAGTACAGTTCTAAGGCACTGGCTGCGCCACATAGTCCATTAATTTTTATTCAGTTTGCTTCATGGTAGGTGTGCCCCTGAGACTATCATATTAATCAAGACATTGTACTTCCTTCATTGACAGTGAAAGTGACTGGTACATACAAGTTTGCCACAGTGACTGGTACATACAGGTCTGCCCACAGCCCACAGTGACTGGTACATATAAGTTGCTCACAGTGGCTGGTACGTATACCGTATATACTCGAGTATAAACCGAGTTTTTCAGGCTGAAAAATCAGCCTGAAAACTCGGACTCGGTTTATACTCGAGTCAACCACTTACCTAGGCATTCCGGCAGCCGCGCGCGCATTCCTGTACTGGCGCGCCGGCTGACGTCACTGCCCGGCGCCAAGCCCGGCACCGGGCAGTGACGTCAGCCGGCGGCCAGTACAGGAATGCGCGCGGGCTGCCGGAATGCTGCCAGAATGCCGAGAAGAGAGCCCAGAGGGAGAAGAGAGCCAGAGGGAGAAGAGAGCCCAGAGGGAGAAGAGAGCCCAGAGGGAGAAGAGAGCCAAGAGGGAGAAGGAGCCCACAGGGAGAGAGAGCCCACAGGGAGAGAGAGCCCACAGGTACAAACTGAACTGGGTGGAGGGGGAGGGGCGCATTCAAGATTGTGGAAACTACAACTCCCAGCATGCTTTATTAGCTGGGAGTTGCAGTTCCAAACATCTTGAATGCCAAGTGAGGGTGGCATTCAAGTGTTTGGAAACTACAACTCCCAGCTATAAAGCATGCTGGGAGTTGTAGTTTCCAAACATCTGAATGCCACCCTCATTTGGCATTCAAGAGTTTGGAAACTGCAACTCCCAGCTAATAAAGCATGCTGGGAGTGTTGTAGTTTCCAAACATCTTGAATGCAAGTGAGTTGGCATTCTACCCTCGGTTTATACGGGTCAACAACTTATTAGGATTTTTGCTGAAATTGGGTACCTCGGTTTATCGGGTCGGTTATACTCGAGTATATACGGTAAGTTGCTCACAGTGACTGGTACATATAAGTTTTCCACAGTGACTGGTATATACAAGTTTGCTCGCTACTGCAGTTCTAAGGCGCTGGCCATGCCACGTGCAGTTTTCTTTTTCAGTTTGCTTCACGATAGGTGTGCCCCTGAGACTATCAAATTAATCAAGAAATTGTACTTCCATCATTAATCAAGTTGCCCAGAGTGACGATACATACAAGTTTGCCCACCGTGACTGGTACATACAAGTTTGCCCACAGAGACTGGTACATACAAGTTTGCTTGTAAGTGCAGTTCTAAGGAGCTGGCCACACCACTTAGTCCAGTGTTTGTTTTTTTTGTTTACTTCTGGTAGTGGGCCCCTGAGCTTTAATCAAGACATTGTACTTCCTCATCATTTAAGGAAGCCGCGAGTGCCAGGTGATCATCTCTTGACATTGATAGAACATTAAAATAATAGCTTTGCAAAACACAAGACTTCAGAAAAATAGAGGCACTTTTTATGCTATTCCAAGGTAACAGAAGAGGCTTTCAACAGTCATAGCACACTTTGGCATGCTGGATAACAGAAACTATCAGACAAGCATACAAAGTGAGAGCACAAATGACAGTACATTCAACAAGAGCAGTGGCGACATCCTGGACGTTTTCAGCCAAAGTTCCTGTTGCTGAAATATGCAAGACTGCAGTTTGGTCGTCCGTGACAACATTTGTTATACACTAGAAATTGGACGTTATGAACAGAGCTAAACCAGAATTTGTTTCTAAGGTTCTGAATGCAGTAAAACATTAGATAAAATGTGTAATGATTATTGCAAAGAAGTATAGCTTTGGAAAACCCATACATTTCCACTGCCGTGGGAGGACCAGGAAAAAGAGAAAATTATACACATACTAACCATGTTTTTTTTCTGGTCTGGAACACAGCAGTGGGAAGGGTCCCTCATCCCACTCCCTCCTCCCAATACTAATCTAACCTTTTTTCACTACAGTAGTCAAAGACATAGAGAGTGAGGGGAGGAGCATAATTTAATTGGGGAATAAGACCTGTCAATCAAGCACAAGGTATGATTAACCCCTTATATCTCCATTGCCGTATTTCAGACCATGATAAGAGAATCATTGTGTTTGTATGATTCTTTATTTGATCATTTTAATCCTGACTGAGCTAAACTGTTTATGATAATGAATCAGGCTCACATGACTTTTGTTGTTTTGATGGTCATGAGACCCGGAAGTGTTTTTTTTTTTTACTTCTATCACATGGCAATGAGATTTAATAATAAAAAAAAAAAAAAAGACAGAAAAATGGCGTCAGTCACGTTGTTAGTAGTGCTGCGTCACTAAATAATCTGACTGCAATGAGCAGAGTGGAAAATCTGGGGTAAGATTTAAAGGGGAATTGTAAGTAGTGTAAAGGGGCTAGCAAGGGAAAAGGGGGTGTTACTGGGTCTGACAGCTTTTTAGTGGGGAAGATCAACTTGATGTACAGCTAAGAAGGGTCTAGATGTAGAGTATCTTATTTTCTATGTCAAGGATGTCAAACTTGCAACCTTCCAGGTGTTTTGAAAACTACAACTCCCAGAATTACTGCAGCCAGTTGCAGTTTTCAAACATCTTGGAGTTGGGGGTGCAAGTTTGACATCCCTGAATTAGAAAAGGAATGTTATCAGTTTAGAAGGTTGGTGTTCCAGGTTTTCTTTTTTAAATAATATTGTAGGAAACATACAAACAGCACAGCCTGTGCATATTATTCTCCAGATAATCTTTATATTAGAAAATGAAGTGTTACCAAAAAACAACTGGGTAGATTTTATTACAAATATGCATTGTGCTGCTTAGATTTGACTGCATCTGCTCCTTTAATTTAACCTACCTTCCTGTATAATTTCTGGTTCTTCAATTAAACTTACCTTTCTTGTAAATTATTTCAGTGGTTTTTGCAATGTTGGGAGTTGTAGTTCTACCACAGCTGATCAGAAGATTAGACAGCTCACATAAACAACGTCCCAGGTAAGGTTTATGATATGAAAAATATTTTAGGTTCCACTTAACATTTCTTGTTCCTTTCCTATGTATTCACACAGCTCTGATTCTTTATATGTCACTTTAGCACTGAAGTGGTTAAATCTGGCATTCAGCCCCTTTCCTGCCCTTCGATTGTAAATATAGCTAAAAGTTGTTTACGTGAAAGATCCTGCAGGAGGAGCCTGGGAGGCTGGACTCAGACTAGACACAGAATGCACTGCCAGAGAGCCAAATCCTGAGCTAGGAGGAGCCTGCACATAGGTCTGTATATCATATATATCTATAGATGTACCAGAAATACACATACTGATCACATTGTTTCTACAATTCCTGTTCATTACAGATCTCTGTAGCCTGAGATCTTTTTTTCATATTTTGCATAATTTTCTCTAATAATCAATAACAATTAATGCAGGAGCGCAATCTCCCTTCTTTCTTTACATTTAACTACTACTAATCTAATACTAAGGATAAAGCACTGTAAGCCTCTCTACTGCATACTAAGCTTGTCTAGAATATTTCATTCTTATTTTTGATCAGCACAGTCTCTTCTGAACAGAGATTTTCAACATGTGGTGCACTTTTTCCACTTCTCCAAGCTGTCAGATACAGGGTGCTATGTCAAGAACAGCTGGAGGGCTCTGGTGGATATCCACATGACCTCTCCTTCAGCAGAACTTCCTGGTAAGCCAAGTTCTATTCTGTTCAATGCTTTATCTAAGCAGTGTTGCTTGAGAACTGCACTGTGTTGTGTGACAGACATCATCAGGACATGTCCATCACAGGAGCATGCACCTTTTTAGCCAGGGAACAGAAAAGAAGATACTGGAGAAATGTGTTTCTTATACTTCAGGTACTTTTTTCATTAAAAGCATTGGAAAGATTTGTTTAATTAAAATCACAAAGTATTAGGGGAATGATACATGGCTCCAGTGCTGTAAATGGACTAATACATTTTTGTGTTGTAGTTTTCTTGGTAGAGTACAGTAACAGGAGCACCTCTTGTAGTCATATAGTGGATAATGCACCCTCAACTGTAAATTATAAGCATATAACCTACCCCTGTAGTGGATTTCTATGAGAGGAACTGTAAGATTATAGCCTTATAATCTTGCAATTCCAGGAGGAGAAGGAAACCAGAAGCCACAAAGGGGTAGGTTATAATAAATAACGCACCCCCAACTGTAAATTAAAGGGATTTTAGGAGTCACCTTGGAGTTCAGTGCCCTTTATAAAAGCAACTCAGCCTGCAGCCTCATACTTTTATATGGTCACAGGCGGCCGAGTACCTTTTATACAGGGCATGGAACTCCAAGGTGACTTTTAATATCCTTATAATTTACAGTTGGGGGTGCATTATCTACTATATCAGAAGTCACCAAGGAGTTTGTGACCATATAAAAGCACGAGGCCACAGGCCGAGTACCTTTTTTACAGGGCACGGAACTCCAAGGTGACTTCTAATACCCCTTTTATTTACAGTTGCATTATTTATTATAACCTACCAATTTGTGGCTTCTGGTTTCCTTCTCCTCCTGGAACTGCAAGATTATAAGGCTATAATCTTACAGTTCCTCCCATAGAAATCCACTACAGGGTATCTGTTGTATTCAATTAGATCAACTGGACTTGAAGTTTAGTTCTTGAAGACGTTTCGCTAGTCATCCGACTGGCTTTCTCAATTCAGAATGACTTGTACAAGAATCTTTGGCAATTATGTACCCTGGAAAATCCCAATTAGCATATCACAGCCAAGTGTTAAGGCGTGATTGGATAGTGGCTAAGACGTGTTATAGGAACGCCCAGAGTAAGGTGTCAAAACAGCATTGTACATGGCAGACAGTTGGTGTCGAACCCCCCCACAGTGTACCTGCATCTTAAGGATAAAGGACATACCTTTGAAGATTGTAATGTAAACATATTGGCAAAGGAACGTGACTGGTTCAAGAAAGGTGTTAAGGAGGCCATTTATGTGAAAATAAAGAAACCAAGCCTAAATGCAGGTGGGGGGGGGGTTTCGACACCAACTGTCTGCCATGTACAATGCTGTTTTGACACCTTACTCTGGGCGTTCCTATAACACCTCTTAGCCACTATCCAATCACGCCCTTAACACTTGGCTGTGATATGCTAATTGGGATTTTCCAGGGTACATAATTGCCAAAGATTCTTGTACAAGTCATTCTGAATTAAGAAAGCCAGTCGGATGACTAGCGAAACGTCTTCAAGAACTAAACTTCAAGTCCAGTTGATCTAATTGAATACAACAGATATACCATGACCTGGATGAATGAGAACCTTCACAAGCACTACAGGGGTAGGTAATAAAGGCATATATGCTTTGCTTTTCGTGTAGAATCCTTCAGTTACAGTATCATTGTTATTATTAATAAATATTAAATATTAATGAGTGCACATTAACACAGTGTACAAAGAACAGAACATGAAATAAAAACTTTAATTATATTGTAAACTTTTATTCCATTAATTTTGCCCTGATGTTAGATAAAGACAAATGCTTATAATACATAATACAATGTTTCAGTTAATTAATCCAGTCCTTTGCACATTGTGCTGACTGACCTTTCCCCCCTCTTTCTATGCCACTGTATCACCTAACTGTCACACCAGCTTCTCTGTCACTACTGAGAATAATAATAAATAGAAAAACAAATGGGTATGGTGTACTTAGGGATGTATTAAGGAATATATTGAAGACTTAAGTGAAAATTGAAGCCTTAATATAAATGAACATTAACGAATTCTAAAATTAAAGGAGATTCTGTTCAGAATCTGAAAATATCCCCTTTTAAAAACACCAATAATCTGTAAAATCACACTGGTAAATAGCATTAAAGTAAACGATATCCCTCAAGAACTGGGTGGAAGAACTGTGTGCATGTACAGTAACTGGCCACTCCCCTGATCTCAGTCACATGCTCTCTTGTCTAATCTGTTCTGTAATGGGATTGGCTAGAGGCTACTAGTGGGTGTGACCAACTAAACCAACTGTAACAAGTTCCTGCAGTATCATAGGACTGAGCATGTGTAAAGAAGATAATGGTCAGTGACCACACTGTGTGATAGTGAGATGTTGGGAAATAAAACACAAACACCATGTTAGAAAGGGAAATTTCCCAACAATCATATCAAAATGAGCGGCAGCATTATGGAGAAACCATATCTAGAATTCTGTGGGACAGAATTTGCACACGGAACTTGGAAAAACCCCAAAACCTGCAACATTACAGATGGTTTTTCCACAATAATGCTGATTGCAGACATGAAAGATATAACTATCTATTAGTTATGACTTCATATAAGGGAACTAAAGTTAAAACCAACCTCCCCCTACTATCTAATGTACCCAGGAAAATGCTTGGTCCTCATCCTGCATTAGATTATGCACAGTACTTACACTAAATCCTGTTCCCTGTTTTATCTTCCTTTTCAAGCCAGGGAATGCATCACCAATAGGAGGATGCACTCTTTGCTGGACACATGTTCCCATAGGTTAGCCAGTTGGCCTGCCTATCTTGTAAAGCAGAAGGGACAGGACTTTTAGTAATGCTGGCCTGGATATACCCTATTAAGATATTAGATGATTTAGACATTCATTCATCAAATTTACATGAATAGGTAAAATGGGAGTTAAACCCACTCTTCCCAATGTAATATTGGGTTAGTGTGGGTCACCCTCTGCTCTCCTTACCTTTCTGGTTCCCACGATGCAGAAACTCACGCAAAGTCATTACTGCATTGAGATAACCAGGATAGAAAAGTAGCTTGGAGGATAAGTATTACATCTCCCTGGTAATGTTTTTACAGATAATTTCGCAATTGTGAGTCAATCGCACTAAAAACCCAGGTCAAGTCATTCTTCAGACATCACAGAAACATCAGAAGGTGAGTATATAGTGTATGGGCCCCTTAAAGGACTATTATACTCACCTCTACCCGCACCACAATAATACCCAGGGGTAGGACTTGGGGACTTCATCTATCAGCCGTTATACTAGCATATGGTTTCCCTTGCCACTCTGGTCTGCTGTGCCCCTCTGCTACTGTCAGTGAACATTTGCAATCTGGCAATCTGCCTTTGCAAAGAGTGTCTTCCAATTGGCTACATCATGGACAGCAGGAACAAACAGGAAGAGCACTGGAGCAGCAATTGAAAAGTCATGTAAGCTGATTGGTGAAGCACCCAGCGGGGAAGAGTTAAAAGTTTAGGTCCTCACCCTGGGTATTATTAATGGGTGGAAGGAGAAGAGCAACAGAGAGGTGAGTATAATTGTCCTTTAATTGTCCTTTAACTGTCCTTTAACTGATCAATGTTCTCCCAGTGGTGAAGACTTTGCTTAATTCAGGCTTACACAGATTGCAGGTTCCTTTATTTTCTACATATTTGAGCCATTGTAAACATATAGGAAGAATAATTGATTGATTGGTAACAACTTTTTAATAGATAGGGTATAATGCTGTGAAGTTGGCATAATGTGGATGAGCCAACACATGATAAAGTTAGAACAGGAGCTAGCAGTGGACAGGGATATAATTGCAGTGAAACAGATAATCGTGAAAAGAACAGATATTTTCTAATCTAGACGAAGACACTAGGTGACCACACTATTTGCGTATCTATAAGGCTTTAGAGTAAGGTATTCAATATGCATAATTGCTTAAGTTGATTATATTTACTTATTTCAAAGACTCTCCTGAAAGGACATGCCATATTTCTCGGAGCATCACATGTGTATAGGCGATCAGTCAGTGTTCGTTCATTGATCTGGCAGGACGAATCAAAGTGTGTTGGCCTTTACAGATACCTCGCTGTCGCTTTCCCTTCCGGGTATTGTCCATCAGTCAAAGTCTTAAAAATTATGCCACAGCCAATAGCATGTGAATGCTATTGAAACAACCTCTTCTGTTGCAACCAGCTCACATCCGCAGCATAGGAACTAAACATGCTAACCAGGGATCAGGATCTGTGAATCCTTTCAGGAGCGACTTTGGTATAGGTATGTATAACAAAAAAATATATTCCCTTAAAAATGAAATGGTAACTAACTAAACTCTAATCGCATTACTATATGTCTATCATTTCTTGCTACTCATTGGAATCCAGCCATGTCCCCATGACCATACTTATTCCACGGTGTCCCATGAGATGTTGAAAATATTTTTAAGTAACTGGTAGTAACCAGTTATTTTGTGGAGAACTATGTTTACCAAGTTCCGATATAGACACAGAGTTGGCTATTGTCTTCATCATTTGCAATAGAGCTTGACATTTGAATTGCTACAGATGACTCTAGCAACAAGTCAGTGTTTTTTTACACATGCCTAATAAGGGGAAATCCTGGCTGATATTTATGCTTTAGGCTGGGTACACATGGAGGGACTTATTGTCCCAACCGAGCGCTCAGCCAGGACAAATGTCCGTTGGTCGCGGACGCCTGCCCCACACCAGTCGATATTTTCGGACGATCGACCGAAAGTGCTATAAATCGGTCGGTTGGCCAAAAATATTGACTGGTGTGTACCCAGCCTTAGAAAGCACCAATCTCAACAATGGCTAACTATTGTCAATCTTCCCTGACCGAAAATTACTAATAAACTCTCTAGCACCAGAACATTCAATCCCTATACAGAGTGTAGGGAGGGTGATTGGGTAAATGTATTTGAGAATGTGTATAGCCAGTATAAAGGGGAACTTAAGTCTCCAGACAACACGTCCCAATAAACAGAGAGCATAACAAAAATACAACAACCTGTAGTGGCTGTTGATTTATGAAATTAACCTGAAGGTACTAGGGGTTAGCTCCCATAATTAACCCCTTTTGTTTTGGTGGAAGTCTACACTTCACATTATCTCTAGTGTACAAAAGATTAAAACAAGAAAGCTGCAGCATTGCTTCCTAGAAGCTGATGTCAATCAAATTACAGCATAGAGACACGCCTATTAGTCACAGATCACGCTGAAGCATTCTGCCTCTCCGAGACAGAACAGATATTAAGCAGTGTTGAAAACATATTTTTGAGATTTGAAAGTGTTGAAAAGCTTTGTTACCCAACACATTCCTTTGCACTTTTTTACAAAAAAAACAACAGTAATCTTTGCCGTTTATTTCCTATGAAACTTTGAGAAAAGAAAACTAAAAATTCACAAGTTAGTCTCGTGATTTGAACCTTTAACCTCTTGTGTGTTTATAAAATAAGTACTTTTGAGCCACCACAGCATGCACAATAAAATCAGGTACATTTAGAAACTTTATATTTTGCAAGGAACAGAATCAAAGCAAAAAGAAACAAGTTTGTGCAGCTAGTAGCACCAATGCTATTTTAGAAAAACAGCAGCACTTCATTAATCCATTAATAAAAGTTATCAATAAGAGACAAAAAAATATAGAAGACCAATTGATTTTAAATGTTCTTTAGTTTATTACACCTACTCAACCTTATAATAAAATATAATGTACCACTTACACATATTTTAAGTGATTCTACCATTGTGTGTATCCCAACAAATGATATTAAAAGTGTGAAATAAAAGTTTAAAGGGTATGTCCACCATTTGTTAACTTTGTTTTAATCAGTTTAAAGGAATAGTTCACTTAAAAAGTGAACTACTGTATTCCTTTAATGTATTGATTGAAGACCGAGAGGTTAAGGCTCCTTAAGCTCCTGGTCTTCAATCAATACATTAAAGGAATAGTTCACTATAGTTCACAATGTCTTACCTTCCATTCTTCAGTAGTAGAGAATTGTACCGTGTTAGCCATAGATGAAAGTGAAGACATCTTGGATATAAAGTAATACCTTTTATTGGCTAACTAAAATGATTGAAAATGCAAGCTTTCGAAAGGTATTAATTTATATCCAAGATGTCTTCACTTCCATTCTTCAGTACAACTTGCAGGAGAGGAGGAAGAACTCAGGGCCATTTCTAGCCATCTTGGTGCCCTAGCCTGATCAGATCGCAATCCTATCACGTGCCAGCACTTTCTCAGAGTATTGCCATTAACATTTTCAGGGCCAGCAGAGTATTTAACCATTTCACTTGCCAGCATTGAAATGCCTCCTCCTTTGAATTGTTCACTGCTCACCCACTGTAAGTTCTAATTGGAGAGTTGGGTGGAAGGAAGAAAGAGGCAGGGATAGTGATCTAATGGCTTCTAGTCACAGGGGCCACTGTTATTAAGTCTGCAGCAGCTTTTACCTGGCATTTAAAAATTGTTCTCCTCGGTTCTTTTTGCTGGTCTCATCCTCCCCCCTCCTTCACCATCAGTTCATTTGCTACATTGTTTTTTAAGAAGAGGGAGCGGTGTTCAGGCTCTATACTAAATACAATGTTGCAAATAACAGCAGAACAAGGAGAGCAGTTCTAACGCAGCAAGGAAAAGCTGACAGGGAGAACACTGGGTGCCCTGGTTTAACATAGGCCTATGCCTAAAAACAGCCCTGAAAGAACTTACCGCGGATTGCTCCAGCATTGGCTTCTTACTGACAGTCTACAACGCATCCACAGTCCTTTGCACTGTGCGTGCATGTGCTCACATTGGTGCCAAAATGGTGATATTAGAATTTCTTACATTAATATTAGAGTATTAAAGGGGGATGAAAGTGACTCCAGACCTGCTTTTTTTGTATAGTTATCCCTTATGACCATCAGTAAATGTATATAAAGTATAGCACTGACTTATATTAGGTACAACACAAAATATACAAAATACATAAACTTACTTACAGAGCTGAGATCCCTAATGGAAAAAATGGAATGGTCAAATGGCAGCTTAAACCACACCCTTGTGCCTGCTCCATGTGAAAGGAAATGTAATCCAGAAAAAGTTTCTCTCTGCTACACAGGATGTGATGTGTATTGTAATGGACATATACACCAAGGCTCCTATATAACATCTCCAGCCTGCAGGTGATGTCAGTGAGTAATGAAATGACACCCTGTTCTATATGGCTATGAGGACAGAAAGGAAAAGTAGATTGTGGTGTGGTGTGTGCTTTGGAGAGATATTGACTGCAAAACAAGGTCCTATGTATAAGATCCTGTTACTACCTGTTGGGAGGACATATTATTGGACAGACAATTTACCTTATTGGATACAAACTCTGAGATAACAGATAAGTGTACACCAACTTACAAGGACACACAATATACAGGCCTGGTCAATATTCAAAGTGGTGCACCATAGACAGGCACACCACTGAATACTGCACATGTTATGTAGGGAACCTGTTTATGTGCACTGTCTGCTTTGTACCTACCCATAATCCTTCCATAAAGCAGTGATCTGGTACAAATTGGTGGCAGCGGTGCTGGTAATACCATTTATTCTCCCTGTTTTCTCTGTATGTTTGTTCTCTGTATTAAGCTATGGAGGCTGTTCCTGAAAGTATTGATTTAAATCCTCCTGTCCTTGTACCTGCAGATGAAATTCCCCAATTAGACTCCGTAGCTCTACCAGGCCCAATTGACTAACCTATTTTTAAACCTGTTCCATTTGATGGGGTAACTAGGGAGTGGACTGATTGGCTAGAACAATTTGAATTGGCAGCTGCTATTAATGGTTGGGATGAAGGTGATCGCTGGCAAGTCCTTAACCTTTTGCTTAGTGGTAAAGCCAGGCAGGTATACCAAGGATTTACTGTAATACTGAAATAAAAAGCAGTTATAAGGCAATTAGATCTGTATAAAAGAGTATATAAAGGATAAATTCATTTCTTTAGGTAAACTGGGAATGAGAAGTGTTTGTTTATACGTTAGATTATTAGGGCAATGCTATTATAATAACATGATGCTGTGAGGTACCTTCTGTTATAATAGATGAGGTACCATCACCACTTGCCGTGGTGAATACTAATAAGTATTAACCTAGCATGTTTAGTTTCAACCACACAGTGTGGCAGGATTGTCTGGGTCTACTCTCAGACCTACAGGATTATCCTAGCTGGTTCCTCTGGAAGCTGGTGACTGTCTCACTGTATCACAAAACAATCCAGGTCACACTCATGCACACCGCTGTTGGCTCAATGCCAGGCAATTCCGTAGGTGCAGTCCCCCTGCCCTCCACTCCCAGGGCCAAACACTTCTTTAGCACTAGAAAATATAGGGGAGCACACTACAAATGGTGAATCCAAAATTTTATTGTGAAAAACAACAACAACGTTTTGGGACGCCTTGTCCCCCCTGAGGAAGGGACAAGGTGTCCTGATACGTCGTGACTGTCTGAGTAAAAGTATGAAATATACCTGTGTAAAGATTGTATATCCACTATATCCACACATAGCAAAACATACACACACGTAATTTCCATTGTGCACCAACGAGCACACTTTTGCTAGTATATATATATATATATTACAATCTGTAAATTCACTGTTAGATCTCCATTTTACTTTTAGACGGTGTGATCTCAGTATTTAAAGTTCTATGGTGCTAAGGGCTGAACGCATTACTGGTCATGTCCCTTAATTTCTAGGAAATTTGCAGCTAGGCAGTGGAGCTGATATTGTCCATCCTCTCTCATAGCATACAGACCAGCAGGACTCTATCCCAGTGGCAGTGGCAACCATGGCAGTGTGGGTAGGGTTTTTGCAGCCAAGATCCAAAACCTTCTCTATTTCTGGGGCTTCAATATATCAGAGATCTAGTGATCAGTGCTGGTGAACTGGTGCACTTACTAACAGTTTTACCAATAATCAGCCATTTGGCCATTTGCATCCACTCTATTCTTGTATGAGGATTACAGTGGCCAATGGTGATATATAGAGAGAGCACATATGTATCATTAAAGGGCAAGTTCAGTGCAAATACTTATGCTTTTCAGAAAAGCAGTATTTTTTCATCCCAATGACCTTAATCTGCCAATTCAGCATTTTGTCTGTGTATAAATAACTGCAACCGAAATACTGACTTCCTGTTTGCACTACCCCCAGTAGAGACCGTTATGGTCTTGCCCTTGACCCAGCGTCTGGGTTTGATTTAGTTGCTCAGTAGAGATCTGAGCATCTTTGACCCATCCAACAGCCAATCAGTAGAAATTACTGTAAGGAACATTCCAAGGATGAGGTGCATCCTGGGAAGAAGAAGGACCATTAGAACCTGAAATATCAGCTCACTAATGTCAACAGCAGGGAACAGCAAAGGGTATGAAATCAACTGATTTTTCAAAATGGGAAAGAATATGTAGAATAACTAAGTATGCCTTACGCAAGCTAACAATTTAACAAATATTGATAATTTCCACTGAACTGTCCCTTTAACTTCTGTAGTCCCAGCAACACAGTCCAACCAAAACGATCAATTCTACAACCAACAGAGGATACATGGGCAGTTATCAGGAATGTGTTAGAATCCTAATGCAAAAAAACTTAAAAGTTTCCTACTAGTTAATGAAAACTGTTTTTCATGAGGTTAGAAGAATCTGACAATAATTTAGAAAGGAGCACAGAAAGCAATTCTGTTGAACTATATACAAACACAAGACAATTAAATATAGCTGAAGCATATGAATAAGTAGAAATTAAAGAGGAACTGTGGTCCAAAAATGACTTTAGGTAAATTGATAGGAATTGCTCTCCTGAGAGTTTTTGCAATTTATTTCCATTGTTTATTTTACATAGTTTTAAAGATATTTACATTTTTGTGTGTGATATGGCAGCAGCATCACCAGGTCCTCTGCACGTCCTGCTTCCTGCTCTGAAACCAGTCAGTCAATCTGCCCTGTGTCTTCTCCCTTTTGCAGCCCCCCTGGTCCCTCCCACTCATGGACCCTCCAGTTGCAGGCCCCCCTTGGCCCATTCCCTTACAGCCCCATGTGGCCCTGCCCACTCGCGTGGGCCGTGGCCCCGCCCACTCATGGGGGTTAAGTCCCACCCGCTTGCGGGTGCCTAAGCCTCACCCACTCATGGTTGCCTAAGCCCCACCCGATCACAGGTGCTGTGGACTACTCTGACACCCCCCCACCCCCGAAAACTCTGTGGAAACAGCCTTTTCACTCTGCCTGAAAAGGCTGTTTTCACATAGTGAGAGAGAAGGGCTGTAGATTCCCTTACCTTCTCTGCAGCTGCAGGTACTTCACACAGCAGAGAGGAAGAGGGACTTCCGGTCTCCCTCACACACTGAGGGAGTCTGAGGCTAAGCACGCCGGCGACACTGTGCAGGAAAAGCATTAGGAATGTCACATGTCAGCCTCCCACCCATTAACTTTCTGGTCAGTCATTTCTTATATGTACATCTTGGGCTGTGGAGCACGTAGAGAGGTGGTTGATGGCTCGTTGTAAAGGTAGGAAACTGGAGACCACAGTTCCCCTTTAAGATGCTCATCCCCTATACTTTACCTTCAAATGCTCACGCAACCTTTCCCCAATGTTCACGCGCCATCTGAAGAACTGCCTGACCCATTCTTTTTTCAATCACAAATTAATGGCCCAGCAGGAACAGTGCAGAACTGTTGGAGGTAAAAACCCCTGTCCAGAAAATGTGGTATTTATTTTTAGATTTTGTGGTATTTATATTGTAGATAGATACGAACGAATGTCTAATCTTTCTAATGTCTACCAGCATAACTCTTGTCATTTTATTCTCCTCTTTCCACCCATTTCTCATAATTTGTTTTTTTCTCCATTTAAGTGAGTCATTTGCAAGGACATCATGACTGACGGGCTACCCGTCTCAGTTATCACAGTGCTGATGCTGTCTATTCTAAAGGTACAGTACTGTGATAACTGAAGGATGGCAGCCATCTTAACTTCAACTACCCAGCAGAGGAATGTCCTTCAGGAAAATGTGCTCATCACTTTAAATGTTTCTAGTTAAGGACCAAAAGGCAAGTGAAGCAAGATCCAAAAACAGAAACATGTTTATCGCTCATGAAAGTAGTTTGTGGAATAGATAAAATGATTTTACAGTAAGTTTATCAGTCTTTTAGGGATAGGCTTGAGTGCACATAAAAACGTTGTGCAATTCTGTACGCTTTAACTGCTTGTATCCGCTTTTACGTGTTGGAGCTTACGTTTCGCAGGGGTTATGGGTAAAATGTCATGTTAATTGTGTCACTTTTCTATGCTCCATGGACTTATATTAGGTGCGATTTTGATAAAATCAGACCAAAAATGGTGAACGCATGTGTTATAAAATCGCAAAAGATTGCAAAGCATAGTGGGGCCTACTTTCCACCATTTACATTATAAAAAATGCTGGCGTTAAATACTTATGTGCAAACAGCCGTGCAGCCTCTGGTAAATAGGCTTGCGACGGCTATGCGCGTGCCTGTTCCGGTACTCACGCATCCCCAGAAAAGCGAGGCATAAAGTTGCGCTAACCGAGTGAAAAGAGGGCTGTGTGGCTCGCTCCCAGGTAAATGGCCCCAATAGTGTTATTTCCTTTTATGACTGTTTGCTTTTACTTTTCACTCCTGCTTTCTGTGTCCCTGGGGATTACTTAGTTATATTGCTGGAATATGCTGTTCTGCAGTAGAAAAAAGAAAATGAGCTTTTTAAAAAGTACCCCTTAAACACATCCATCTAAAAAGTGTGATGTGGGTAGTACAGGGAAATGCATACAGTATTTAAAGGGCATGTCCACCCCCAAAACTATAATCCCCCCAACTACTGGCCCCACCATGTAGTGTAGTTTAATCCTTACCTCACATCCCAGCTCCATAGGGTTCTCCTGTAAACCCCCCCCCAAAGTCTCAAAACTAACCACCAGGAGGATAGCAGGTCTCTGCCTGCTATCTAGCCTCCGGTAGATATTTGCCATGCGCACTGCAGCCCTTCTCCCCCCTCCCTCCCCCTCCCTCTCCCTTCCGTTCTACTATCCTCCCTCCCCCTCACCGTAAACCTATATCGCTTCTTAGCCCCTAGCTCCCGCTCCCCAGCAGCACCGCATTTTCTTTTTTAAAAAAGCTCCCCAAACTCTTACTTACCTCTCCACTTTCCTCCGCTGCACTGAATGACCGGCAGCCGCGTCCGTGATTGGCTGCCGCTCAGCCAATCACAGACGCGACTGCCGTCCCGCCCCTCTGCTTGCATTCTCGCAGCAGAGGGCCGGCAGTGCGGCGGAGGATCGAGGGGAGGTAAGTAAGAGTTTGGGGAGCTTTTGGAAAAAAGAAACATGCGGTTGGGGCTGGGGGACATGGGGGAGCAGAATATTAAAAAACGAATTTAGGGGTGGACATGCCCTTTAAAACAAAACCTTTAATTAGTGTATAGAAAGAACACAGTACCAGAAATATGAGCTTAACTGATAAAAGTGTGTTTTAAAGTTCGTGCAAATACATATGCTTTTCAGAAAAAAGATAAGTTTTTTTTTTCATCCCAATGACCTTAATCTGCCAATTCATCATTGTGTCTGTGCATAAATAAGCAACCGAAATACTGACTTCCTTTTGGCAGGACCCTTAGTAGAGCTGTTATGGTCTTGCACTTGACCCGTGCCTGGGTTGATTCAGTTGCTCAGTAGAGATCTGAGCATCTTTGACCCATCCAACAGCTAATCAGTAGAAATTACTGTTAGGACATTCCAAGGATGAGGTGCATCCTGGGAAGAAGAAGGACTGTTAGAGGACTGTTAAACCTGAAATGTCAGCTCACTAATATCAACAGCAGGGAACAGCAAAGGGTATGAAATCAACTGATTTTTCAAAATGGGAGAGACTATGTAGAATAACTAAGAAGGCATTACACAAACTAACAATTTAACAAATATTGATCATTTCCACTGAACTGTCCCTTAACGTTGTATAAAATTTTTCTTGGCTTTTTGTTCAGATACATTTTTACTGGTGTTGCAGCATGATAATCCTTAACATTTTGCAGCTTATTTACCCAGAGCCACAATCAAAATAAATGTCTCTTCTAGTATTTTATACCAAATTTGTCTTGCTATTAGCTGCATTAAATAGTCACAGTAAAAAAGCTCTGTAATGAACAGGACTGATCCACAGGGTTACAGGGGAATCCCCTGGTGGGCCCACAGCCCATTCACCCAAGAAAACAGAAAAAACTTCAAAAATTTAAATACAGAGTCAAAGGGACAGTAAAGCTGGGTACACACAGTAACGATAAAGCCCCGTACCGTCGGATCCGACGGTATCGGGCTTTATCGTTACTGTGTGTACGTTCGTTTCCCGAACAAGCGCGTGGCCGCCGAACATCAGTCGGGTCGGCGTACACTCGTTCGGGAAAGGCCGAAAATTTCCATCGGCCGCGCTAGACTCCCTATAGGAGTCTAGCGCGCCGATTGAAACACACAGTCGGGACTGTGTGTATGCAATCTTTGAAAGATGGCAGACAGGATCTTGCAAATCCTGTCTGTCATCTTTCAGAATCTGTACTGTGTGTACCTAGCTTTAAAATACATTATAATAAACAATAGAAGTCAGTGAGTGAGAGATTTGTAAATGAGTGATAATAGAGATATGAAATGTTAGGTGGCCCCTAAACCTCGTCTCATATTCCTGTGGTGTCCGTCCAACACTGGTATTGATTATTTTGCGTCTGCTGCTTGTGTGTCTTTTGTGATAAGAAAGAAATAAAGTCACGGCAACTGATATTGAATCACTTTGTGTGACCTAAACACTATTAAAAAGCACTGCAGCTTGTTTGTCTTTACTCTATTAAGCTTGTGTGCAGTATGCAAACCCCCAATTCTATACAGAATCATCCCCTCGGTGCTCACCCGCATGTGCACACACCACGGTGCTTACCTCCCCCCACTCGCGCACACACACCCGGCAGGCTTCTTGGACCGACCTGGGGTAGTTGGCTAGAAGACACATGAAGTCACATGGCCAGCGTGAGCAGGTGGGTCCAGCATCCGTGCATATCGACAACCTTTTTTAGTATATAGGATGTGCCGTGCGCTCCAATACACATCTGTATTATTGAAGCATATGGATACGCACGGAAGATTGTGCACATATGTGTTCCAAAAACAGATCAGAGTGCAGCATACATCAGGTGGTTTTCTCGGATTGCATAGAGTTTGCAATGCAAATCGGAAATGTGATTAGAATGCAAAATGTGTTCTGAATTCCTTGGCAGTTTAGAAAAGCCTGCAAATGTAGTTTTATGGACATTGGCACACAGGAGCACCAGGAGTAAACCGTGCAACCAGGACTGTCCGTGAAATATTGAGGGACATGTTAGTATGGAATATTAGCAATCCTTGATTAATGCTATCTTTCAACCCAACTTTGTAACTAGTAGTTCAGGTTTCAGCCTCCTTGAGGCTGACAGTGCCAAGGGAATGGGCACTGTCAGAAGCTAAAGAATTTAACAAATAATTATGCAGTTGAATTTCTAAAATCTTATTGTGGTGGCTCCATGGGTGACTTTTAAAACCCCAGCAGGGCTGCAAATCGCATACTAATGTTTGGCAAGATGGGATTTCTGCACTGCGGCTCTCAGTAAACGACAATGACAGTTATGATTTCTGGGCTTCAAAATGTTTTGTTCCACATAAATTACCCTTTTAAATAAGAACAAAAAGGTGCTTCTGAAGTTACTTTAGTCAACTTTATCTTATCTGGAAGTGTACCTTTCACACAGTTTCAAATAATTTTCATAAACATTTCATTTTTGTTTTAGTTGAATGGGGAATTGACAGTGGATTAAATGATCCATGGTAAATTTGAAACCCTCCCATACAGATCCTTGCTATTACATTGGAGCCCCATTCTGAGTGTGAGAGATTAATCGTGTAAGAGTTACAAAAAGTAGGGTTGCATTTGGTGTTTTTCATAATACAAAATGCTAAAAATAAATGAACCTGAGTGCATTCCTATCAGAGGTAACTGTGTGCTACTGTAGTTCTGAAATCAGCAGGGATCGGTTGGGTGTCCACACATTATTTTACCCAGGCAAGAGGCCCTGAATATAGCAGATATGTGTACCCAATTCTTTAACGTTTTCTTCATAGTCTGTCAAAGGCAGAGCTAGCATGCACTAGCTGGGTTTCCCCAAAGGGTGGCATGCATTGTCAATGCACCTCTATTCAAAAACAGAGGAAAACTCAAAGGTTAGATGTCATATACTAATCAGTAGTCATACATGTATCATTTTGACAGGCTCACTTGTCAAAAATGCTTGTTTTGTGCAGAGCAGGTACTGTGGTTGCATGATGTGTACACATTTTTATACTGGTGGATTTGTGAACATTATGTCACCATTTACTGATTCAGCGTTGCCCCAGTGTTGACTCCCTATGTGTTAAGACGCTCTGCAGCCTGCATAATTTCAGATGGTGAGTTGTGTTCATTAACATTCTATTTGAGGAATGTAGATGAAAAACACATGATGACATGACTAGATTGACAAGCCCTGAAAACAGTTTCTCATATATACCACTAGATGTCACTCCCAAACAAGTAACTTGCTTCAAATAGAGTGCAGGTGTGCTTGGCACACATAGCTCAGTTGTTTGGGCAGGTACATACAGGTTGACCAGGAAAAAATATTTCTGCATTTTATATTTTTTTTCTTGTGCAGCACAAAATGTAATAATGTCATTTCTGTGTGCACAAAGTTATCTTCTAATAGCTTAAATGGATATTCACCACACACACACACAAATAAAGTAATTTTTGCCCAAAACCCACTTATTTTTAAATCCGCATTGTCACATATAGTAAAATAGTGCATTTATCTCTGTGCTTTTGACTTTATTATTGACTGTTTGTATGCGTGTATAATTATTAGGGTTGGGAATTATTAGGGTTGGGATTTAGCAGTAAGTAAACTCCTGGTTATTTCCTATTGTTGTTTGTCTCATTGCCTGGTTCAAAAGTGCGAATTTGCGCAACTTTAATGGTAGCTATAATATAGTCACGCTAAGCCTGAGGCCACACTGTAATATGCACAAGTGCTCCAAAAAACGGACATGCAATTGCACATTATCACGTTCATGTGTGTTGTTGTGCACTGCGATTACACAATGTTGCACAATCAGAGCGCATGCAAAAATGACGATCACATGCGCTCAAATTAATGGATCGCAGCACACATCAACGCACCTAATGTAGCCACAACAATTTGACCACACTAGTGTGCGCTTTTTAACATTTGATCAGATTGTGTGTTCAAATGGGCTGGCGTGGCCTACCCCTAAACCTGGCAACAAGCCAGACATTAAAAACCTTGCACCAGCTGCGTGTCTTTTGTGTGGTCTCCGCACAGCTGCAGCAATGAAGTGATTGAATTAAGTTTTGTTTATCAAATCTATAAAATATCTAAAAGATAGTTATGCTGGCCGGGCCAAAAACTGAACCGCTGTTATGCCTATTCAACAGTCGATCCAACATGAACACTGGATAGGTATGTTGGAGCTGTCCACAACAATTCCTGTCCGGATCACGGTGTGCGATCAATGTTACATGTGTAACGTCTGTCGCAAGCAATTAACCAAATGTACAGGGAGGCGCATGCAGAATCTTGTCAAAAATTAAGTGTTTTTATTGCTGCTTACATTACAGTACAACATGTTTCGAACATACATGCATTCAAGTGTAAACGCATGTATGTTCGAAACATGTTGTTGTAATGTAAGCAGTAATAAAAACACTTTCTGGGAGATTCAATAATGTTCAAATCATTCTAAAACTCACATCAACCCTAAGTAATATTGGACTTACATGTGTTTTACATGGATTTTAGGGCACCGCGCCATTACCAAATGTTTTTGGAAAAAGCTCTGTGCAATACTAATACAAAACCTCGTTGGTTAAATTTAGCATGAAACTTAAAGGATATGTTCACCTTAAAAAAACATTAGTTTACTGGCAAGTTTTTGCTTTAAAAGTTAAGATGGCTAAAACCTTTTCTGGTTGCTGCAGGTGCGCATGACGTCAATGTGCATGACTGTGCGCATGTGTGATGTCATCGTGCCGCATTGTGTTTTAGTCGAATGCGCATTGACGTCATGTCTCATGTGCACTTAGTTCACATGCGCGTAGCGAGGTCGTGCATGTGTGGTGCAAACGGAAATTACCTTTGGAGGCCAAGGAAGCTGGAGGGAGCAGGAGATCTCGCCGGGCGGAGCTGCTGATGCCATTATCCTGGAGGAGGAAGCCAGCAAGTTTGAAACAATAAAGGTAATCTCGGGAGGGATAGAAGAAAAATGTTTTAGCCAACTTAACTTTTAAAGCCAAAACTTGCCACTAAAATAATGTTTTTTTAAGGAGTACATATCCTTTAACGGGGTCTTGTATGGCACTTTAAAGGAGCGCAACTGGGAGCATCTTACCTTTATGCGGTCCAACGATGCACTACCAGATGTAATCTCCTTTACGTCTGATATTCGATTGCAGGATCACGCAATGGTAAGTAACGTGACCTTTTAAAATTGAATCTCCCTGTTTATTTGCAGACAAGATTCTATATGTGCCGACTGGATCATTTTCAAATAATTTTTTTATATGCCGCTGTAATGTCTGGAGGTTAGTTGGCAGAGTATAGCCTACTTTAGTTTTATATTCCAATGTTCCCACAACGTCCCCTGGGAATTTCGGGAGATAAGTTTTCTTATTTACAGTAAAGTGGGGAAAAGTTGAAAATAGCCATTTTTAGTTCTGTATATTCCCAATAAACCAAATTTGTAAATTTTTTCATTATACAATATATAGATTCCAGGGCATTTAAATTTACATGTTCTACCAGTATTACTGTGTAGCTCTTCCTTTCCCAGGTGACCTTGCATTGCCCACTTAGTCAGGTATACAAAGAATATTGAAAGGATGTATTTATTATACAGCTTGCTTCTTTATAATTTTGCCACTTGAGATGATGCAGGAAACAAAAAAAATATTTTTGTCAGTACTAAAGTGAGGCATATGGGGCATCTGATTAAATCGGGCCATATATGGAGGATTGGGATTTCCCAGTAAGGCCGAAAGTTAGCTGCCCACACACGATCTGACAATCATATAATAAAAAACTATTTTAACACACCTAACATAATTTTGTATAATTCCAATACATGTATAATATGATTTTTTCAAAGAATTGAATAAGAATGAATTGGAGCCACAAAGGCACAAAGCAAATAGCTTTTGTGATACCCATGCAGCGTCTGTACGTAAGGGGATAAATTCACGCTAACAGGTATTGAATAGGTTAGCGCAAATTAAACACCTTTTTCCTGTGTTGTGGCTCTGCATGAATAAGGCCAAATATGTTTAGTGCATCAGGTCTCTGCCAGACATGCAGCTAATCGAACTTGTCTAAATCTTTTTAAAAAATGCTATATGGAGCTTGACATGCTTAGGTAGTTACTGGAAAAGGTTGTGTGTCGTTGGCTGTTTTAAATAGCATGTCTGGAGCCCACAAATAAAAAGAATCCATATTAGAAGTCACCAAGGAGTTCCGTGACCATATAAAAGCACGAGGCTGCAGGCAGAGTACCTTTTATACAGGGCACGGAACTCCAAAGTGACTTCTAATATCCCTTTTAATTTACAGTTGCATTATTTATTATAACCTACCCCTTTGTGTCTTCTGGTTTCCTTCTCCTCCTGGAACTGTAAGATTATAAGGCTATAATCTTACAGTTCCTCCCATAGAAATCCACTACAGAGGAAGGTTATTAGGATATTACGTTACCGAGAAAGTTCCATTAGGATATTAGAAGTTACCATGGAGTTCTGTGACCATATAAAAGCACAAGGTCACAGTGCCATGTGCAGACCCTAAACAATTCAACATTGACTTAAGTCTAATTAAGTCCAGTCTCTCTTGTAGAGAATTGCTGCTAATTGCTATAGACTGATAGTACAGCTTCTGTATGCTAAAATATCTTACATTTAGTTGTGTTAAGTCTGGTAAACGCCGTTAGATCCTTTATCCTGACCGACCGTTAGGCACTTTCGACAGGTTTGCAAGGACTGTTGGTCGCAGCTAAAGTACCCTCAGCCGTCAGATTGCCGTGACCCTGAGTAGTAGCAAGCGCAGGATTTTTAAGGAGGGGGGGGTTCATGAATGGGTGACCACCAAACAAACCTAGAAGGAAGATCATTACCAAACACATCCATATATTCTATTATATATGGATCATATAATAACATACTGTATTTGTATTCCCTATTTGCCATGATTATCACAGTCAATACAGATATCACCTTCACTTTTGTTATTAAGTATATTCATTTACCTTTAGTTTTACCTAAAAATCCTTATTTGTGCTACATTATCATTAGTGTCTTTCATAGTTATTGCTGTGACACTGATGGTGGATCTGACAGAATTTGCTGAATATTGTTCCGATCGTACTGTGTATGGCCGCACTTCCGACCGATCCCCATACCACATATGGGGGTTGTGTGTGCTGTTCCCACAGCATGTGTACGAACCCTTAAGTACTGTAAACACAGTCTAAGCAATCACCTCAGGCATCTGCAGGACAGAAGAACAGTAGACAGCACTAAACAGGCAAAAAGTAGGGATTCCAGGCACCAGAAATACTCCCCTAAAGACGCCACTGTAAGGTGTGAGCCATAGAGGACTGCATGATCGGTCAAGGTTTTCGTTCCTTCTAGACCAAATGATCTAGCTACCCCGGTTAGGATTTCATTTTTCTTTTTTAAATTATCTTTAAACACAGTATACATCAGATTGCTAAAAAAAAGTTGCAGTTTTTCACATTACCCAATTTAACCCACCAATACTTGCCACCATAGTTTAGCTTGCAGGAATTATTTACCAAGTCATGTGAGCCCATCTTGAAGTTTAAAGGGCCTGCTAAATTCCCTTTAAAATATATGTGCAAGCTTTGCAAACTCCCTTTATCAGATTCAACATAATCATTTGAATGTGTCATCATATTTGCCACTAAAGGAGACAATGTTTGTTTGAAAGGATGTAGTCATATCCGAGATTGTATTTACTCTGTGAAAAAGGAATTCAGGTCAGGAACTGAAACAATTGAATTCACTAAATACTAATATTACATTTCCCCTTTAAAGCAGCTCTCTGGAAACATTAATCATCAACAGAGATGAGCTGTTTAGAATGATGAACCATAGTAGCCATAAATGTCAGCTTAGGGAATTGTTAGTGTTGTCCAATATTTATCCCCTATGTGCTGAACGGACCAAAAACAACCTAGCTGTGGGTTTGTTTGCTTTTGCCATGCTCTTGCGTCCACTTACACATGTTTTTTTGCTTGCTTCATGCTGACCGACAAGCAAATTAAAAAAAAAGTAGTGAAAATATTATAATCATTTCCATAACTTTTTGAAAATATTTTTTAACCATTTTATATATAAATAATCACCACCACCCCAAACCCCTCTTTTGCATTAAAGGGGAACTGTGGTCCAAAACTGACTTTAGGTAAATTCATAGGAATTGCTCTCCTGAGAATTTTTGCAATTTACTTTCATCGTTTATTTTGCATAGTTTTGGAGATATTTACATTTTTGTGTATGATATGGCAGCAACATCACCAAGTCCCCTGCACTTCCTGCTTCGAAACCATGTGACAGTCACTCTGCCCTGTCTCCTCCTGCCCTTGCAACCCCCCCATGTCCCTCCCACTCGTTGGCCCCATGGCCCCTCCTTTGCAGGCCCCCCTTAGCCCCTTCCCTTACAGCCCCATTTAGCCCCGCACACTCGCGGGTGCATTCGCCCTGCCCTTTCACGGGTGCATTGGCTCCGCACACTCGCAGGGCCCCTCCCCACTCAAGCACCCCAGCCCCCCACCTTACAGAAAACTGTGAAAACAGCTTTTTCAGGCAGAGTGAGACCTCTACTTGTCGGGTAGCCATAGTTGAGACATGGAGGAGGTAGCAGAGGGGAGGGGGAAGGGAGGAGTGCTGCAAAGGGATCTAACTCCATGGAAAAACAAAACCACTGACAGAGTTAGGAGAAAATCAGCACACAGTACATGAATTTAACTTTGCAATGTGGCAATTTGTGTTTTTCAATATAGATGCCCTTTAACATTTTTGCGTGTTGAAATGGCAGAAATTTTGCATCTTGCAATCGCAACCTTAATCTTTCAACAAATCTTTTTAGGACCATATGTCACTCATCTTCATGTCTGGCTCAGAGATTCAGAAGTGATGTCACATGGCATTCCCACCAATCCCTGTTTACTATGACTGTGCATCCCACAGTCAATCAGGGAGGGACAGTAGTTATGTCCCTTTTAGGGACTATGCAAAACACCATTTTCTTATTCAAATCTGAACAAGAAACCAACATCCTGCGATTAAGGCTGAGGCCACACTGCAACGCACAGGAATCGCGCACAAAATCCCGAGAATTATTGCACGCATTGTGTGTGCGATTCTTGTGCGTTTTGCATTTGTGCGTGCGTTTTGTAAGTGCGTTTTGCGCATGTGAACGGACGCATGCTAATGGATGCAAAATTGCATGAGCATCAGAAATCGATTTTCACGTTCTTGCGATTTTCATTTTTAGTGAAAATCATGGGAGCAAAACGCGCATGTGAAAAACGCGCTAGTGTGGCCTAGCCCTAAGAAACTAACTGAATAAGAAACCAACTTCAGCCTGTGAATAAGAAACAATCTCCCCCACCCCCCACCCCTCTTGCGGGTGCCTAAGCCTCACCCACTCATGGTTGCCTAACGCCACCCCGATCACAGGTGCTGTGGACTACTCTACACCCCCCACCCCTAAACTCTGTGGAAACAGCCTTTTCACTCTGCCTGAAAAGGCTGTTTTCACATAGTGGAGAGAAGGGCTGTAATTCCCTTACCTTCTCTGCAGCTGCAGTACTTCTTCACACACAGAGAGGAAGAGGACTTCCGGTCTCCCTCCACACTGAGGGAGTCTGAGGTCTAAGCACGCCGGCGACACTGTGCAGGAAAAGCATTAGAATGTCACATGTCAGCCTCCCACCCATTATTACTTTCTGGTCAGTCATCTTATATGTACATCGGGGCTGTGGAGCACTTAGAGAGTGGTTGATGGCTCGTTGTAAGGTAGGAAACTGGAGACCACAGTTCCCCTTTAAGATGCTCATCCCCTATACTTTACCTTCAAATGCTCACGCAACCTTTCCCCAATGTTCACAGCGCCATCTGAAGAACTGCCTGACCCATTCTTTTTTCAATCCAAAATTAATGGCCCAGGCAGGAACAGTGCAGGAACGTCTGGAGGTAAAAACCCCTGTCCAGAAAATGTGGTATTTATATTTTAGATTTTGTGGTATTTATATTGTAGATAGATACGAACGAATGTCTAATCTTTCTAATGTCTACCAGCATAACTCTTGTCATTTTATTCTCCTCTTTTCCACCCATTTCTCATTTAATTTGTTTTTTCTCCATTTAAGTGAGTCATTTGCAAGGACATCATGACTGACAGGCTACCCTGGCTCAGTTATCACAGTGCTGATGCTGTCTATTCTAAAGGTACAGTACTGTGATAACTGAAGGATGGCAGCCATCTTAACTTCAACTACCCAGCAGAGGAATGTCCTTCAGGAAAATGTGCTCATCACTTTAAATGTTTCTAGTTAAGGACCAAAGGCATGAAGCAAGATCCAAAAACGAAACATGTTTATCGCTCATGAAAAGTAGTTTGGGAATAGAAAAATGATTTTACAGTAAGTTTATATCATTCTTTTAGGGATAGGCTTGAGTGCACATAAAAACGTTGTGCAATTCTGTACGCTTTAACTGCTTGTATCCGCTTTTACGTGTTGGAGCTTACGTTTCGCAGGGGGTTATGGGTAAAATATGTCATGTTAATTGTGTCAGCTTTTCTATGCTTCCATGGACTTATATTAGGTGCGATTTTGATAAAATCACCAAAAAGGTGAACGCATGGTGTTATAAAATCGCAAAAGATTGCAAAGCATAGTGGGGCCTACTTTCCCCCATTTACATTATAAAAATGCTGGCGAAATACTTATGTGCAAACAGCCGTGCAGCCTCTGGTAAATAGGCTTGCGACGGCTATGCGCGTGCCTGTTCCGGTACTCACGCATCCCCAGAAAAGCGAGGCATAAAGTTCGCTAACCGAGTGAAAAGAGGGCTTGTGCCTCGCTCCCAGGTAAATGGCCCAATATGTTATTTCCTTTTATGACTGTTTGCTTTTACTTTTCACTCCTGCTTTCTGTGTCCCTGGGGGATTACTTAGTTATATTGCTGGAATATGCTGTTCTGCAGTAGAAAAAGAAAATGAGCTTTTTAAAAAGTACCCCTTAACACATCCATCTAAAAAGTGTGATGTGGGTAGTACAGGGAATGCATACAGTATTTAAGAGGCATGTCCACCCCCAAAACTATAATCCCCCCAACTACTGGCCCACCATGTAGTGTAGTTTAATCCTTACCTCACATCCCAGCTCCATAGGTTCTCCCTGTAAACCACCCCCCCCCAAAGTCTCAAAACTAACCACCAGGAGGATAGCAGGTCTCTGCCTGCTATCTAGCCTCCGGTAGATATTTGCCATGCGCACTGCAAGCCCTTCTCTCCCCCCTCCCTCCCCTCCCTCTCCCTTCCGTTCTACTATCCCTCCCCCTAGCGTTAAACCCCCTTAATATTCTGCTCCCCCATGTCCCCAGCCCCAACCGCATGTTTCTTTTTTTAAAAAAGCTCCCCAACTCTTACTTACCTCTCCACTTTCCTCCGCTGCACTGAATGACCGCAGCCCGTCCGTGATTGGCTGCCCTCGCCAATCACAGACGCGACTGCCGTCCCGCCCCTCTGCTTGCATTCTCGCAAGCAGAGGGCCGGCAGTGCGGCGGAGGATCAGGGGAGTAAGTAAGAGTTTGGGGAGCTTTTGGAAAAAAAGAAACTGGTTGGGGCTGGGGGACATGGGAGCAGATATTTAAAAAACGAATTAGGGGTGGACATGCCCTTTAAACAAACACCTTTAATTAGTGTATAGAAAGAAACACAGTAACAGAAATATGAGCTTAACTGATAAAAGTTGTTTTAAAGTTCAGTGCAAATACATATGCTTTTCAGAAAAAAGATAAGTATTTTTTTCATCCCAATGACCTTAATCTGCCAATTCATCATGTGTCTGTGCATAAATAAATGCAACCGAATACTGACTTCCTTTTTGCAGGACCCTTAGTAGAGACTGTTTGGTCTTGCACTTGACCCAGTGCCTGGGTGATTCAGTTGCTCAGTAGAGATCTGAGCATCTTTGACCCATCCAACAGCTAATCAGTAGAAATTACTGTTAGGACATTCCAGATGGGGTGCATCCTGGGAAGAAGAAGGACTGTTAGAAGGACTGTTAGAACCTGAAATGTCAGCTCACTAATATCAACAGCAGGGAACAGCAAGGGTATGAAATCAACTGATTTTTCAAATGGGAGAGACTATGTAGAATAACTAAGAAGGCATTACACACAACTAACAATTTAACAAATATTGATCATTTCCACTGAACTGTCCCTTTAACGTTGTATAAAATTTTCTTGGCTTTTGTTGTTCAGATACATTTTATACTGGTGTTGCAGCATGATAATCCTTAACATTTTGCAGCTTATTTACCCAGAGCCCAGCACATCAAATATAATGTCTCTTCTAGTATTTTATACCAAATTTGTGCTTGCTATTAGCTGGCATTAATAGTCACAGTAAAAAAGCTCTGTAATGAACAGACTGATCCACAGGGTTTACGGGGAATCCCCTGGTGGGCCCACAGCCCATTCACCCAAGAAACAGAAAAAACTTCAAAATTTAAATACAGAGTCAAAGGGACAGTAAAGCTGGGTACCACAGTAACGATAAAGCCCCGATACCGTCGGATCCAGACGGTACGGGGCTTTATCGTTACTGTGTGTACGTTCGTTTCCCGAACAAGCGCGTGGCGCCGAACATCGGGTCGGCCGTACACTCGTTCGGGAAAGGCCGAAAATTTCCATCGGCCGCGCTAGACTCCCTATGGAGCTAGCGCGGCCGATTGAAACCACCAGTCGGGACTGTGTGTATGCAGATCTTTGAAAGATGGCAGACAGGATCTTGCAAATCCTGTCTGTCATCTTTCAGAATCTGTACTTGTGTGTACCTAGCTTTAGAAATACATTATATAAACAATAGAAGTCAGTAGGAGTGAGAGATTTGTAAATGAGTGATAATAGAGATATGAAATGTTAGGTGGGCCCCTAAACCTCGTCTCAGATTTCCTGGTGGGTCCAGTCCAACACTGTATTGATTATTTTGCGTCTGCTGCTTGTGTGTCTTTTTGTGATAAGAAAGAAATAAAGTCACGGCAACTGATATTGAATCACTTTGTGTGACCTAAACACTATTAAAAAGCACTGCAGCTTGTTTGTCTTTACTCATTTAAGCTTGTGTGCAGTATGCAAACCCCCAATTCTATAGACATAACCCCCCTCTGGTGCTCACCCGCATGTGCACACACCACGGTGCTTACCTCCCCCCACTCGCGCACACACACCCGGCAGGCTTCTTGGACCGACCTGGGGTAGTTGGCTAGAAGACACTGAAGTCACATGGCCACGTGAGCAGGTGGGTCCACATCCGTGCATATCGACACAACCTTTTTTAGTATATAGGATGTGCCGTGCGCTCCAATACAATCTGTATTATTGAAGCATATGGATACGCACGGAAGATTGTGCACATATGTGTTCCAAAAACAGATCAGAGTGCAGCATACATCAGGTGGTTTTCTCGGATTGCATAGAGTTTGCAATGCAAATCGGAAATGTGATTAGAATGCAAAATGTGTTCTGAATTCCTTGGCAGTTTAGAAAAGCCTGCAAATGTAGTTTTATGGACATTGGCACACAGGAGCACCAGGAGTAAACCGTGCAACCAGGACTGTCCGTGAAATATTGAGGACATGTTAGTATGGAATATTAGCAATCCTTGATTAATGCTATCTTTCCAACCCAACTTTGTAACTAGTAGTTCAGTTTCAGCCTCCTTGAGGCTGACAGTGCCAAGGGAATGGGCACTGTCAGAAGCTAAAGAATTTAACAAATAATTATGCAGTTGAATTTCTAAAATCTTATTGTGGTGGCTCCATGGGTGACTTTTAAAACCCCAGCGGCTGCAAATCGCATACTAATGTTTGGGCAAGATGGGATTTCTGCACTGCGGCTCTCAGTAAACGACAATGACAGTTATGATTTCTGGGCTTCAAAATGTTTTGTTCCACATAAATTACCCTTTTAAATAAGAACAAAAAGGTGCTTTGAAGTTACTTTAGTCAACTTTATCTTATCTGGAAGTGTACCTTTCACACAGTTTTCAAATAATTTTCATAACATTTCATTTTTGTTTAAGTTGAATGGGGAATTGACAGTGGATTAAATGATCCATGGTAAATTTGAAACCCTCCCATACAGATCCTTGCTATTCATTGGAGCCCCATTCTGAGTGTGAGAGATTAATCGTGTAAGAGTTTACAAAAAGTAGGGTTGCATTTGGTGTTTTCATAATAAAAATGCTAAAAATAAATGAACCTGAGTGCATTCCTATCAGAGGTAACTGTTGCTACTGTAGTTCTGAAATCAGCAGGGATCGGTTGGGTGTCCACACATTATTTTACCCAGGCAAGAGGCCGGAATATAGCAGATATTGTGTACCCAATTCTTTAACGTTTTCTTCATAGTCTGTCAAAGGCAGAGCTAGCATGCACTAGCTGGGTTTCTCCCCAAGGGTGGCATGCATTGTCAATGCACCTCTATTCAAAACAGAGGAAAACTCAAGGTTAGATGTCATATACTAATCAGTAGTCATACATGTATCATTTTGACAGGCTCACTGTCAAAAATGCTTGTTTTGTGCAGAGCAGTACTGTGGTTGCATGATGTGTACACATTTTATACTGGTGGATTTGTGAACATTATGTCACCATTTACTGATTCAGCGTTGCCCCAGTGTTGACTCCCTATGTGTTTAAGACGCTCTGCAGCCTGCATAATTTCAGATGGTGAGTTGTGTTCATTAACATTCTATTTGAGGAATGTAGATGAAAAACACATGATGACATGACTAGATTGACAAGCCCTGAAAACAGTTTCTCATATATACCACTAGATGTCACTCCCAAACAGTAACTTGCTTCAAATAGAGTGCAGGTGTGCTTGGCACACATAGCTCTTGTTTGGGCAGTTACATACAGGTTGACCAGAAAAAATATTTCTGCATTTTATATTTTTTTTCTTGTGCAGCACAAAATGTAATAATGTCATTTCTGTGTGCACAAAGTTTTCTCTATAGCTTAAATGGATATTCACCACACCACACACAAATAAAGTAATTTTTGCCCAACCCACTTTATTTTTAAATCCCATTGTCACATATAGTAAAATAGTGCATTTATCTCTGTGCTTTTGACTTTATATTGACTGTTTGTATGCGTGTATATTATTAGGGTTGGAATTATTAGGTTGGGATTTAGCAGTAAGTAAACTCCTGGTTATTTTCCTATTGTTGTTTGTCTCATTGCCTGGTTCAAAAGTGCGAATTTGCGCAACTTTAATGGTAGCTTAAATATGTCCACGCTAAGCCTGAGGCCACACTGTAATATGCACAGTCTCCAAAAAACGGACATGCAATTGCACATTATCACGTTCATGTGTGTTTGTTGTGCACTGCGATACACAATGTTGCACAATCAGAGCGCATGCAAAATGACGATCACATGCGCTCAAATTAATGGATCGCAGCACACAATCAACGCACCTAATGTAGCCACAACAATTTGACCACACTAGTGTGCGCTTTTTACATTTGATCAGATTGTGGTTCAAATTGGGCTGGCGTGGCCTACCCCTAAACCTGGCAACAAGCCAGACATTAAAAACCTTGCACCAGCTGCGTGTCTTTGTGTGGTCCGGTTCCGCACAGCTGCAGCAATGAAGTGATTGAATTAAGTTTTTGTTTATCAAATCTATAAAATATCTAAAAGATAGTTATGCTGGCCGGGCCAAAAACTGAACCGCTGTTATGCCTATTCAACATTCGATCCAACATGAACACTGGATAGGTATGTTGGAGCTGTCCACAACAATTCCTGTCCGGATCACGGTGTGCGATCAATGTTACATGTGTAACGTCTGTCGCAAGCAATTAACCAAATGTACAGGGAGGCGCATGCAGAATCTTGTCAAAAATTAAGTGTTTTAATTGCTGCTTACATTACAGTACAACAGGTTTTCGAACATACATGCATTCAAGTGTAAACGCATGTATGTTCGAAACATGTTGTTGTAATGTAAGCAGTATAAAAACACTTTCTGGGAGATTCAATAATGTTCAAATCATTCTAAACTCACATCAACCCTAAGTAATATTGGACTTACATGTGTTTTACATGGATTTTAGGGCACCGCGCCATTACCAAATGTTTTTTGGAAAAAGCTCTGTGCAATACTAATACAAAACCTCGTTGGTTAATTTAGCATGAAACTTAAGGATATGTTCACCTAAAAAAACATTAGTTTACTGGCAAGTTTTTGCTTTAAAATTAAGATGATGGCTAAAACCTTTTCTGGTTGCTGCAGGTGCGCATAACGTCAATGTGCATGACTGTGCGCATGTGTGATGTCATCGTGCCGCATTGTGTTTTAGTCGAATGCGCATTGACGTCATGTCTCATGTGCACTTAGTTCACATGCGCGTAGCGAGGTCGTGCATGTGTGGTGCAAACGGAAATTACCTTTGGAGGCCAAGGAAGCTGGAGGGAGCAGGAGATCTCGCCGGCGGAGCTGCTGATGCCATTATCCTGGAGGAGGAAGCCAGCAGTTTGAAACAATAAAGGTAATCTCGGGAGGGATAGAAGAAAATGTTTTAGCCAACTTAACTTTTAAAGCCAAAACTTGCCACTAAAATAATGTTTTTTTAAGGAGTACATATCCTTTAACGGGGTCTTGTATGGCACTTTAAAGGAGCGCAACTGGGAGCATCTTACCTTTATGCGTCCAACGATGCACTACCAGATGTAATCTCCTTTACGTCTGATATTCGATTGCAGGATCACGCAATGGTAAGTAACGTGACCTTTTAAAATTGAATCTCCCTGTTTATTTGCAGACAAAGATTCTATATGTGCCGACTGGATCTTTTCAAATAATTTTTTTATATGCCGCTGTAATGTCTGGAGGTTAGTTGGCAGGTATAGCCTACTTTAGTTTTATATTCCAATGTTCCCACAACGTCCCCTGGAATTTCGGGAGATAAGTTTCTTATTTACGTAAAGTGGGGAAAAGTTGAAAATAGCCATTTTTAGTTCTGTATATTCCCATAAACCAATTTGTAAATTTTTTCATTATACAATATATAGATTCCAGGGCATTTAAATTTACATGTTCTACCAGTATTACTGTTAGTCTCTTCCTTTCCCAGGTGACCTTGCATTGCCCACTTAGTCAGGTTATACAAAGAATATTGAAAGGATGTATTTATTATACAGCTTGCTTCTTTATAATTTTGCCACTTGAGATGATGCAGGAAACAAAAAAATATTTTTGTCAGTACTAAAGTGAGGCATATGGGGCATCTGATTAAATCGGGCCATATATGGAGGATTGGATTTCCCAGTAGGCCGAAAGTTAGCTGCCCACACACGATCTGACAATCATATAATAAAAAACCTATTTTTAACACACCTAACATAATTTTGTATAATTCCAATACATGTATAATATGATTTTTTCAAAGAATTGAATAAGAATGAATTGGAGCCACAAAGGCACAAGCAAATAGCTTTTGTGATACCCATGCAGCGTCTGTACGTAAGGGGATAATTCACGCTAACAGTATTGAATAGGTTAGCGCAAATTAAACACCTTTTTCCTGTGTTGTGGCTCTGCATGAATAAGGCCAAATATGTTTAGTGCATCAGGTCTCTGCCAGACATGCAGCTAATCGAACTTGTCTAAATCTTTTTAAAAATGCTATATGGAGCTTGACATGCTTAGGTAGTTACTGGAAAAGGTTGTGTGTCGTTGGCTGTTTTAAATAGCATGTCTGGAGCCCACAAATAAAAGAATCCATATTAGAAGTCACCAAGGAGTTCCGTGACCATATAAAAGCACGAGTGCTGCCAGAGTACCTTTTATACAGGGCACAACTCCAAAGTGACTTCTAATATCCCTTTTATTTACAGTTGCATTATTTATTATAACCTACCCCTTTGTGTCTTCTGGTTTCCTTCTCCTCCTGGAACTGTAAGATTATAAGGCTATAATCTTACAGTTCCTCCCATAGAAATCCACTACAGAGGAAGGTTATTAGGATATTACGTTACCGAGAAAGTTCCATTAGGATATTAGAAGTTACCATGGAGTTTGTGACCTATAAAAGCACAAGGTCACAGTGCCATGTGCAGACCCTAAACAATTCAACATTGACTTAATCTAATTAAGTCCTCTCTCTTGTAGAGATTGCTGCTAATTGCTATAGACTGATAGTACAGCTTCTGTATGCTAAAATATCTTACATTTAGTTGTGTTAAGTCTGGTAAACGCCGTTAATCCTTTATCCTGACCGACCGTTAGCACTTTCGACAGGTTTGCAAGGACTGTTGGTCGCAGCTAAAGTACCCTCAGAGCCGTCAGATTGCCGTGACCCTGAGAGTAGCAAGCGCAGGATTTTTAAGGAGGGGGGGGTTCATGAATGGGTGACCACCAAACAAACCTAGAAGGAAGATCATTACCAAACACATCCATATATTCTATTATATATGGATCATATAATAACATACTGTATTTGTATTCCTATTTCCATGATTATCACAGTCAATACAGATATCACCTTCACTTTTGTTATTAAGTATATTCATTTACCTTTAGTTTTACCTAAAAATCCTTATTTGTGCTACATTATCATTAGTGTCTTTCATAGTTATTGCGTGACACTGATGGTGGATCTGACAGAATTTGCTGAATTTTGTTCCGATCGTACTGTGTATGCCGCACTTCCGACCGATCCCCATACCACATATGGGGGTTGTGTGTGCTGTTCCCACAGCATGTGTACGACCTTAAGTACTGTAACACAAGTCTAAGCAATCACCTCAGGCATCTGCAGGACGAGAACAGTAGACAGCACTAAACAGGCAAAAGGTAGGGATTCCAGGCACCAGAAATACTCCCCTAAAGACGCCACTGTAAGGTGTGAGCCATAAGACTGCATGATCGGTCAAGGTTTTCGTTCCTTCTAGACCAAATGATCTGCTACCCCCGGTTAGGATTTCTTTTTCTTTTTTAATTATCTTTAAACACAGTATACATCAGATTGCTAAAAAAAAGTTGCAGTTTTTCACATTACCCCAATTTAACCCACCAATACTTGCCACCATAGTTTAGCTTGCAGGAATTATTTACCAAGTCATGTGAGCCCATCTTGAAGTTTAAAGGGCCTGCTAAATTCCCTTTAAAATATGTGCAAGCTTTGCAAACTCCCTTTATCAGATTCAACATAATCATTTGAATGTGTCATCATATTGCCACTAAAGGAGACAATGTTTGTTTGAAAGGATGTAGCATATCCGAGATTGTATTTACTCTGTTGAAAAAGGAATTCAGGTCAGGAACTGAACATTGAATTCACTAAATACTAATATTACATTTCCCCTTTAAAGCAGCTCTCTGGAAACATTAATCATCAACAGAGATGAGCTGTTTAGAATGATGAACCATAGTAGCCATAAATGTCAGCTTAGGGAATTGTTAGTGTTGTCCAATATTTATCCCCTATGTGCTGAACGGACCAAAAACAACCTAGCTGTGGGTTTGTTTGCTTTTGCCATGCTCTTGCGTCCACTTACACATGTTTTTTTGCTTGCTTCATGCTGACCGGACAGCAAATTAAAAAAAAAGTAGTGAAAATATTATAATCATTTCCATAACTTTTTGAAAATATTTTTTAACCATTTTATATAAAATAATCACCACCACCCCAAACCCCTCTTTGCATTAAAGGGGAACTGTGGTCCAAAACTGACTTTAGGTAAATTCATAGGAATTGCTCTCTCTAGAATTTTTGCAATTTACTTTCATCATCGTTTATTTTGCATAGTTTTGGAGATATTTACATTTTTGTGTATGATATGCAGCAACATCACCAGTCCCCTGCACTTCCTGCTTCGAAACCATGTGACAGTCACTCTGCCCTGTCTCCTCCTGCCCTTGCAACCCCCCCATGTCCCTCCCACTCGTTGCCCCATGGCCCCTCCTTTGCAGGCCCCCCTTAGCCCCTTCCCTTACAGCCCCATTTAGCCCCGCACACTCGCGGGTGCATTCGCGCCTGCCCTTTCACGGGTGCATTGGCTCCGCACACTCGCAGGGCCCCTCCCCACTCAAGCACCCCAGCCCCCCACCTTACAGAAAACTGTGAAAACACTTTTCAGGCAAGGTGAGACCTCTACTTTCGGGTAGCCATAGTTGAGACTGGAGGAGGTAGCAGAGGGGAGGGGGAAGGGAGGAGTGCTGCAAAGGGATCTAACTCCATGGAAAACAAAACCACTGACAGAGTTAGGAGAAAATCACCACACAGTACATGAATTTACCTTTGCAATGTGGCAATTTGTGTTTTTCAATATAGATGCCCTTTTAACATTTTTGCGTGTTGAAATGGCAAATTTTGCATCTTGCAATCGCAACCTTAATCTTCAACAAATCTTTTTAGGACCATATGTCACTCATCTTCATGTCTGGCTCAGAGATTCAGAAGTGATGTCACATGGCATTCCCACCAATCCCTGTTTACTATGACTGTGCATCCCACAGTCAATCAGGGAGGGACAGTAGTTATGTCCCTTTTAGGGACTATGCAAAACACCATTTTCTTATTCAAATCTGAACAAGAAACCAACATCCTGGCTTAAGGCTGAGGCCACACTGCAACGCACAGGAATCGCGCACAAATCCCGAGAATTATTGCACGCATTGTGTGTGCGATTCTTGTGCGTTTTGCATTTGTGCGTGCGTTTTTGTAAGTGCGTTTTGCGCATGTTGAACGACGCATGCTATGGATGCAAAATTGCATGAGCATCAGAAATCGATTTCCACGTTCTTGCGATTTCATTTTTAGTGAAAATCATGGGCAAAACGCGCATGTGAAAACGCGCTAGTGTGGCCTAGCCCTAGAAACAACTGATAGAAACCAACTTCAGCCTGTGAAAAGAAACATCTGAATAAGAAACCAACTGCTGCTTTGCGTTGCAGACAGGGATTGTACTTTGTTTAAAGGGCATGTCCACCCTTTCTTTTTTAAATCATGAATTTTTTATTGAGTTTCAAATTCTATATTATTACAATTATAATCATTTATATAATATAACAGTAAAACATAAATAAAACATAAATATTTTCATATTATTTAACAGTGATGCATTAATTATTAATGTTATACATACATATACACTGTAATATTTTTTATTTCATGTTTTCTTTCATTTGATATAAGTTAATTTATCAATACCTTTTAAATGGATCTTTGGTCTATATACCACATTTCCCATCTCCTATAGAAAGATTCAAATTTGTTTTGTGAGATATAGAATGTTTTTTCATAGTGCATGTTTTGATTTAACATATATTTTATTTCTTATTTATTTCTTTCTTTTAGGAATTCTCTTGGATTTCCATCTAGTAATGGTGAGTATATGAAATATGATAGTTTGTATGTTGTAAGGTAGATTTGTAAGTCCTATGTTTAATAAGGCTAATTTGGGGGTTAATTTTATATTGATGTGTGTAATGGTTTGTATTAAGTTGTTTACTTTATTCCATACTTTCTTTATTTTGTGGCATGTCCACCATATATGTAATAGGTCTGCTTTACGATTGCATTCCCTCCAACATAGGCGGGATGATTCTATGTGCCATTTTGCTTCCATTTCTGGGGTGATATACATTCTATATAGGGCATGTCCACCCTTTCAAAAAACTTTTTAGATATTGTAGGGCTTCCTCCCCCAGCCCCAACTGCCATAATAGAATCATTAGAAACTCCCCTGATCTTTATTTACCTTTCCTCTTTCCTCCGCCGCACTGTTCCGGCCCTCTGCTTGCATGAAACTGCCAGCAGGGGGCTGTACCGGCAGCCGCGTCCCTGATTGGCTGAGAGGCAGCCAATCACGGACGCGGCTGCCAGCTGCTTAGAATGCCGGGGGAAAGAGGTAAGTAAAATTCGGGGGACTTTCTGATCATTCTAATATCTGACCAAGGGGTTTCACGATAGGGGTAGGGAGAGCAAAACGGGAGAGGGAGGGGGGAGGGCTGAACTAGGCATAGCAAAATTCTCCCGGAGGGGAGACAAGAGGCAGCGTCCTATAAGGACTCTGCTATGCTACTGGTGGGCAGTTTTTTGGACTTTTGGGGGGGATTACAAGAGAACCATTTGGAGCTGGGATGTAAGGTAAGGATTTTTATTCAATACACAGTGGGGCCAGTAGTGGGTTAAATTATAGTTTTGGGGGTGGACATGCCCTTTAATGGGAGGTCCTTACTTTGCCGGCTCCAACCTCTACTAGTAAAATAGAGGTCAGAGAACTTTAACCCCTTCCATTCAACTCCCTGCAGCATTAAGTGTCTGTTTTTTATCCAGTGATCTCTGCATGCCATCTGCTATTTAGAAGCCGTGAGTGTCACGCTGGCAGGTAAGTTTAACACTGAATAAACTCTCCTACTTCCTTGTAAATTATAGATCCAGCTGGAAGCAACTTAAAATGTTCCATTTTGTGAGTTTAGTTCCCTTTAATAATTGTCTCTTCAAGGCCCCACATTACCCCTTAG
The DNA here is from genome assembly GCA_019447015.1 of Hymenochirus boettgeri. Classification (NCBI taxonomy): domain Eukaryota; kingdom Metazoa; phylum Chordata; class Amphibia; order Anura; family Pipidae; genus Hymenochirus; species Hymenochirus boettgeri. The sequence goes on from CM033472.1 coordinate 146,124,342, forward strand.
CATCACTTTTAATATTATGTAAGGCATAGCAAGCACTATCAAACAGGGACTTGTCTCTAGGAAATATAGCGAGATCAGGGCTGAAAGGACTCCCAGGGGATTACACCCCAATATATAGAATAAAGCCATCAGCTGTTTCCTATTCTGCATCTCTACATTTATTTTGTTTTTATTGTGTAAATGATACCTTGTAGAAGTTCCATATTATTGCAGGGGACACAAATGGTTAAGGCACCATTGACACCAGCAAAACGTCACATCTCACACACACACACTCCATGTTATGGCTCCCAAGCTGGTGCTACAGTAAGTATAATGTCATTGTTTCTATTTTCTAGACCCTCAATAGAAAAACTACTGGTATTACCCAAACAAAGATCACACAGAATAAGTAATACAGTTAACATATTTAATGAATATTTCATACAATACAATATCCGTCAACATAAATCATACAATAATAACTAATACAAAATAATCCAATAAGATGGACAACAGTGACATTGTGATAGATCCATCTTTGCTGCAAAGTAATGTCTTACTATAAAGACATGTGCATACTCATAAAATACAAGGAGCACTCCAATTAGGGTAATTTACAACTACATTTAGCGGAAATGCTACTGATCTGGTCAAACATTTATACAAACATAGAAAAGATAATCAATGCACATTCCTAGGCCCCATACAATATCACATTACCGTATATACTCGAGTATAAACCGTCCCGAGTATAAACCGAGGTACCTAGTTTTAGGTAAAAAAAGAAGGAAACCTCATTGACTCGAGTATAAACCAAGGGGGTAGTATTTGCCACTAAAGATGTTTGGAAACTACAACTCCCAGCATGCTTTATTGCTGGGAGTTGTAGTTTTCAAACATCTTAAGTTGCAAATACTTACAAATAAGAGTAAAACCTTCTTTATTTGTGCATACTGTATCACAATTATAGGAGGATTTACCCCTATTTGCAAGTATTTTCCACTTAAGATGTTTGAAAACTACAACTCCCAGCAATAAAGCATGCTGGGAGTTGTAGTTTTCAAACATCTTAAGTGGCAAATACTGCAAATAGGGGTAAATCCTCCTTTATTTGTGCATACGTATGCACAATAAGAAGGTTTTACTCTTATTTGTAAGTATTTGCCAATTCCCTGTGAAAGTAAAGTTTCTCCTACCTTGTCCTCCGGCCGCGCGATCCGCATCCTCGCTCCCCAGCCTCCGCGCATCCAGATAATGTCACTACCACGCGCGCCTCTCAATTTGCAGCGCCGGGTAGTGACATCATCCGGAGTGCGCAGAAGCTGGGGCGAGGATGCGGATCGCGCGGCCAGCGGACAAGGTAGGAGATAGGCTGACTCAGTATAAACCGAGGTAAGATTTTCAGGCTTTTTTAAAAAAAAAATTTTGACAGCTGTTTTGCCACTCCGCTTGGCTCTGCTGTCTTGTCTTGCCTGTAAACTTGGAAATGGCAGATTTTGTGTGCTGGGGAGGTATAGTGCCTGTGCTTAGGTGTGTGTGGGATGTCTATTAGGGGCAGTAAGGGTATGGTGTCTGTGCTTAGGGGGGGGATGGCAAGAGAGGGCAGTGAGGGTATGTGGCCTGTTTTTGTGGCTAAGAGGTGTTATAGGAACTGCCCAGGGTAAGGTGTCAAGAAAGCAAAAATTATCTCTCTAAGGGCACTGGTTAGTAATACCCCTTAGTTAGGAGCAAATGTCCATATAAGAAGGTGCTCCATCCACTTAGGGGCTATTTATAAAGGTTCGTTAAACTTTTCGCGGCCGTTTTCGCGGCCATTAACGCATAAATCGCGTTTACCGCGATTTATAAAGGCCCGAAAACGGCCGCGAAAAGTTAACGAAGCGTTAACCTTTCGCGCCGATACTTACCTGTTACCGCCGCTTCATATAAAGCGGCGGTACTGGTTTAGCTCGGCTAGTATCGGCTGTCTTACTTCGCCACCTTGAGGAGGCGAAGTCAGCCGATACTAACCTCCCGCGGCGGGATGGGCGGCAACCCGCGCGGGTGGTCGCACCCCGCCCCGGGAGACACGCCCACCCCGCCCACACCCCCCGCGGCGGCAGCGGCGACCACCCGCCGCCGCCGCCACTTCCCAGCAGCCCCTCCCAACCCGTTCCCCGTTCGCGGCAATCTCGGAACGGGAGGCTAGGGGGCTGCCGGGAAGGGGCCGCAGCAGGTGGTCGCGACCACCCGCGCGCACCCCCTCCCCGGCAACCCTCCAACCCCCCCGCCCCGGCCCGTCCCGGGGAGGGACGGGAGGGAGCCGCTGGGGGGGGTGGAGGCTCCCTCCAGCGGGGCCCTGAAAAGGGCCTTTTGGGGCTTAGGGGGTCCCGCAGCTCGAACCGGGACCCCCCCCTCCCCGGCCCTTATAGGGCCCTTGCGGCACTTACAAGTGCCCTTGCGGCACTAATAAGTGCCTTTGGCGGGGGTCCCGCAGCTCGAACTGCGGGACCCCCAGTGCGGCTCTTAAAAGCCCCGCCTTGGGCGACGTCTTCGGGCTGGCAACACCAACCCCACTCAGGTCGCCGAGCCAGGCAGACTCACTGCGCCGCCAGTGCCCCCGCTGGCAACCGCCGGCCTCAGCGGAGCCGATTGTTGCCAGCCGCTTCTTTTCTTCTTCTTCAGCCATCTACTGCGATGGCATCTGAGTTCCTCGGCGGAAAGCTCCTCTTTATATAGGTTTGCAGAAATCCATAATCCGTTTCTGATTGGTCAATTTTTAATACTTGCTTTACATTAACCAATCAGATTTCGAACTTTCCAGAATCTGATTGGTTAATGTAAAGCAGTATTAAAAAATTGACCAATCAGAAATGGATTATGATTTCTGCAAACCTATATAAAGAGGAGCTTTCCCCGCGGAACTCAGATGCCATCGCAGTAGATGGCTGAAGAAAGAAGAAAGAAGCGGCTGGCAACATCGGCTCCGCTAGGCCGCGGTGCCAGCGGGCTCACTGGCGGCCGCAGTGAGTCTGCCTGGCATCGGTGACCTGAGTGGGGTTGGTGTCGCCAGCCCGAAGACGTCGCGTCGGATCAGACGCCGGCAACATCGGCCTCGTTGAGGTCGCCGGCGCCCGCCGGGGTACCTCTCGGGGGTCGGCGGCCTCGGCGGAGCTGGTGTCGCCGGGACTGGAAGAAAGAAGACGTCGCCCAAGGCTCTTTAAAGCCGCACTGGGGGTCCCGGTTTCAGCTGCGGGACCCCCGCCAAAGGCACTTGTCAGTGCCGCAGGGCCCTTGTAAGGGCCGGGGAGGGGGGTCCCGGTTCGAGCTGCGGGACCCCCTAAGCCCCAAAAGGCCCTTCTCAGGGCCCCGCTGGAGGGAGCCTCCACCCCCCCAGCGGCTCCCTCCCGTCCCCTCCCCGGGAGCGGCCGGGCGGGGGCCTTGAAGGGTTGCCGGGGAGGGGGTGCGCGGCGGGTGGTCGCGACCACCTGCTCGGCCCCTTCCCGGCAGCCCTTCCTAGTCCTCCCGTTCCGAGATTGCCGCGAACGGGGAACGGGTTGGGAGGGGCTGCTGGGAAGCGGCGGCGGCGGGTGGTCGCCGCTGCCGCCGCGGGGGGTGTGGGCGGGGTAGGAGCAGCGTCTGGAAGGGATTTTAAGTCCCTTCGCGGCGATACTATACAGTATCGCCGCGAAGGGGCTTAAAATTACCGCAGCACATCGCGGCCGCGATAGGTATCGCGGGAATAGCGCTCGCCGTTATAAATACGGCGATAGCGCTATTTTCGCGGCCGCGATGTGCGGCGGTAATTTTTTTGCGCTAACATCGTTCCTTTATAAATATGCCCCTTAAATTTGAATCAGAACCAAAACGAGATAGACAAGCAGTGGATACAAAATGGGCACACTTTATTGTATAAGAAAAAATGGGAGTAGCAGATAATATATCACAAACATATATAAGACTAAAAGAAATCCCTAACCATTAAAAACACTCCCCTGATGTAATCCATAGTAATGTAAACACAATATATATATAAGTGTTATACGAGTATATCTCAAAGGGGTAATACTAGAGCATTGCGCAGTAGCATATCACAATTGTGTATGCATTCGTGCACGCTACATGGAAAACCCACACAGTTAAATAGTCAACACCCTGGGATAATAGGTCTCATAGCAAGTAATATACACAATAGAATGACATACAGTTTTCTATATACACAGTGGTATTCTTATATAACATCCTAATAATGATAAACATCCTAAATAACAGTGTGGCAGATCAAGTAAAGACCTCAGAGCTAGACAGAAAATTAGATACTACACCGGATAAGAGTGATGTGGGTACATCAGGGGAGCAGGTTAAAAGTCCTTTAGCTGGACGCATATCGTCTTAAACAAGACTTTGTCAGCAGCAAATATCCATTAAGCTTACCGTCTTATATACCCCAAACACAAGTGCGGCTTAGTATAGCATCCTCGTGACGTCGCTACTTCAAGATAGTCACTGGGTACCGTGCAATTGCGACAGACCCTAAGGAATTGTCCTTTTGGGATTCTTCTTATCAAAGGTAAGGGGTGCGCACTTTTAAATTGAAGAAGCAAATTTGTGGATGTGGGTTTACGGTAGAGTTTTGAAGTGATTATCCTTAATTTCCACTTTCACATCTAAAAATTAACAGGTCTTTTATAATGTAGTATGTGTTAAAAAGATGTTGTATGGATTATTGTTAAGGACTCCTAAATACTCACTAAAGAGATGGTGTGGGTAAGGTGTCAAAACAGCATTGTACATGGCAGACAGTTGGTGTCGAAACCCCCCCTCCACCCACCCACCTCTATTGGTTTATTTTCACATAAATGGCCTCCTTGAACCAGTTGAAGCAAGTTCCTTTACCAATCTTCAAAGGTGTGGCCAGGGGTGTCTCTCTAATTAGGCAATATGAGCAAAATGTTCAGGGCAGCAGCCCTCATTAATATCAGAGAGGCGGCAGGCAGAGCTCACTTTTGTTTTTAGAAAAGTGGAAGGCAGAGCAGAAGGAAAATAAACATAGCGCCTAGCAGTACACAGAAGCGGCATTCAAAAGTTTGGCTCTGGTGGCAGAGACACCCCTGGGTGTGTCTTTTTCCTTAAGATACAGGTACATGGTTGAATCCTGACCTGAGAAATTGGCTCTTCTGTGCTGGGTCATATATTGGTGCAGTTGCTGTTTGGTCTCCCCTACATACAAATCTGAGCATTCTTCAATGCACTGCGTATATGATGTCGCTTTTTTGTGTTTCGGTATTGAGTCTTTTGGATGTATCAATTGCTGCTTTAGTGTGTTCTTTGCTTTAATGCAGACAGGGATGGGTGTTTTTTTTAAATTCTTCTTTATTTCTTCGAGACCCCTGATGTACATGAAATGATCTTGTTCTTTCTCCTGTCTTGCTTTTCCCCTTCAATGTTGGTATTCATGTTCTTTTCTTTCCTTCTACTTCTTTTGACAAAGGCCCAGTCTAGATATCCACAAGTTTTAAGGGCTCCTCTGAGATATTGCTTGTAAAGGTTCTCATTCATCCAGGTCATGGTATATCTGTTGTATTCAATTAGATCAACTGGACTTGAAGTTTAGTTCTTGAAGATGTTTCGCTAGTCATCCAACTGGCTTTCTCAATTCAGAATTCTGGGGTGCCTTTTCTCTAGTGTACATAATTGTAACTTATTTAATCTGTCTTCATATTCAAGCTTCCCCAGGCCCCTTATTCATTTAGTTGCCCTTCCTACATTTCCAAGAGGTCCTTTGTGTACACAGGATTTCAAAACTGCACCTCTTATCAAATTGGAACATATGGAGAGATATGTTCCAATCACTATGCTTCTTATGCAATTTGACAGAATCTGCTTTGCATGAATAACTTAGAAATCTTGCTATGCTGCCTGATACTCCCCAGGCTATTTTTCTAACTTTACATTTGTCTTATTCTGGCTGCTCTTGTGGGTCCTTTTTCTATATGAACATGTTACATTGCCTCAGTAAATAATGTCTCTATATTGCTAAGCGATTTAAATGGACTCCTAAAGAATTACCCTTGTTTAATCAAAATTCTATTTCAGACAGGATCACCCCCCTTACGTGACTCTGCTCCGATCCTTAACATAGGTGTGCATGCACACAATGGTGGGGGGAAGCACCCTGGGAACTTACAGGAGACACCGCATTGCTGCAGGATCTCAGTTTGGTAGATAGTGAGATGTGGGTTTTGGGGGCAATATGGAAGACAGGAGCAAGTGCTTCTATGTGCATTAAAATGATCATTTGGTTAAACAAGGGTGTTTTCTTGGGTGCAGTGTCCCTTTAAATATACTAGGGGAATAAGCTTCCAAATGCAAATGAGTTTAAATATTGATAAGATAACCATTTAGAAACATTCAAAAAGCTGTGTCTCACCTCTCCCTTTGCTGTTGCTTCTGAGTGATTTAGAAAATTAACCTGTGAGTACCAGGGGTCAGCTCCCATAATTCACCTTAGCTGGGTAAACACCCAGCTAAGTGTTGCCGTACGTGCACATACTCTGAAGTGCAACAGATCAACAGATCAAACAAGGAAGTTGAAACCTTACTTCCTAGAAGCTGACAGCCAATCACATAACAGCTCAGGGAACATGGGGATTTCGGTTTTTTGCTTTCAAACACATTCAATGTTCCTGTCCTAACAATGATATAATCCTTTAATTTATGGTGTATTTCATAGCTAGCATGGATGTTAGAAACAGAACATTAACATTTCAGTAAAAGTAAGTCTGGGGAATAGAACCTGCAACATCTTGTATTCTGTCTTGCCAAAAGCAGAGCGCTTACCCCGTGCCTAACAGAGATTCATTGTGGGACATTAGTACATGTAGAAACTGTATCTTTTGATAGGAGCATAATGGAAACAAAAACAAAAAAGTTAAGTCTGGGGATTTGAATTTTTGACCTTGTGGACTATGTGTTTCTAAAAGTGGTGTGTTACCAGGTGGGCCACCACTGCATATGCAGAGATGTCCTGGTATACTATTTACATTAATAGTATGTTGATTATAAGGGTATTATTTACAGCTGGATCCCATTGGTATTCAATAAAGGGGTGGGCTATAATGATATATGAAGTCACCAAGAAGTTCTATGACCATATAAATGTACAAGTTATAGGTATGCATATATAAAATATCTCTTAATTTAAACATTAATTATAAATATGGGTTGAGCCTATGGAGGATTACAATATCTGAAAAGTTGCTTATTTATACCCAGGTTGAAGGATAACCATACAAGTTCAGCTCTGGGAGATACACCGCTCTATGTCCTCCAACAACACTCTTGCTGAGTATAGAAAACCTGAAGGCGCTGGGGGTGATAAGTATCAGTATCAGTAAGTATCTAAAATTAATTCTTTAACTGAAAGTTTTCTGTGTCTCATAAAAATGCAACATTGTATACATGTTATAAGGATCTAAGCAAAGTGGTTATTAATGACTCGAACTATAAAGATTGAATCAATTTGGCCACTAAATCCGTTTAGGAAAGAAACAACTTTATTGATGAAAGGTTCGTACACACGTGTGATCGCGGGTGCTAACCCGTGACGCACGATGTGTATGAACAGGCATTTCGGCAGATAATTGGCCCATGTATGGGCACTTTATTGGGTGAAACAGCCGATAAAGTGCCCATACATGGCCGTTCGTACACATTGTGTGTCGTGGGTTGGCACCCGCAAAATTACTTTAACAACATTTATATAAGAGATAAGGTTGAGGGGAGATAATTGGTTCTCTAATGATATTTTAATGAATTGATTTTAGATAAGGTAATAATTTTTATTAATTGCTGGCTATATAGCTATAATTGAATATTTGGATTTTTGTGTGCATTAGGATTTCCTATACATTCAGTGCCTCTTTATTAAAAGGATATATACTCTGAATAGGATTGGATTATATTTTTCCGGGGTATTTAAGTGTATTTTTGGGGCAATTATATAACAATTCTCCCAGTAGGAGGCACTTATATTAAAATTATCTGTGTAATTCTATTACAATGTTCTGTGTGTCTGGGCAATTGAATTACAATTTGCTGTGTGTGGGGCAATAATATTACAATCCTCCAAGTTGGGAGCACTTATATTCCCTTTCTTTGTGTGGGGGGCACTTATATTACAATGATCTGTGTGTGGGGGGACTAATATTACAATTCTCTCTGTGTAGGGCACTTTTATTTCCATTCTGTTTGTGGGGGAATTTATATTTTCTTTTTCTGATTGGGGCAATTAAATAACAATTTTCTATGTGGGGGCACTTAATTTTTTCCAATTATCCACCAGTGTCACTTTGACTGCTATCTACCTTTCATCTGTCTGTAAATCTTTCTGCCTTCCCGTGCCACCCCATGTAAAGTTTGAAATTAGCCATGCCCACCTCAAGAAGCCACGCCCACTTGTGCGCACCGCCTATTTCTCAGCTGCCAAACCCCTTGAAATGCCCCTTGTTACCATGTTCTTTGGGTTTTGATTCTAATTGAAGAATTTTATTGATACTATATGATCTTATTCCAATAGTTTTGCACAGTGAAAAATAATACTGTTTCTTAGGCTGGGTACACACCAGCATATATTTTCGGCCTGAAAACATGGCTGGTGTGGGGTGGTCGGCCGCAATTTACCTCTTTTGTTTGTTCGTCTGGACCGGACGAACGAACGATCGGACATGTCGGTAAATTCCAATCGATCGTGCGGTTCCCTACGGGACCGCACGATCGATCATTTGCACTTTCAGCTGCGCCCGAATTTGCCGCGGCTGACGGACATTTGTCCCTTCGTGTGTACCAAGACTTAGAGTTTTGTCAAACTCAGCCCCTATCGAACAGTAATCTAGTCCTACAATGTTTTGGTAATCCAAGAAAAAAATCGTAATCCGCATCATATGAGGTTTACCAGCAGTTTAATTTACCTGTCAATTCAAAAGTGTTTCCTGGATTTCTGTGTTATGTTAATCACTTAACCGGTGAGAAAGAAATGTGGATACATGTATTTTTAAGTCAAGCAAGACTGATAAATTACCTCATTTGATTGAATATTAAAAATATGGTTTATAGTGATTTTTGACCTATGCTTAAATATAATGCAGTGTATTGACTTTATGCATTGTCGTTGCATCTGCAATATGATCTATTAATCCTAGCTGAATCAATACATGATGGGAATTCCAGCCTATTAAATTGTAAAGTAGCCTTGAGGATTCTACTTTCCGTAAATAAGTCTTTTCCCAGCCCACACAGATTTTCTGGCAGTTACGTTATACAGGCATTGCTTTTCTCCGAAATCAGGCTCCACCCCCTTTATCATGTTCTTTCCACATGGTCCTAGTGTCCACTGATTTGCACAAAATCATCATTTGAGCTTTAGAACTTCAATTATAGTACTTGCTGGGAGTTGATCTGAAGGTTGCATGTATCATGACTTAAACATACCTCACCATTACAGCACATTGGACAAAGTACATTGTGGTATTTCCTTTTATCAATTTAAGTAAGTATATTTTAGCTTTTATGTGAAAATAATGACAGATAACTTTCTTATGCATGTAATAAAGTTTTTTTTTGTTTACAAATTAAATGTAAAGCTGGGTACACACCATCCGATATTTCAGCCCGACATTTTATCGTATCAGTCGATGGTGTCCTTTTCTGCCTTATGCTGACTACAGCTTACTCATGGAGCAAAAGACATGTAAGTCAAAGTTCCTTTAGTTCTTCTTTAACTTATCAGGCCAAAAAAAAAAATGATATATATATATATATATATATATATATAGTAGAAATACGGTGAGCACACCTTTCAAAAAGCCAGCCGCCCGGGTGCACGCCAAAATGGGTATCCAATAGTTTAACAAACAAGCAGCACTCACGGGACTTTTGTAAAGTAGAAAACAGTTCTTTATTCACACACATCGACGCGTTTCAGCCCTGCTAACGGGCCGTCATCAGCCCGTTAGCAGGGCTGAAACGCGTCGATTGATGTGAATAAAGACTGTTTTCTACTTTACAAAAGTCCCGTGATGCTGCGGTTTGTTAAACTATATTATATATAATATATTTATTATATATATATATATATATTATATATATAATGTGGTAATTCCACTTTATTTCTCACCTCTGAATTCAGTAGCATTTTAGATAAATGATCTCTTAAAATCTTCTAGTTAGGCATTATACATTAGTTTTAGCTCTTTAAGGGCATGACCACCCTTAAAACAAAAAAAATGGTGACTTTATCTGACTGCAAGTCCAATTGCTATTTTTATCAGTTTATATTATGCATTTGTAACCAAATATTTACGGTGAGGCCTCTCTAGAGCAGACGGTAGCGCACCTGATTCGTGCGCATTACGGTCTGTTTCCGATGCAATCCCTGTAATATTTGGGTATCTGAGAACATGCGAATTGCACCAAAAATAGTGACTGCATGCGCTCCGTTAAGCAGATTGGACACCAGCACACCTAGTGTGGACAGACTAATTGGTCAACAATAGTATACACTTTTTAACGTGTGATTACATTGCAATCACTATGGCATTGCTCTTTATAATATTTTGGTGTGGCCTTGCCACAGCAGCATGTGAAGAAGCATTCAAATGACTAAAGAAAAGGCTCACTGATGCACCTCTCTTAGCATATGCTAATCCCCAAATGCCACATATTCTGCAAATTGACCCTAGTTATCAAGGACTGGGAGGTGTTCTTCATCAGAAATATCTAGAAGAATTGTGACCTGTGTTAGAAATCTAACACCCAATGAAAAGAACTACCCCGTGCACAAATTAGTTTCTTTCTCTCAAGTGGGCAATTGTGGACAAGTTGCACAACTACTAATATTTGAGGTGAGAACAGACAACAATTCTCTCACACTATAACTGCGGAAGATTAGGGTAAATCCAATAGTTAAAGGTTTGTTAAGTGTGGCTGAAATTTTAGTATTATCGATCCCTGCAGCGTGTCCGCTCACACACCAATCAATCCATCAGGAACAGCAAAATTGACAGGGAGACACCAGCAAACTACAGTTTGCAATTCAAAGTGAAATTTAATGCTGCTTAAACAGGGTCACAACATGTTTTGAACGTGCAGGCGTTCTTTCTCAAGTTCTTTCTCAATTTGCCAACCAGGAAGCCTACCTTAAATTCGGCACTATGTACAAGCGCTATGTACCGACAGAGATGCAGAGGTAATGAGACTGGAGACCAGTGCCTAACAGAGATTCATTGTGGGACATTAGTACATGTAGAAACTGTATCTTTGATAGGAGCATAATGGAAACAAAAACAAAAAAGTTAAGTCTGGGGATTTGAATTTTGACCTTGTGGACTATGTGTTTCTAAAAGTGGTGTGTTACCAGGTGGGCCACCACTGCATATGCAGAGATGTCCTGGTATACTATTTACATTAATAGTATGTTGATATAGGGTATTATTACAGCTGGATCCCATTGGTATTCAATAAGGGTGGGCTATAATGATATATGAAGTCACCAAGAGTTCTATGACCATATAAATGTACAGTTATAGGTATGCATATATAAAATATCTCTTAATTAAAACTTAATTATAAATATGGGTTGAGCCTATGGAGGATTACATATCTGAAAAGTTGCTTATATACCCAGGTTGAAGGATAACCATACAGTTCAGCTCTGGGAGATACACCGCTCTATGTCCTCCAACAACACTCTTGCTGAGTAGAAAACCTGAAGGCGCTGGGGGTGATAAGTATCAGTATCAGTAAGTATCTAAAATTAATTCTTAACTGAAAGTTTTCTGTGTCTCATAAAAATGCAAATTGTATACATGTTATAAGGATCTAAGCAAAGTGGTTATTAATGACTCGAACTATAAAGATTGAATCAATTTGGCCAAAATCCGTTTAGGAAAGAAACAACTTTATTGATGAAAGGTTCGTACACACGTGTGATCGCGGGTGCTAACCCGTGACGCACGATGTGTATGAACAGGCATTTCGGCAGATAATTGGCCCATGTATGGGCACTTTATTGGGTGAAACAGCGATAAAGTGCCCATACATGGCCGTTCGTACACATTGTGTGTCGTGGGTTGGCACCCGCAAAATTACTTTAACAACATTTAATAGAGATAAGGTTGAGGGGAGATAATTGGTTCTCTAATGATATTTTAATGAATTGATTTTAGATATGGTAATAATTTTTATTAATTGCTGGCTATATAGCTATAATTGAATATTTGGATTTTGTGTGCATTAGGATTTCCTATACATTCAGTGCCTCTTTATTAAAAGGATATATACTCTGAATAGGATTGGATTATATTTTTCCGGGGTATTTAAGTGTATTTTGGGGCAATTATTAACAATTCTCCCAGTAGAGGCACTTATATTAAATATATTGTTAATTCTATTACATGTTCTGTGTGTCTGGGCAATTGATTACAATTTGGTGTGTGGGGCAAATAATTTACAATCCTCCAAGTTGGGGAGCACTTATATTCCCTTCTTTGTGTGGGGGGCACTTATATTACAATGATCTGTGTGTGGGGGGACTAATATTACAATTCTCTCTGTGTAGGGCACTTTTATTTCCATTCTGTTTGTGGGGGATTTATATTTTCTTTCTGATTGGGGCAATTAAATAACAATTTTCTATGTGGGGGCACTTAATTTTTCCAATTATCCACCAGTGTCACTTTGACTGCTATCTACCTTTCATCTGTCTGTAAATCTTTCTGCCTTCCCGTGCCACACCATGAAAGTTTGAAATTTGCCATGCCCACCTCAAGAAGCGCACGCCCACTTGTGCGCACCGCCTATTTCTCAGCGCCAAACCCTTGAAATGCCCCTTGTTACATGTTCTTTGGGTTTTGATTCTAATTGAAGAATTTATTGATCTATATGTCTTATTCCAATAGTTTTGCACAGTGAAAAATAATACTGTTTCTTAGGCTGGGTACACACCAGCATATTTTCGGCTGAAAACAGGCTGGTGTGGGGTGGTCGGCCGCAATTTACTCTTTTGTTTGTTCGTCTGGGACCGGACGACGAACGATAGGACATGTCGGTAATTCCAATCGATCGTGCGGTTCCCTACGGGACCGCACGATCGATCATTTGCACTTTCAGCTGCGCCCGAATTTGCCGCGGCTGACGGACATTTGTCCCTCGTGTGTACCAAGACTTAGAGTTTTGTCAAACTCAGCCCTATCGAACAGAATCTAGTCCTACAATGTTTTGGTAATCCAAGAAAAAAATGTAATCCGCATCATATGAGGTTTACCAGCAGTTAATTTACTGTCAATTCAAAAGTGTTTCCTGGATTTCTGTGTTATGTTAATCACTAACCGGTGAGAAAGAAATGTGGATACATGTATTTTAAGTCAAGCAAGACTGATAAATTACCTCATTTGATTGAATATTAAAAATATGGTTTATAGTGATTTTTGACCTATGCTTAAATAATGCAGTGTATTGACTTTATGCATTGTCGTTGCATCTGCATATAGATCTATTAATCCTAGCTGATCAAACAATGATGGGAATTCCAGCCTATAATTGTAAAGTAGCTTGAGGATTCTACTTTCCGTAAATAAGTCTTTTCCCAGCCCACACAGATTTTCTGGCAGTTACGTTATACAGGCATTGCTTTTCTCCGAAATCAGGCTCCACCCCCTTTATCATGTTCTTTCCACATGGTCCTAGTGTCCACTGATTTGCACAAAATCATCATTTGAGCTTTAGAACTTCAATTATAGTACTTGCTGGGAGTTGATTGAAGGTTGCATGTATCATGACTTAAACATACCTCCACATACAGCAATTGGACAAAAGTACATTGTGGTATTTCCTTTTATCAATTTAAGTAAGTATATTTTAGCTTTTATGTGAAAATAATGACAGATAACTTTCTTATGCATGTAATAAAGTTTTTTTGTTACAAATTAAATGTAAAGCTGGGTACACACCATCGATATTTCAGCCGACTTTTATCGTATCAGTGATGGTGTCCTTTTCTGCCTTATGCTGACTACAGCTTACTCATGGAGCAAAAGACATGTAAGTCAAAGTTCCTTAGTTCTTCTTTAACATCAGGCCAAAAAAAAAAATGATATATATATATATATATATATATATATATAGTGAAATACGGTGAGCACACCTTTCAAAAAAGCCAGCGCCCGGGTGCACGCCAAAATGGGTATCCAATAGTTTAACAAACAAGCAGCACTCACGGGACTTTTGTAAAGTAGAAAAACACTTTATTCACATCACATCGACGCGTTTCAGCCCTGTAACGGGCCGTCATCAGCCCGTTAGCAGGGCTGAAACGCTCGATTGTGATGTGAATAAAGACTGTTTTCTACTTTACAAAAGTCCGTGAGTGCTGCTTGTGTTAAACTATATATATTATATATAAAATTATATATATATATATATATATATATATATGTGGGTATATTCCACTGTATTTCTCACCTCTGAATTCAGTAGCATTTTAGATAAATGATCTCTTAAAATCTTCTAGTTAGGCATATACATTAGTTTAGCTCTTAAGGGCATGACCACCCTTAAAACAAAAAAAATGGTGACTTTATCTGACGCAAGTCCATTGCTATTTTTATCAGTTTATATTATGCATTTGTAACCAAATATTTACGGTGAGGCTCTCTAGAGCAGACGGTTAGCGCACCTGATTCGTGGCATTACGGTCTGTTTCCGATGCAATCCCTGTAATATTTGGGTATCGAGAACATGCGAATTGCACAAAAATAGTGACTGCATGCGCTCCGTTAAGCAGATGACACCAGCCCACCTAGTGTGGACAGACTAATTGGTCAACAATAGTTACACTTTTAACGTGTGATTACATTGCAATCACTATGGCATTGTCTTTATATATTGGGTGTGCCTTGCCACAGCAGCATGTGAAGAAGCATTCAAATGACTAAAGAAAAGGCTCACTGATGCACCTCTCTTAGCATGCTAATCCCCAAATGCCACATATTCTGCAAATTGACCCTAGTTATCAAGGACTGGGAGGTGTTTTTCATCAGAAATATCTAGAAGAATTGTGACCTGTGTTAGAAATCTAACACCCAATAAAAAGAACTACCCGTGCACAAATTAGTTTCTTTCTCTCAAGTGGGCAATTGTGGACAAGTTGCAAACTACTAATATTGAGGTGAGAACAGACAACAATTCTCTACACACTCATCTGCGAGATTAGGGTAAATCCAATAGTTAAAGGTTTGTTAAGTGTGGCTGAAATTTTAGTATTACGATCCCTGAGGTGTCCGCTCACACACCAATCAATCCATCAGGAACAGCAAAATTGACAGGGAGACACACAGCAAACTACAGTTTGCAATTCAAGTGAAATTTAATGCTGCTTAAACAGGGTCACAAAATGTTTTGAACGTGCAGGCATGTCACACTTGAAAAAGAACGCCTGCACGTTCGAAACATGTGTTGTGACCCTGTTTAAGCAGCATTAAATTTACTTTGAATTGCAAACTGTAGTTTGCTGGTGTCTCCCTGTCAATTTGGCTGTTCCTGAACAATTCTCTCACATATATTTTGACAACAGCCAAACTTGATGTGACGGCACCGGTGTTAGCAGCACCATCTAACTATTCTTTTTACCCTAAAGCCAAACCAGGTCCTAGAAATATTGGGCCAGATGCACTCTCTAGAAGACCTGGTATGCCTTCTCTTAAAACAGAACATGAATGGGAAGAAATGCCTAGTCCTGGCATAAAGGCCTACTGTGAGTTGAGAGTAGTAGATTCCACTGGTGGAAGCCAAGATGCAATACATCCACTTTACTGCAATGCTGTGGGTCATGGAGTTAGCAGGTCCAAATTCATCAACAAGAAAGGGATGATTCAAAGTCAGAAAGTAGATTCTCTTATAGGGCCCTTATGGAGGGCTATCAAAGCCCAAAAAAACACTGCACTGCTAAAAAAAGACTTTGTGGGATATGAATCATTCTACCGTAACTGGCAAAAGTTACCCACATGATCTCTTATAACGCGTGACACCGTATCATGATTAGCCATGGCAATAGAAATTAGTATTACCCCAGAAATTCCAAAACATGGTGTTGCGAAGCCTGCATGACAACCATGACCAACCATGGGCCATCTGGCCCAAAATGAGAGTAGCTAATTACTATAGAAGCTGCTTACAATGCCTGTAAAGGGAAACACTTCCACCAAGGGCTGCTCACCTAAAATGTTTAGAGCCCATGGAATTAGTTCTGAATGTACTGAAAAGGGCATTGGTAATGTCCTGGTAGTCACAGACCACTTTACCTGATATGCTCAAGCTTTTCCTACAAAAGATCTAAAAGCCTGCAGTTGCTAAGATATTATGGGAAAAGTTTTTCATTGATTATGGACTGCCTAATAGACTGCACTCTGATCAAGGTAGAGACTTTGAGAGTCGAGCTTCTGCAGCTGCCAAACATAAAAAGGATCAGACTACTCCCTATCATCCCAAAGGAGATGCTCTACCTGAAAGATTTAATAGAACATTATTGAATATGTTAGATACTTTGCCAGCAGTAGAAAAGCGGACATTGAGCAAGCATGTGGAGGCTATGGAGCATTCCTATACTAGCACCTGACATGACAGCACTGGTTTCTCGCCAAGGCCTGGCACAGGAATCATCTTCTTCCAGTACCCCAAAGAAATTACCCTTGTTCTCTCACTGCTGACTCAGAAGATGATCTTTCAGATGGCATAGATAAATGCTGTGATGCTGCTAAGACACTATCTCATAATCAGGGTGATACTATGAATTTTTAATGGAATTCATCCTCTTCTGAGGAACATAATGTTGATTAGTCTCAAAATGACCTTGATCCTTCTGGAGATTGGAATATGTAAGCATTTGAACCCTGCATCTCCAGAGTTTGTGCCAAGGTTAGAAGCAAGCCAGAATCATGGATACAATATAGACTCATCTAGAGAACTGCCCCAGCCAGAAGTAAGAAGGGGCACAAGGGACAGGACTCCATCTCTACTTACTTGTGACCATTTGGGAAATCCATCTTATATAACAAAAGCAGGACTGTATCAAGCTGGGGTGGAAGTAGTAATTCCAGTATTTGTACCCTCTGGACTGTACTGTTATTAACCTTGTTTCAGTTGTATAACTTTATAAGAGTATAACCTACCCCTGTAGTGGATTTCTATGGGAGGAACTGTAAGATTATATCCTTATAATCTTACAGTTCCAGGAGGAGAAGGAAACCAGAAGCCACAAAGGGGTAGGTAATAATAAATAATGCACCCCGAACTGTAAATTAAAGGGATATTAAAAGTTGCCCTGTATAAAAGGTACTTGGCCTACAGCCTGGTGCTTTTATATTTATAGAACTCCTAAGTGACTTCTAATATCCTTATAATTTACAGTTGGGGGTGCATTATTTACTATATTATTTTTTTATGTGTGATTCTTACAGCTAGTATTGTTAGATACTATATTATATTGTTTTAATTTAATTATATAATATTGTTATTGTCCGTCCAGATGGACCCATAAGAATTTGCAAATATTTTATTGAACATTTCTTTATGTTTTTCTTTTATTGTAAGTCAGCCAGGAGGTGACAATTTTTAAACAGGGGGGGGAATGTAGGGAAGCTGGGAATACTTTCCTGCTACTCAACCCAGGGGCAAGCGCAGGATTTTCAAGGGGGGGATTCCGGAATGGGTTACCACCGAACAACCCCAGAAGGAAGTTCATGACCAAATACATCCATATATTCTATTATATATGCATCATATAATAATATTATATATTCTGTACTTGCCATAATTATCATCACAGTTAGCCAAATATCACTTTTGTTATAAAGTATCTTCATTAAGGCTGGGTACGTACGAGCAGATTTTTCGTCCCAAACTGCCGATATTTATGTATATTGGTTGGTTGGTCTAAAAAATCTGAGGGGATTTCGGTGGCGGCAGAGACCAATGTCGGTAAATCACCGCAGATTGTGCGGTCCATAGGAGACATTTGCTGCGACTAACAGTGCTTTGTCCCGGCCGACTGCTCGTAGAGGCGAATGGTCGAGATGAAAAATTTGTCCATTTGTTCCCAGCCTAATGCTCTCTTTTACCGAGAAATCCATATTTGCCCTTCAATATCATTAGTGTCCTTCAAAGTCAGAGCTGTGACACTGACGGTGGATCTGACAGAATTGGCTGAATATTGTCGGTATTGGGACCTATCGGACAAAACAGAACATTTCCATTATCGGTTCACTTTACTACAGTAGGGGAAGCTGATAACATTAGACCATGTATGGGCACATTGAATAATCATTCTGTATATGGAATATATGAAACAATCACTCCTATGTATATATAATATATATAATGAAATGTTAATAGTCAACTGCCACCTCCAGGATTTCTTAATTCCTGCTCACTAAACTTCATCACAGTGACGAGTAAGTAATGTATATAAACCCTGTTTCAGCAATCACCTTAAGCAGCTGCAGGGTTAATATTGATACAATTTTGTATCAATTATGATTAGTTATGCTGCTGTCAATCACAGGGCAGACTGAATACATTTTTGAAACATCCAAATGCTGCTTCTAACTCGAAACATCCAAATGCTGCTTCTAACTCGAAACATCCAAATGCTGCTTCTAACTCACAACTCAATTGACAATGTAACAATCTATGTAACAATCCATATAACAGTCTATGTAACATTCTATATAACAATCTATGTAACAGTCTATGTAACAATCTATATAACAATCTATGCAACTCTGGCATTTCCCTATCAATCTACTTGGCAGGATCTTGGGCGGACTTGCACAACCCGATTTTAAGCTATATTATGTAGCAAGTCAGCTCACCTGGCCCAACCAAAGATCTTAAAAATGACCCTATTTTAAGGATGGGACAGTGGTCTGAAGCTCATGTTACATGCTTACTTACCTTTTCATACACTGACATATCTGAAATATCCCTCTGGGAATGTTATAGGTAATTGAACGGTACTACACAAACAAATGCACAATATATGGAATGGAAACTAGCTAACAATCTAATTAAATATGGGGTAATGAAAGAAAAACACCTATGGCAGAACAGAAACAAATTCCCACAACTACATGCTTTCACATTCTATAGAGAATGGGAGGTGAAGGGAATCTGCCAATTCCAACATATTATCCAAGATCAACAACTGATGTCCTTTGAAGACTTGAAAACTAAATTTAAACTACCCAACCATTATCTATTATTCCACTACTACCAGTTGAGACATTGTTTACGCTCTGAATTTCAGGGGAATACCAATCAATACACACCCCTATTAAAGGTTTTATAATCATTGTCAATCAAGAAGATTGTGTCTTGTGTATATGCCCATCTTAACCTTTGCCAGACAACCCCACACTACTAGACACGTGGAGAGCTAAAATACCCACCAAAACATTAAAAGAGTGGTCTCATGCACAGCAAACAAAGTTATCCAGTTTGATATACTTCAACAAGCCTATCTTACCCCACAATACGTGAGCCATATGGCACAAGGCAGACCTAGACCTAGGTAAATATGATAATGCCAACCTCTGGCACCTCCTATGGGCATGCCCACGAATCCAAAGATTCTGGACTAAAATAACAAACATACTCACCGAGGTGTTAAAGGCAAACGTTTCAGTAGACCCTAAACTATGTGGGTTTGGGGTACCAGAAATAGATTGCTGGACTATGTTCCAGCTCTTTTTTCTGAGGTACTATAATGACAAAAGCACCAATAAACAATACTAAAACTCTGGAGACAATAAACATAATCAAATGTACCTGTAATCTAAAATTCAAATTGGAAGGTAAAATATCTTGCATAATATTATCTCCCTTACTCTAGTTGTTTATGTTGTTTTGACTGTTTATATAAAATTATCTATTCTACAAATGCAAGTGTTAAAATAATGAACACCAACTTCACTTTACTGTGAAATGCTGTTTATTCACAAATGTTATGTCATAACATAATAACTTAAAAAAAAACGCCTTTGATGAATGAACTACAATTACCATAAATTGAGGGTGATTTACTGAGAGACACCATCACTCTTGCTTGCCCCAACCCCCTCCCAATTCAGATTTACCAACTACATTATAGCAGCTGTAACTTTGCAAACCACCACAAATCCTGTATTAATGACAAGGCAACCCCTTGTAATAATGGGTTAGCACAACTTTAAAAAGAGAATCAGTGGCTAGAGGGGTCATTGTAGGGAGCTATCAGCTATTAAGCTGGGTACACACACTAACGATAAAGCACCGAAACCGTCGGATCCGACGGTATCGGGGCTTTATCGTTATGTGTGTACGCTCGTTTCCCGAACGAGCACGCGGCCGCCAAACGATCGCGTCGGCCGAACGCTCGTTCGGGAAAGGCCGAAAATTTCCATCGGCCGCGCTAGACTCCCTATAGAGTGTAGCGTGGCCGATGGAAACACACAGTCCCGAGCGTTCTCCTTATGAAGTTAAGGGAGAACGCTCAGGGCTGTGTGTATGCAGATCTTTGAAAGATGGCAGACAGGATCTTGCAGATCCTGTCTGTCATCTTTCAGAAATCTGTGCTGTGTGTACCTAGCTTTACAGTCTTACAGCCAAGTTAATCCCCTTTGCAGCAATGTAGCAAGGGTAAGTGCGACTTTAAGTCTATTTTAAGGCAACTGATGTACCTAACCAATAGCATCTCTTTTGCGCAAGTTAATCCATTCTTAATGTCATGAGAGCCACAATTGGGTTGGTACATTGCATTACAGGGGAAAAAAGAGATTGATAGCGACTCTCCATAGATCGCCCTGTGAGGCGCTTAGTACATCACTTCAATTTACTAATGTACTATGAGCAATGTTTTCTTCAAACCAGT
Source organism: Hymenochirus boettgeri (assembly GCA_019447015.1). NCBI lineage: Eukaryota > Metazoa > Chordata > Amphibia > Anura > Pipidae > Hymenochirus > Hymenochirus boettgeri. Next base: position 146,145,262 of record CM033472.1, read on the forward strand.
GGCGCCCAACCTGGCCCAGTCTGGTAGCCCCACCTCAGCCAGTAATTGGGCTACTTTTTGGCTCTGCACCCAGATTGCACATGCCCACCCCAGCTCTTCCTGTGACATGCCCAGACCCCGCCCATGCCCAACCCAGCTGATCAAAGGGACTCATCTTTTGTGATATATATATATATATATATATATATATACACACACACATACATAAATACATACATACACAAACATAAAAAAGAGGTGCAAACCACAGGTCCATTCGCTCGATTCTCTAATGTTTCATTACATAGCGATCTATATTAAAAACAAAAACCCGGTCACCTTAAACACCAACAGGTTAAAGCCACGCGCTTGCGTATCTGAATTCCCGAAAACGCTGTTGACGAGAAAAGGTGACTGCTAATCACGTGACGTCGTCGCTTTCCGCTTAGTGACTGGAAGCGAAGCCTCTTCATTGAAAGCGCGCTCCCGTGGAATCAGAAGGAGGGGAATGCGCGTTCTGGGCAAGGGGAAGAGAGAAAAGAGAAGTTGTTGAAGAGAGAGCGAAAGATAAAGAGATCGAGAAAACTAAAAGATTCCCAGCAAGGTGTCCACGTCGGTGGGAAGGAAAGGTAAACAGAGAAACTGTGTGTGATGAATATGGGTGGGCAGAACTGAGAAGAGAGGAAGAGACAGGGTATAGGTTAGATACTTAAGGAAATACCCTACACTGTGTCAGACAGGAATGGCGATATGTATGTGTGTATACGACCTTGTAAGTTTGGGTAAAAGAGTGGATAGTGGTTTGAGCCATGACTATCTGATTGGTTTAAAGTGGGCAGGGTGAAAGGTACACCACTGATCTTGCAACCTTTGTGGCTTTAGACATTGTGAAACTACACAATTACTACAGGAAGTTAGAATTCTGTACCCAGGGCTTCCTGGGCCCTTTTATATTGCCACATAATAGAATTTAATTAGGCGTAGGAATCACTATAGCAACCATAGCAGTTGCTATGGGGCCCACAGCCAAAGGGGGCCCCATCCAGATCCCCTGCAGGCATGTCCACCCTCCTAAGAAAATTTTACCTCACAAAGTTCAGCCCCACAAACACCATTTTCGTTTTACTTAAACCTTTCAAACATGCCCCGAGGTTTATTATTATTATTGATTTATATAGCGCCAACATCTTCCGTGGCGCTTTACAATGACATAGTCATACATTACATACAGGGTAATACATGTTATACAAAGTCATACATATTACATACACAGGTAATACATAATATAAGTAAACAGAGTGAGGAGTTTCTTACAGCAATACTGTGATACAATAGGAGAGAGGACCCTGCCCAAAGAGCTTACAGACTAGAGGATATGTAAAGTAAAATGAAAACAGAGTTTGGGGGGATGAACTACGTTAGATCTAATTTTCCTTAGTAGGGTGGATATGCCATTTAAAAACCTATCTGCAGTTTTGCCAGGTTAGTTTGTGTGTGTGTATCTAAAATCTTGCTATGGAGCCCTGTGATATCTAGCTCCACCACTAATTGGATAAGAGACCATTCACTTATAAAATTGTGGTAGTCCTCATAGGGTTGTCAGCCTATGTTTTATGCATTTGTTATAATATGTTCGGAAATAGAAATTGCTGTAAATTTTTAATATAATCCATATTACAGTCAAATTTAAAAATAATTACATTTCTAATTATGTGAGAAATTACATGAAGGTCCAGTATCAAAAAACAGACATGCAAACATGCAACATTTGTAGAACTGCTGAGGCTTATTCTTTATATCAATACACAATCCCTCACATGTTAAATAACTAAACCTTCCTTAAGTAAGTGTTGAATTCAGTGCTGTTGAAGAAGAAATCAACAATATTTCAAATTGTATGGAAGATACTCTATAACACCTTGGACTTTTTTCTTCTCCTCTGAGAATTTACCAGGAAAGTGGGGAAGTTTTCGGGAGATCAGCACCCATTTTGGTTTGTGTGCATAAGGACACTTTATACCGGAATTAACCAGGAAAGCCCCATCAGTATATTAGCTGTTTAGACTTAACATTTATCAACCAAATTTTGTACATGGACTTCAAATGAGTTCAGTCAGTTGTTTTTTTTTTTTTTTAATTATACCATGTATTTGAAGTAATGTATAGAATAATAAGCACAAGTCTGCATACTGTGGCTTAAAGGGCAAGTCCAGCCCTAAAGTGCAAACTTACATACAGGTAAATCACCCCCAAGACCCTATCCAGCCCTAAACTGCAAACTTACATAAAGGTAAATCACCCCCAAAACCCTAAACGGTAATAGTTTGAAATCTGAAATATATAAGTCTAACCTGAAATCCTGCACAATGCCGTTTCCCCTGTTTCTGCTTACTGGTTCCTACAGTTAGCAACTGTCAGTTATGGATTTGACAGTTGCCTGGATGGATTTGACAGTCTGCCTCTTCTGAGCATGCCCAGGCTCAGTACAGGTTTCTATATATCTCAGTTTCCATGAGGCATCCAGAAGCATAGCAGGCATACAGTAATGCATTCATATGACAAACTATGATATATCAACATATTTTAAAGAGCCCATTCTTTCTAAAAGATGTTCTTATGAGGGTGGAGTTGTCCTTTAAAGCAGAAGGAAAGTCTGATAATAAAGAAGAACTAAACCCAAATGTTTACACTCCAGAATCTGGAAATATCCCTTCTACAAACACTGATAAACTGTAAAATCCCACTAAAGTAAATGTAAACCCTTGAAGAACTGTATGAAATAACTGTGTGTGTATGTGCAGTGACTGGCCACAACCCTGACCTCAGTCACATGCTGCCTTGCCTAATCTGTCCTGTAAAAGGATTGACTAGAGGCTACTACAGAGTGTGACCAACTGTAGGATTGATCGTGTGTAAAAGACACAATGGTCAGTGACTACATTGTGTCATACTAGGATGTTGGGAAATAAAACACAAACCCCATGTTAGAAAGCTAAATTTACTAATGACCAAATTAAAATGAGAGTTAAGGTACAGATTGCTGCTTTTATGTTAAGGTGCTCTTCCTTTTGAAAGAGTGCTGTTCTGAGACTTTAGTTATCCTTTAAGGATAATCGCCATGTAATGAGGAACTCAATTGAGCTTAATTTTCCTCCTCTGTCCTGAGATGCACAAATTAGAAGATGTGATTTCAGTCCTCTACTCCTGCTTGTACTGTCAATCAAATCCAGTGGCGTAACTACTGCCCCTGCCACCCCCACGACCCCGGACGGTTAAAAGGGTCCGCCAAACCCTCTGTGAACAGCTGTTTTTAAACAGCTGCACATGAGAAGTTTGTCGGGCAGCTGGTGTTTAGACATGGATGAGGTAACAGAGAGGGAAGGGGGAAGTGGGGAATTCTGCAGAGAGATCTGACACCATGAAAATACTGAGTCACTAACAGGTAGGAGAAGCACATAGGTTTACAATGGGGCAGGGAAATGTGTTTTTTCACTATAGATGCCCTTTAACTTTAAATTGTGATAACTGAAAATCCTATCATACTTACCGAGATTATCTTTTCCTGGTCCGTAGCATGCAGTGGTCAGGAATGGGTTAACCTCCCTTGTCAGCTTGAGTGACAGGCCCCTCCACTAGCTAATAAAAAGCTCAGATTGCCTTTGAATGAACATCTGAGCGAAGAGTATAGTTGACCACAAATGGGTCAAAAGTGGTCACAAATGGGATTTTAAAAGCTAAAGAACAAATGAAAGGCGGGACAATAATTGATGCTGATGCAAAAAAAAATTGTTTATGAACTAAAGCAGCTTGCAGAATGTTTCCACCAAAGTCTGCTTGAGCTGCCAAAGCCAGATCCATTGGTAAAGGCTGGGCATGGAAGGCCCAGGAGGCTGCCACGGACCTAGTCGAGTGCCCCTCAACCCTAGAAGGTTGAGGTTCTGCCATGTTTGTAATATGCTTGCCTTATACAGGATGATATCCAGGAGGCTATGGTTGTCTTGGAAAACTGGAGACCCCTCATTTTCTCATTAAATAAGATGAAAAGAAAATCAGTTTTTCTGAATTCTTAAGTTTTGTCAATGTAGCAGGCCAAAGCTCTGCTTAAATCCAGGTTGTGGAGAAATGAATTTCCTGTGGCCTGAGATGACTGTTAAAGGGTGAGAAGCACTATGTCTTGGTTGATTTGAAAAGGAGAAATTACCTTTGGTTTGAAAGGATGGGTCTGGATGTAATACTACTTTCTCTGGGAAGAAAGTTAAAAAAGGTTGTGAACATCTCAGTGCTCTGATTTCAGAGACCACGATAAAGGCAGTCTTTAAAGATATTTCCCTAATTGAGCACATATGAATGGGCTCAAACAGTGCCTCTGGAAGAGCCTGGGGGACCAAAGACAAATCCCAAGAAGGTGTTTTTTCTCTGATCTGGGGTTTAATGTGTTTGACCCACAGGAGAAACCTGATAATGAGAGGGTCATAGACCCACTTAATATTAGTGATGGCCGATATTACAGTCACTTGAAGTTTTAATGTGTTTAAACTTCCTGGAGGAATTCTAGGATGGTTTCAACTCCAATAGTATCATGGGTAAAATTCTTATTACACCAAGCACAGAAGTTTTCCCAGATCTTGTAGTATCTGTTTGACATTGCGTATTCTCTGGCAGCCAACAGTGTATTTATTGTGTCATCTGACAGGCCTCTGTTTTTCATCATGTTTGTTTCAATAACCAAGCAGTTAGATTCCAGTTCATTAAATCTTGGTGATAACACAGGCCTTGGCGTAATAAATCTGACCTCAGTGGGAGTTGTAGTTGACATTTGGAGAGCCCAGCAGAACTATGGTATCCTCGGCCACCAAGGAAGGATTGCCATCAATGTGGCTTTGTCTTGAGCAACCTTCCTGAGCACTCTCAGAATCAAAGGTATTGGAGGGAAGATATATAGTAGGTGGTGGTTCCAGGTGAATGAAAATGCATTTGTTTTCCAACCCTTGTTGTCTTTTAAATTTGGAACAAAATATTTTTGTTTGAGCACTGGCTCTGGTTGGAATCAAATCCATAAATGGTGTGCCACATGTCTGGCAAAGGGATACAAACACCTCTGGGGAAGACTCCATTTGTTCTGGGAGTATTGGTGTCTGCTCAAGTAGTCTCGGGGGACGGAGCTTACCTGATAGAACACAGTATACAAAATGGCCAGCACTTTACAAGAGACCTAAAAAAAACAAAAAAAAACCAGAAAAGGGTTAGTTAGGGATACATCTTCTATTTAAACTTTATTTGTTTTCTGACTGTACTTATCTTTTAACATCATAGTTTTAACTATGCGAGGGTAGTGTTTTTAAAGGCTATGTCCACCCCTAAAATAAAAATTTAATATCATGCTCCCCCATGTCCCCCAGCCCCAACCGCATGTTTTTTTTTTTTTTTAAAAAGCTCCCCAAACTCTTACTTACCTCTCCGCCGCACGCCGGCCCTCTGCTTGCGAGAATGCAAGCAGAGGGCGGGACCGGCAGTCGCGTCTGTGATTGGCTAGCGGCAGCCAATCACGGACGCGGCTGCCGGTCATTCAGTGCAGCGGAGGAAAGCGGAGAGGTAATAAGAGTTTGGGGAGCTTTTTAAAAAAAAAACATGCGGTTGGGGCTGGGGACATGGGGGAGCACAATATTAAGGGGATTTGTGCTAGGGGGAGGGATAGTAGAACGGAGGGAGGGAGAGGGAAGGGGAGGGAGGGGGGAGAAGGGCTGCAGCACGCATGGCAGGAATCTCCGGGAGGCCAGGTAGCAGGCAGTGTCCTATATGGACCTGCTAGCCTCCTGGTGGGCAGTTTTTGGAACTTTGGGGGGGACTACAGGAGAACCAGATGGAGTTGGGATGTGAGGTAAGGATTAAACTACACTATGGTGGGGCCAGTAGTTGGGGGGATTATAGTTTTGGGGGTGGACATGCCCTTTAATGTTTTTTGGGTTTTCGTCTTCTTTCCACTATGTATTACACATTAACATGTGATTCCTGTGCTGTTTAATAAAGGAGGATTTTACTATTTTTGCATATAAGGGTTGTGCCCAATTTGTATCCATTACTTTTATCTCTTGTTGTTTGCTGTTCATCCCTTTCATGGATGGAGCACCCACAGCTTTAATCATTACCTCTGACAGTGCCCTTATGATTTATCTATACTTTAAACAAAATGAAGAACAGAACTTTAATACAAAATGTACAGCCCCTTTTACCTGACCTGTGACTTGGTAGTTTCAATACAAAAAACAGATTTCTAGTGCACAAACAATTCTAATTGCATATTGGCTACCTCCATAAGGTTGCTACTACAAACAGTCTGCTAAACCCTGGATAAATAAAAGCAATTAGTTCAATAAGTTGGCCAAATTATTTTAAGCCCAGTCACCATGTCAAGGTTGCTTTCCTAACCTACTGGGCTTATTAGAATTGTTTGTGCACTAGAATTCTGTTTTTTGTATGTATTATATTTTTGGTCTCTAGTTGCACTTTAATATGGATGTACAACAGCCCAATTTTCTATATATTGTGTGTTACATTGAAGGTTTGACCAAGCCTTCTGGGAAATTGTACTTGTTAGGTCATGTGCTTGTTTGAGTAAAGTACTTTAAACTAGAAACTAGAGAGTCAGCTTCAAGCATCCAAGCTGTCCGCTCATGTAGCCAAAAAGGCAAGTACCAGTAGGTTAGGACCCAGTTAAAGAAAGCAACCTTGACGTGGTGACTGTAAATAGTGAAAACGCACGCAATAACGCTTGCGATTTTGTGCGTTGTAGTGTGGCCTTGGCCTAAATATAGCGATCTTGGGGTATGGGGATGGTAAGTGCAGATTTTAGTTGGGTGGACATAACCTCAAAGCAATAGGTATGTTCATGGAAGTAGGTATTACCAGGCTAGAAAAGTGTACAACATGCATTTTTGCCATCTTGGACTTATTTTTATGGGTAATTATTTTTAAATATCTTGTTTACTTTGTACCATGTTTTCCACCACAAAACATAGCACACAAAAACATGACTCCCTTATATATAAACAGAAAAGGCTTTTGGTTGTCTAAATGTGCCCATAGTTGGCACATTGTTGCTGCAATTTAAGCTAAGCACAATACATCTATTAATCTATTTGTACAGGAAATAAAGAGAACTGTAATGTTATGGGCTAGTACTAAAACTGAAACTGTTTATATATTTTGTCATAGTAATTGTAATGAATTATTTCTTTTCTGCAACAATTCCATTTTGCATAACATCTTATTCTGTTGTCTGGCTTGGCATCTGACCTCTGATCACATCTATGTAAGCATTGCATTCTTAATAGCTTATTGGTTATTTGTGATGCAGAATAAACACTTGTAGATGTACAGTTGCTACATATTTTATTTACATTTGATTAACACTATTTTGTATTTAAAGGAGAACTACAGAAGAAAAATAACCTTTAGGATTAAAAGCTAGAAATTTTAACACAGAGTTTACTGACCTATAAATGCATCAGTAGTTTCATAGTGACAATATATCCATCTGAAGTTAAACAGTTGGTTGCCTCCATTTTTCAGTTATAAAATGACTGGTAGCTCTGAATTTCCCATGGTGCTTTGTTCCTTTGGGACTGTGAAACATTTTAAATCATTTACCCACATTTGGAACTTTGAATCCAATGCAACAGACTGCATTGTATTCAATGCAAGTGATTAGTTTTAATTGATTAATTAAATATCCCTGAAAGCGAGATGTACAGACTGCAGCTTTTAAAGGGGAATAAATGTATTGTAAAGGTGTAAATGTAAGAAAGTCATAGAATGGTTTCAATTGTGATATGGTTCCCTTTACTGTGGCCCAAGCCACTAATGTTAAATGGTTTCAGTGCTGATCCAGTTCACAGTTTAAAATTTAAATCAATTCATTCTCTGTGGCTGGAGCCTGTAAGTCTGCAAGCAGTGGGACGCTGACATGTGACATTCCTAAGGCTTCTCCTGCACAGTGCCACCGGTGAGCACAGCCTCAGACTCCCTCAGTGTGCCTCAGAGTCCCTCCTCCTCTCTGCTGTGTGATGGACCTGCAGCTGCAGAGAAGGGAATCTACAGCCCTTCTCTGTCACTATGTGAAAACAGCCTTTTCAGGCAGAGTTCTCACTCAGCCTGAAAAGGCTGTTTCCACAGAGTTTTCGGGGGTGGGGGGGTGGTGTGGAGTGGCCCACGGCACCCGCGAGTGAGCGGGGCCACATGGGGCTGTAAGGGAATGGGCCAAGGGGGGCCTGCAACTGGAGGGCCCATGGGGTCCATGAGTGGGAGGGACCAGGGGGGCTGCAAAGGGGAGGAGACAGGGCAGATTGACTGACAGGTTTCAGAGCAGGAAGCAGGAAGTGCAGGGGACCTAGTAATGCTGCTGCCATATCACACACAAAAATGTAAATATCTTTAAAACTATGTAAAATAAACAATGAAAATAAATCGCAAAAATTCTCAGGAGAGCAATTCCTATCAATTTACCTAAAGTCATTTTTGGACCAAAGTTTTCCTTTAACAGGCAGGGAGCCTGTAAGTCTGCAAGCAGACAGACCAGAGCCTCTGAGTGTCAGAGTTGTAAACTCCAGTAAGAGACTGGGTACAACTAGCTAATTCTCCAGGGAGAGACACAGAGGTGTGTGTGAGTACTGGACTGTGTTTAAATGTGAGTGTTTAGTCAGGGCCACTTATTTTGTATTAGTAAGGCCTGACTGAGGTCTAACCAAAGACTGTTTCCTGAGGGAGACAATGGCTAAATAAAAATGTTACAGTATATGATAGAATGTTATTTATTTTAACAAATCACTGGTGTTGGTTCATTTGGCCTGTTTCAAAGCTGTCTAGATTTGAATAAACAATCTCAATTTAATGTTAACTAGAAAGGGAAAGATTAAATATAAACTTTGAATTTGGCTTAAAGGGGAACTGTTGCCCCGATTTTCAGAGTTCCACAAACTTGTACATGTGTTCCTTAACCCCCTGTAAAGCAATAGGAGGCTCCAAAAAACAAAAAAAAATCAAAATACATACTTTAAAATCTTCTTACAAACTCCTTTTTCGGGCGCAGCCATCTTGGATTCCAACACTTCCTTTCCCTCACAAAAGTTACAATCCCGGCATGCAGTTCTAAAGTTTTAGTGACATCCCTGTTAATTTCTATTGGCCGCTCGACTTCATAGTGGGCGGATGAGTAGGCGTGCATTATGTAGAGACGGGACGCGTCTTCTCTTACATTCAGCCGATGCGCACGAGCAGGAGATGGGAGGTGTGTCTGTAAAGCTACACAGCGATTGGTTGCCGAAAATACGCATTCCGATTGATTACCAGTTTGCTGCAATACTATTGGTTGCCGCGAACGTCACTCACTTTTTTGATGCAGAGCTGCAGATCCGGTACTCGGCACGAATGTGCCTATTAGAGAATGCGTTCGCCAGAGGTGTGGGGTGGGATCATGGGAATGGATATGTTTATGGAGTCATCCAGCCCCTTCAGTATTTGCAAATGCTGTTGCTGACTGAATGAGGACTATTTATGCTAGAAAGCACCTTTTGGGCTCGTTTTAAAGGTAATTTTCTGACCTTTTTTACTAAACCTACTTGTTTTGGGACCACAGTTCCCCTTTAAAAGGCCGCATTTTGGAAGGGAATGTGTGTTTTTATGCTGCAGATATTAAAACGCAATAATGACAATGATGAGTACATAGTTGATTTTTAACTTACCTTTTAAATGTCTGTCACATGAATGAAGGTGAGGTGGTATGTGTACTTGTGTCAGGTTGGGGATAAAAGACTAACTTTTGAAGATTGGTCAAAATGTGTTTTTTTAACTTTAGTTACCCTTTAAGTATGGCTACCACAGTAATTGTGGGGTAGGTCAGTAGGTGTGTGTACCTGTGTCAGGTTGGAGGTTAAAAAAACAAACTTTTTTGATGATTGGTCAAAATTAGTTTTTTTTTTAAACTTAAGTTACCCTATAGGTATGGCTTCCGCAATAATTGTGGGATAGGTCAGGTTGGGGGTTAAAAAATGAACTTTTTTGATGTTTGGTCAAAATAATTTTTTTTACTTTAGTTACCCTTTAGGTGTGGCTGCTACAGTAATGGAGGGGTAGGTCAGTAGGTGTGTGTAACTGGGTCTGGTTGAGGGAGTATGTCTTTTTTTTGTGTTTACAAACAAAATTAACTTATTGAGGATATATCAAAATTTGTTTTTTTAACTTTATTTACCCTTTAAATATGGCTGCCACAGGAATGGTCAGTAGATGTGTGTACCCATGTGAGGTTGGGGGTATGTGTTTTTGCAGGTATGACCATATAACTAACTTTTATTGATGATTGATCAAATTTATTTTTTTGACAATAGTTGCCCTTTAAGAATGGCTTCCATGGGAAGCCAAAGGTAGGTCAGTAGGTGGGTGTACCAGTGTCTGTGTGGAGGGTTGGGGGTATCAGCATTTGTGTTTATGACCATGAAACAAAGTGTTCTGATCTCATGACCCTTAAACCTTGAAATATCCACATTTTAAGGGTTGATACCATTATAGTCTGTGGGGAAAAATGTCCCAGAATTCGGCGATAACGATGGAATGCTTCCACGGATTCCTTAGTAGGTAATAACGCACTTCTCCTATATGCCCTGCACATCTGTATGTCTCTAGCTCAAAAACTGTGAGAGGAGATACAGTCCAAAAAAGCAGAAGAATAAAAGGAAGAATAAGGGCTAGGCCACACTAGCGCGTTTGTGCCCGTGATTTTCGCTAAAATGGAAATCGCGGGAACGCAAAAATTCCCGTGATTTCCGATGCGCATGCGATTGCACGTCCATTCGCGTTTTGGTAACGCATGCGTTCACCATTTTTGGTGCGTTAACACATGCGTGTCCATAACGCGAAAAGGCGAAAACGCATGCGCAAAACGCGAGCGCGAAACGCGCAAGAATCGCGCACACAATCGCGTGCGATAACGCTCGCGATTTTGTGCACGATTCCTGTGCGTTGCAGTGTGGCCTCACCCTAAGAAATAGAAAGAACAGTAATTTGACTCTTTTAGCCAACACATATTGTGTTTAAATGGTATGTACACCTTAAAAACTATACTTTTCTATTAACAACCAAACAAGATTCCACAAAAGGGAAAATTACAATATTATACAAAATTATCTGGTATGACAATCTACAAGAGAAAATAAAACCAATGTTAAAGTGGGAAGAAAGGTTTAATGAATCACTGACCCAGTCACAATGGTCTCAGATATGTACCAACTCTAATAGTTACTCTTCACACATAATAGCAAAGGCGAAAACTTACAAGATACTCTGACTGGTATGTCACACCGCAATTTCTACACAAACTCAACCCTAGTCTACAAAATATGTTTTTGCAACTGTGGAAAGGAGTCTGATCAAATACATGTATGGTGGGAGTGTAAAAAGCTAAAAATATATGGAAAGAAGCTGAAAATATTCTGTCTCAATTGTTTGCCAGGGATATAATAATAAGAACCTGGACTGCACTTTTAAACCTTCCAATTACAGATTTAAAAAGAGAGGCTAACTCTTTAGTCTTTCACGTATGCGGGGCTGTTAGAGGTTTACTGGCCACACACTGGAAAAAACCCAGTCCAAATAGACAGCACTACTTCTTTCGATGTGGTGGATCCATGATTCCAAGTATTTAGCATACTCTCTTATTAAAAAATGGACCAAGACTTGGAACCTCTGGATCCTATATATAACGAGATAGACAGGGATAGTACTATAGACACATGCACTAGTTGGCTGCAACAGTAATGGAGGGGTAGGTCAGTAGGTGTGTGTAACTGGGTCTGGTTGAGGGGGTATGTCTTTTTTTGTGTTTACAAACCTAAAACTAACTTTTTAAGGATATATCAAAATAATTTTTTTTTAACTTTAACTCATTATTTTGTTGCTTATTGCAAATATTTAGTTGTTTATTGCAAATAATTTTCATATAATTTTGTAATGGGACATATTTTGTTTTTCTTGGAAAATTTGGGTCTCTGGTGCTCTGTCCCAGTTCACTCTCATTTAATATTTGTATGTGAATAAAGATATACTTTTAGCAGTAAATCAAGCCTTGCCCATAAATACTTATTCCTGTCTTTGTTAAAGGGTATCTCCACTGGTTTTTGTAAGTTTTTTGAATCCATTTCTATTGAAGAACGGGAGGTAAAGGAGCTGTGCCTTACCTTCCGTTCTTCAATAGAACACACAGGAGCCAGGAGAGAAGGTAAGAACTTGCTCGCTCGCTCCCCCGGCGCGTAGTCTGACAGGTCCCGACGGACCTTGTCTTCTATGCGCATGCGCGATCTATTAAAAAGCATCTTGATCAATTTTTCACAACTGTTACTTCTGGCTAATATTTAAATATTGGTATTACCTCGTTGCAGACTTGTGTTCAAAAATCCACTGTCAGTTCCCTACACTGACCGTGTATTTTTGGATACAAGTCTGCAACGAGGTCCAGGAAGTCTCGGGGGGCGGATCTTAGCTGACTGAATACATGATCCAGGATGTCTTGAACTTTACTGGGGCATAGGAAGGCTCTGAAGGGACCAAAAAAAAAAAAATATTGGAAGATTGAACTTAATGTGGTCAAGTTAAATTAAATAACTTTAAAAGTGGCCTAGATAAGTGTCTAAAACTTAAAAACTGGTATTAATGCATGTGCTGCGGTTCTAGTTGATCTAGGGATGCTTTCCGATTGCCATTTGGAGTCAGGAAGGAATTGGATTGCCTCTAGTATAACTGTTCCCCTGCCCCTTGCGAATATAATGGGAGAGGCTGGCTATGTGGACGCCTGGCGCTTCCTTCATCCTTTGGATAAAGAATATACATGTCACTCCACTAGCCACAACTCCCATGAATTGATTATATGTTTATCACTAGAAATATGATTACTGAAATACGTGATGTATTCCATCATGCAAGGGGGATTTCAGACCACCCTCCAGTCACCATAAGCATACGTAGAGTCTCAGGCCTCTCATACCCTAGACAAATTGGAAAACATCCCTTACTCTTTTTCCCACCCCAGATAATATTCCTGACTATATAGAGCAATACTTCTGTTTACATTAAAGCAGGGCTGGACAAATCCAGGTTGCCATGGTGACTTAAAATTGTTTACCAGCGACCGGGAATTAAAAATTGGGTAGCAGCTTTCATTTCCAGTGTTAGAACTACTCTCCGTTTTTTTTTAGTTGACCTCCTATTCCCTCTCCCTTTCACTATATTCTGTACTTGAACGTTTGCAACTTTGTTGCTGAGCAGAATTCATCACTCCCTACTCTGCAACAATGTTGCAAACAGAAGGTGAAAGGGAGGGGGAATAGGAGCTCTGCTAAAAATTAACAAGAGAGCAGTTCTAACAGGGAAATAAAAGCTGTTAACTGATTTTTAAAGGGCATGTCCACCCCCAAAACTAAAATTTAACCCCTTACTGGCCACATCAAGTAGTTTAAAACAATCCTTACCTTACATTCCTGCTCAAAATAGTTCCCCTGCTGTGCCCCTCCAAAGTCCAGGAAACTGCTGTGTAGGAGCAGTGTGTGACTCATGCTGTGCCTGAGACTTCCTCAACCTCATCAAGCTTGAGGCATGCTCAGTGCAGCCCTCCCTGCCTCTCAGCCAATCACGGACGCGGCTGCCGGTCCCGCCCCCTGCTTTCAATTCCATGCAAGCAGAGGGCCTGAACACTGCAGCGGAGGAGAGAGGGCAGGTAAGTAAGAATCGGGGGACTTTCTAACAATTATATTAATGCGGTTGGGGCTGGGGGAGCATGCCCTACCACATATCAAAAGTTAAATTTCAGGGTGGACATGCCCTTTAATGCAACAAGCAGCCTCTGCGACAGGCAGCTCTGAGATCCATGGTTGCTGTAGCAAATGGTGACCGTTGGTACGTAAACTGTATGGTTGGAAATTCCCTCTACCAGTGATGCCTCATAGGGATTATTGAGCATGCTTGCCTTCACAGATGGGGGACTGAGCTTGAGCAAAACAATGTATTAATTTATAGATTGAAATGAGGCTAAGTCATTTTTTCAATGTACAATTCCTTTAAAGGGCAACTCCACCCTCATAAAAACATATTTTGGAAAGAATGGCCTCTTTAAAATATGTTGATATATCATAGTTTGTCCTATGAATTCATTACTGTATGCCTGCTATGCTTCTGAATGCTCATGGAAACTGAGCAATTTAGAAACCTGTACTGAGTCTGAGCATGCTCAGAAAAGGCAGACAGGGGATTAACATTCCAGTCATTAGTTGTGATGTCAACTGTCAAATCCATAACTGACAATTGCTAACTGGAAGAACCAGGAAGCAGAAACAGGGGAAACAGGACATTGTGCAGGATTTCAGGTTAGACTTGTATATTTCAGATTTCAAACTATTACATTTTAGGGTTTTGGGTGTGATATACCTGTATGTGAGTTTCATTTTGGGGCTGGACTTTCCCTTTAAGTTTGTAGTATTTGTGTAATGGGTAGAGATAGGTTGGATGTAGGTGGGTCACATGTCATTCATAATAATTGCATGATTTGTCCAGCCCTGGTTTAAAGCAGTCCTTTGGTGATACCTCAATTCAACCATTTAGCGCAAATGCACTATAATAATATTATAGCTGAGGAAACCAAGAGGAAAGAGTTTTTCCTCAAAAAAAAATATTTTGATCAGTCCGCAAAACTACTAGCATATGTCCCACTGGATCAAAATACTTTACTGGAAATAGCTGACTCCAGCATGAAAGTGGTCACAGACACTCCAAAGACCTTAAATGTACTCACTAGATCAGGGAAAGGCGACCAGTAGATCTCCAGATGTTTGAAAACTCCCAGCATTCCTTTACAAGCACTCTGTTATTAGGGAATGCTGGGAGTTGTAGTTTTCAAAACATCTGGAGATCTACTAGTTGCCTATCCCTGCACTAGATACTATCGACATCAATGCACCCCACTACTGATCAACTATTTGGCTGCTATTCTTTTCCCCAAACTGTCTCATTTAGATAGAGAATATTTAGAAGCAGAAATCTCGCCACTTGATCTTAAAAGGTTTTGGGTACTACTCCGAGTAAGTCCCCTGGCCCAGATGGGATCCCCGTTGAAGTGCAACAGCATATCCTCCATAGCCTCCTGGAAGTTTTTCGGCTTTTCAGGATAGCACACTTTCCCCATCCATGACTGAGGCTCATATTAAAACCAGGAAAAGATCCGCAGGAATGTGGCTTCTTCAGGCTGAAAACTTGTCATTAGATTACAGAAAGGATGGAATTTGCTCCCTTCTCTTCGAGGTAAAATGCAGGGATGTTCCTTGTCACCATACCTGTTTGCCATGGCTATCGAGCCCCAAGCAATGCAACTCTATACCAATCCAAATGTTAGTTGTAACAATGGAAGAGCACACATCATTATTCGCCTATATGCTTATGACATGATATATCTTGCAAATCCTAATGACTCCATGCAAAATGTTCATCACATTGTTTCTACCCTTACTCCTTATTGTATATAAACTGGAACAAGTCACATGTCTTCTCCAGCGTTATAATCCCTCTGACTTCCAGTTGCCAGCATTGTAATCCCTCTGACTTCCAGTCACATAATTCCAGTTGTAAGAATTTAAGTATTTGGGGATATTTATAACCCAATCCCCTACTAGATTTCTGGAACTTAATGTTACTATACTTGTCCAATGTTAGTTGGTCAAGGATAAAACAACCATCTTGAAACAGTTACTGCTAAATGTAATTGATTAAAATAATTTTGTTACACAAATTACTATACATCCTCCATCACATTATGGTTTTTATTCCGACCCAGAAAATATCCATTCACTCTCACCCGATTATTCAGATCCTAACGAAAAATAGTGAAAATCAGCTAGTTCCAGTACTCTACCCCTTCTTTCTTGGACACATGGCTAAGGGATGCTCTTCAGACATTCTAACCAAATGGAGTAAATATATACCATCTCTAAGGATGGGAGATTGGGTGTACTTTGCAAAATCGCACCTTAGTGTGTTCCAGGCTGCTAACAACAAACTGCTACAGTTTAATATTGTATGTCAAACCTATTTATCTCCCTATCGACTCTTCAGAATTTCCCCCTCTCACTCTGCAGACTGTCCCAAATGCTTTCTCTCCAAAGCAGACTTTTGACACCTGATTAGGCAGTGTCCCAGAGTTATCAAGGTTCTGGAACAGGGTAATTACTGCTTTAACGTACCAATCTACCTCCTGGCTTCAGCACTATCTTTAATACAGGACTAGTCCAGGACTAACCTGGCAAAGGAAAACTGTACTCTAGCTCCTCAACAGAACAATATTGTAAGGTAGAAATAATCAATCCTATCTCATGCACCAGGTACTTTGCATTTTTAATAAGTTAATTTTTAGGGTATAGTTATTCTTTAATGATAACTGAGAAAAATAAATCCGGCTTTAAGTTAAATGGCAACTGTGGTCTCCAAACAAGTTAGGGTTAAATAAAAGCCTACAGTATTTCCTTGAAAATTAACTGACCTGTGATAAATTATATTGGGGTGAACGTTCAAACTTTCCAAGTGACATCACTTGACCTCTACTCCGCCCCGGGGCAGAAGCAGGCTCAGTTAAGACTTAAAGAGACACTATATTGAAAAAATTACTTTGCCTCATCTTAATCTATAATTAAATACATGTAAGTTGCACTTACTCTGATTTGCGTGTGTTGCTGCATGCCTTCACTCCAGCACACATTTTGTTTAGGAGCAGTATTTCCCCTCCCTCTTTTAACCACTCCCACTTCCATCCGACCTGACTTTTTCCCACAAACCAACTTTCCAGCCTGCATACAGCATTCCAACTGTCAAAACTCTGTCACCATTCCAGCTACTGTAAAATTACACACAGAAGAATACCAGTTTTTGAGCGCAAGGAACTTGACAGCTGAAGTATAAGAATTTTGAGATTGGATGGGGCAGATCAACAAAGAAATGATACAGTGGTGGTTGGGAAGAATTCGTTTCCAGTTATGGTCAATTTAAAATAGCCTATTTTTCAGTATATATGCCCTTTAATTTTGGGGAAAACAGGAAGTACATGGGGAAAAATTTGACAGTTGAGTTGGGGAGCCTATATAATGCAGGCAGAGGCTGGTCACATGAGTACAAGCTGGTTACATGGCTGAAAACAGGAAGTATTCCAGCACAAAGTAATATTGCTGAACCTTTCCAGCAATAACTTCCCACAGATTTTATCTAGAGATGTGATTTAGGTTTTATTTTGAAGGTATGATGAAAAGCTTTTTACATTCTTAGTTTGGAAGAATTGGAGACCATAGTTACCCTTTGAGTAAAAGTTTTAAAAGCACAAGGCACAATTTACTGCATAAATAGAGCAGGTCAGAATTCTATTGTGACAGCGTCTGTGAGTCTTAACAGAACAGGAAGCTCCACCCAGAAACTAGGCTTTCTGTTTACAGCATGTGGCTATCACTACCACATTCACAGGAAACTTTTTACAGCTGAAGACCCTTGCTTTATTTTAGCAGAACATGGTTCCAATACCATAATATTGTTTTGTGTCATCAGCAATGTTTGACCTTTAAGCTTTTTTTTTTTTTTTTTTTTTATATTCCCTTTTAAATCAAATAGGGACAAAAACAGGTTCCCTTTACTATCAATTTATTTTTCTACTTTTGTTTTGATGTTTGTTTCCTTATGCACTATTTAAAATTGGAGCTTGCATGCAAAATAGCTAGTTTCTGTGTGACAATGACTTTATGTTCCTGTCACTGCAAATTTAGCTTAAGAGACACGTCAGATCATTTTCGCACGTGTCTGACGAATGTTCAGCAACCATCTTGTTTTACACTAGTTCTGCCACGACCCCTGTGGATACATCAACAACAGTGGATAGATAGTATCCGTTGGTAAAGGTGTTATGTGACGTACGTATTACGCGACGTTCGGAATATCAAAATGTTGCAATTGTACATTGGTCTACCGATAATCTGCCAACTATGTACCAATTTATGACAATCGGCAGAACAAATCCACCGGGCTGATTGTCGGAGAAAGCAGAGAACAGTCATGGATCGTTGGTCTTAGAAGATCGTTGAAACACAAATGTCGTGTGATGGGTCATTCGTCTGGCAAATTATGCGAAAATTATCTGACGTGTGTACAAAGCTTTTCAGTTGCCACAGCCAGACTCGGTTTAAAATTTTGATTTAGGACATTCATTGGATGCAAGTTTGAACTAAAGGTAATGTTAAGCTGGGTACACACAGTAAATATTTATAGAAGATGACAGAAAGAGTCCATTGAGTTCACCAGAGTTTGTTACCAGAAAGCCAGAGAGAAAGTATAGTGTCTGTCTGTAGCAGAGAGAGGTCACATGCTATAACATTCCACTCTGCTGGAGTCCCTGTTTTGGTTTTCAAACGCCTGTCTAATAATGTAGGGGTTAATGGTCACTGTTTTAGGTTTCAGAGTCCTGTGTGGTAATGTAGAGGTTAATAAGTAATCTATAATCGTTAATATCTTCTTTCTTGATCTGTGTCTATTTGAGTTGTTTTTTTCTAAAGTAAAAACACCCCGTGATCAGATGCATTACTGTTTGAGGCTCAAGCAGGAGAAAGCAGAGGAAATCTCAGAGGGCGGAGCTTAACATTCAGCAAACCAGTAACAAAATGTCAGCACGTCAGCAGAGCTAGGCTCTGGAGGGGCATAGGTAAAAAAAATATGGCAACGGTATTTTTAAAGCTGCAGCTTCCAAATTAACATAACATTTTACAGTACACTTATCCTTTAACCCTTTCCCTGCCACAGATCGTATTACGATCTGTGCAGTGAATACTCAAACTGCACAAGATCGTGAATATACGATCTGTGGCTTCCCCCCTCCAAATTTTTTTTCCCCCCCTGCTAGGGGCGATCGGGGGGCAGCATTCAACTGCCCCCCTAGCCCCCTCGATCCCCCCTCCGAGGGGGGGATCAGGAGATATCCCTACCTGCAGCCCGGCAGCCGGTCCCACGTGGAGAAGCAGAGGAGAGCAGTCTTCTTTCCGGAAAGGGAGACCCCGGTGACATCACTCAGCTTCCTGCTTCACTGGGGTCTTCCCTAAGAGAGGTAAGATGCTGCCCCTGGTGGTCTAGTGGAGGTACTGCAGCATGATCTCTATTTAGATCATGCTGTAGTACCTGTATAGCACAAGCTGTCATGCTGACAGCTTTACTATACATTTTGTGAATGGAACTCAAAGTATTGATTTTTTAGGATCAGTAAAGTGTGCAAAACGTGTGTGACTCTCCGTACTAACTGGTTTTCCACTAAATGGGGGTGGGGATAGGGGTGGGGGGTGGGTTGTGGCGTTTTTTAATTTTTTCTTGTAATTGCAATTGCGCATGCGATCCCATTTGAGCTAGTTGGTGGCCCCGTCTCTGTTTGCACCCACCCTTATGGCATACCGTTTGATTCAGGAACATGTGGGAGATTGCCGTTTAGTGGGTTTTTTACTTGCCGAGTGGTTTAGGTAGGATTTAACCATTGAGTCCTTTATTTTATTTTTTCACAAAATCTCCTAAAAGCACGGAGTTCTATGGATAACAGCGCCTGGAATTCTTCATGTATATATGAAAGCATGATACCATCACGTAGCTGAAGGTGTGTAGCTTCCAAAAATATATAGTTTGTGGGGGGTATTTCCAAGTTGATTAGGCTGTTCAAATTACAGAACACTGATTTTTTTCTTGTAATTGGACTTGTGCATGCGTCCAATTTGAGCTAGTTGGTGGCCACGTCTGTTTGCACCCACACATATGGCATACCGTTTGATGCAGGATATGTGGGAGATTGACATTTAGTGGGTTTTTTTGCTTGTCAAAAGGGTTTAGGTAGGATTTCAACCCTTGAATCATCTTATTTTATTTTTCACAAAACCTCGTAAAAACACGGACTTCTTTGGATCAGTGGGTCTGGAATTCTTCATGTATGTATGAAAGCATGGCATCGTAACGTAGCTGAAGGTGTGTAGATTCCAAAAATATATAGTTTGTGGGGAGAATTTCCATGTTTGGGACTGTTTCCTTAGAAAAAGTGTAGGCTGTTAAATTACAGAGCACTTTGATTCTTCTCTTGTAATGCATTTGTGCATGCGTCCGATTTGAGCTAGTTGGTGGCCACGTCTCTGTACATCCACACATATGGCATACTGTTTTGATTCAGAACATGTGGGAGAGTGATATTTAGTGGGGGGGTTTATTTGTGGGGGGCATTTCCAAGTTTTGGGGCTGTTTGAAATTACAGACAACTTTGAATTTTTTCTTGTAATTACACTTGTGCAGTGTTCCCATTTGAGCTAGTTGGTGGCCACGTCTCTGTGTGCACCCACACATATGGCATACCGTTTGATGTAGGATATGGGAGATGAATTTAGTGGGTTTTTTTGCTTGTCAAGTTGGTTTAGGTAGGATTTCAATCCTTGAATCATCTTATTTATTTTTTTCAACAAACTCCTAAAAACACAAGAGTTCTTTGGATCACTGGGTCTGGATTCTTCATGTATGTATGAAAGCATGGATCGTAACGTAGCTGAAGGTGTATAGATTCCAAAAATATATAGCTTGTGGGGGGAATTTCCATGTTTTGGACTGTTTCCTTAGAAAAAGGGTAGGCTGTTCAAATTACAGAGCACTTTGATTTTTTCTTGTAATTGCATGTGGATGCATCCCATTTGAGCTAGTTGGTGGCCACGTCTCGTGTGCATCCACACATAGGGCATACCGTTTGATTCAGAACATGTGGGAGATTGATATTTATTGGGGGTTTATTTGTGGGGGGCATTTCCAAGTTTTAGGCTGTTTGAAATTACAGAGCACTTTGATTTTTTTCTTGTAATTACACTTGTGCGTGTGTCCCATTTGAGCTAGTTGGTGGCCATGTCCCTGTGTACATCCACGCATATGGCATACCGTTTGATTCAGGGCATTTGGAAGATTGATAATTGAAAAGGTTTTTTTTACATGACATGGAAATTTGCCATGATTTTTAACTTTGAATTGTATTTTTATAAATTTTTCCTGAAAACTGGTAAAAATGCGAAATTTTACATGAAACTGTGCTCATACCATTGTGGTATGCATAAAAGAATCACACCATTGTGTAGCTGAAGATGTGTAGATTCCAAAATATATAGTTTGGGGGGGTATTTCTAATATAGAGGGGTGTTTAGTGACAAATCTGAAAAGTTGCTGTAATTGGGCCATGTTCATTGGCTCACTTTGTGGCTAGTTGATTCCACGTTTGCGTGTGTAACCATACATAGGGCATACCGTTTGATTCAGGACATTTGGGAGATTGATATTTGGTAACTTTTTTTACATTACTTGGGATTTTGGCATGATTTCTACGAAGAACTGCGCCCACACCATTGATGGTACGAATGAACAAACTACAGAAATTCGCTTTGATAAAGTGTGTGGATTTGAGCAATATATGGTTTGTGGGGGTTGTTTAGTGGGGAAAAATTGCAGACTTCAAATTCAGATTTGGCTGAATATTTTTGCTGTTTCTGAGCCATCGTGCATTGTTTCACTTTGTGGCTTTTGGCTTCCACGTCCACGTGTGTAACCACACATATGGCATACCGTTTGATTCAGGACATTTGGGAGATTGATATTTAGTAACTTTTTTTTACATTCCATGAGGTTTTGGCATGATTTCTACCTTTTGAAGTTGCTTTTTGTTCAATTTTTCAGACAAATGCGAACTTCTATGAAGAACTGCGCCCACACCATTGATGGTATGAATGAACAAGCTACAGTGTTACATAGCTGAAGGTGTGTAGATTTCAGGAATATATAGTTTGTGGGGGTTATTTCTGTTACGGGGGTGTTTTGTGGAAAAAACTGCAGACTGTCCGAATTCGGAATTGGCTAAATATTTTCGCTGTTTCTGAGCCATCGTGCATTGTCTCACTTTGGGGCTTTTGGCTTCCACGTCCGCGTGTGTAACCACACATATGGCATACCGTTTGATTCAGGACATTTGGGAGATTGATATTTAGTAACTTTTTTTTAGATTCCATGAGGTTTTGGCATGATTTCTTCCTTTTGAAGTTGTTTTTTGTTCATTTTTCAGACAAATGCAAACTTCTACGAAGAATTGCGCCCACGCCATTGATGGTATGAATGAACAAACTACAGTGTTACATAGCTGAAGATGTGTTGATTTCAGGAATATATAGTTTGTGGGGGTTATTTCTAAGTTACGGGGGTGTTTTGTGGATAAAACTGCAGACTGTCCAAATTCGGAATTGGCTAAATATTTTCGCTGTTTCTGAGCCATCATGCATTGTCTCACTTTGTGGCTTTTCGCTTCCACGTCCACGTGTGTAACCACACATATGGCATACCGTTTGATTCAGGACATTTGGGAGATTGATATTTGGTAACTTTTTTTGGCATGATTTCTACCTTTTTGAATGTTGTTTGATGTTCATTTTTTTTGAAAATCTGGTAAAAGTGCAAACTTCTACGAAGAACTGCGCCCACACCATTGATGGTATGAATGAACGAACTACAGCGTTACATAGCTGAAGGTGTGTAGATTTCAGGAATATATAGTTTGTGGGGGGTATTTATGAGTTGGGGGGGTGTTTTGTGGAAAAACTGCAGACTGTTCAAATACAAAACTGGCTAATTTTTTTTTTGCTGCTACTGACATTTGGCACTGGTCATGCTCTGGGTTAGTTGGTAGCCATGTCTCTGGGTACACCCATGAATGTGGCATACCGTTTTATTCGGGAGGGGTTAGGCTTTCATATTTGAGATGCGTTTGAACTTTCCTCCACAGTTTTTAGCTGAAATTCGCATTTGATTTTGTCTCTGATTTTACAGTTGAGGAAAAAAAGGAAAATGTGAGAAAATAACTTACAATTGGACGAAGAGCTGCGTCCGGGTATCTGCATTTTGATCGAAACTTACCTCACTCATAAAATCCTGCGGGTGTGTAGTTTCTAAAAATATCTCACTTGTGGGGATATTTTAGTTAATTTGGAAGATATTCTATGTTAACTGTCAGTAGTGGTTATACATTTTAATTTGGTGTAATATTCTTGAAGGTGCAGTTTTTTATTTTTGGGGGGGGTCTCCTGTACAGGAAAAGTCGGGTACCTACATATATCTGGTATCGTTGTACTCGGGAGTATCTGAGCTTTTAGAAACAGTAAGATTTTTGTGCGTAACCTTAAGATAACTATAAGTAATAATGGGAAAAATCCATGAAAATTTGCAAATTTTTCATTTTTTTTTACATATTTACCCATGATTCCAGTAAAATTCCCAGAAAGTTACAAAATTCTGTTACCATGTTAAAGTAGACTTTGTGCTGAAAAAAACAATGTATAATATTCCTGATTTACTGCAAGGTTTCCTACTGTAAAATTAGTCTAAAGCGATTGAGGGCAAAATCCTGAAAATTCTTCTGGCAGTTAACGCAAAAAAAAATGAAAATCTCCTGGCAGTGAAAGGGTTAATACATCTAGTAATAGATTCTGTAACTAAGAAAGCTTCCATTTTGTTGCCAGTACAACTTACAACCCATGTTGGCTATAAAATACACAGTTTCTAGCTTTTGTTTCTAGTGAAAGATTAAGTTTTTAAATGTATCATTGTTGAATAGCTGGTGGTGCACCATGTAAATACCATGTTTTTAGCAATACAGCCCAAGAAATTATTTGGGTTTACGTTTGGTGGAGGCAAAATCATGGTCTGTGGTTACATCCAGTATGGGTGTGTGCGAGGGATCTGCAGGGTGGAAGGCAACATCAATAGTGTAAAATACCAAGAAATCTTAGCTACCTCATATATTCCCAACCATAAAAAAGTCCAATTTCTGCAGCAGGATGGTGCTCCATCATATACTTCCATCTCCACATCAAAGTCCCTTAAGGCGAAGAAGATCAAGATGCTACAGGATTGGCCAGCCCAGTCACCTGACATGAACATCATTGAGCATATGTGGGGTAGGATGAAATAGGAAGCATGGAAGACGAAAAACCAAAGAATATTGATGAACTCTGGGAGGCATGCAAGACTGTTTTCTTGGCTTTTCCTGATGATTTCATCAGTAAATTGTATGAATCCTTGCCAAACCGAATGGATGCTGTTAAATTTGGATCTCACAGCACCACTACTTAAAAGAACACTAAACCGATAAAAATAACTATGTTCCATCCGTTTCTATTATTCACAGGGAGGTGAGAATGCTTATTCTCACTCCCTGTGAATAATATTACGCTCGGGGGACCTGTTCGCTCCGCTCCTCTCGCAGCCGCTTCTTCACTGAACAGCTGTTCTCTCCCGATCGCGCGCCCTATCTTTTGTATTGGCGCGCATGCGCCTAAGATAGGGCGCGCGGTCGGGACAGAGCGGCTTTCAGTGAAGGAGCGGCTGCGAGAGGAGCGGAGCGAAGGTAAGTTCCAGGTCCCCCGAGCGTCCTATTATTCACAAGGAGGTGAGAATAAGCATTCTCACCTGTGAATAATAGAAACGGATAGCACATAGTTATTTTTATGCAGGATGGGGAGTTTACAGTACCTTTAATTTTCTGACATATTTCTGGATTGGCTGTAAAGAAGATCATTTTCTGTATAGGCGACTACACTTGTCTTGCAACATTTTGACCTTTCTGTCTTGATTAAATGATAAATCTTTTTTCAGTGAAACTATTTTTACCAGTACATTTAATATTATTTGTGAGTGCTTTAGCTTTTCATATGAGCTATTTCTAACACCATACACAGACGACAAGACTTTTGTCAGAAACTGTAGTCAGTAAGGCTTGATTCGTAGTTTTTCTACATAAAGATTAATTCTTGCTGGTATAACTTTAATATGCAAGTAGATTAAAATTTTTTGAATAAAAACAATTTAAATACCGTAGATTTACTCAACTGAAACAATAACATTGCAGCATGTGTTATTTGCTTAAACAATGCAATTCACTGAACTTCTTGAAACTTAGCAGTGAAGGGGTTGATTCTGTATTCATAGGTTTGTAGAACAATAGGATTACGGTAAGGTCTTATTCTCAACTCTGTTCATGTTATAACTTTTTTTGCTGTGAAGAAGAGGAATGTGATCTCTGCTGAGTCAAATTCAGTTTTTAATATATATCAAAAGAAGAAAAGGCTTCAGTGCTCACAAAGGTCTTTTTCAAAACATATAATGTGCTTTTTAAAAATGTTTTTTATAAACTCATACTGGCAACGTTTTGGTCCAGCGTCTAGGACCTTTCTCAAGCCACACAAGTCCAGGTCCTAGACGCTGGACCGAAACGTTGCCAATATGCGTTTATAAATATGTTTTAAAAACGACCTTTGTGTGCACTGAAGCTTTTTCTTTTATTTTATATTTGAATTATCAGGAGCACCAGGGCAATTAGAGGAAATTGGGCTGGAGTGCCTGCTATACACACACATATTAGCAAAGGTGTGCCCGTTGTTGCACAGTGGAAATTATGTGCATGTTTTGTTAGGCAATTAATTTTATTGAAAGCTCGGGGTCATGCTTTCAGTGATACCAACACAAAGTGCAGAAACATGCAAGTGATTCGGGATCTGTCTGCCTCTCCATTATGCATATAGCTGTTAAGCTGTGGGGCCAGAGGGAGGCTACTTACACCTCTTTAGCTAGTAGGTATCAGGATCCATTCTGAACTTGCTCTCCCTTTCCACTCCCAGCAAGTATCCAGGGGGAGGCTCAAATGGGATAAGTCTGAAAGTCCTAAAAAGGACCCAGGCAATCCAACCACATACCGTATATACTCGAGTATAAGTCGGTCCGAGTATAAGTCGAGGTACCTATTTTTACCTGAAAAACTTGTAAAAACTGATTGACTCGAGTAAAGCGAGGGTAGAAATTATCACACTACTGCTTCTGATTCTGTGTGTTTTAGGCTTTAGTTGCCCTTTAAATGGACAGCTGAATTCCCATACATGAATCCCATACAGTAATAGCAAATCCAGTACCAGTAACCTCCAATTCTTTGGCACTCCACATGTTTGGAAACTACAAACTCCCAGCATGCTTTGTTGTTGCGAGTTTGTTTAAACATGTGGAGTGGCAAGGTTCAGTAAACTTTCAAATTAAGCTACCATCATCACATTCTCCTGAACCCCCATATAGTAAAGGGCCCTCTGACCCCCATATAGTAAAGGGAACTCTAACCCCATATAGTAAAGGGAACTCTGACCCCCATATAGTAAAGGGAACTCTGACCCCAATAGTTAAAAATGTCACCTGAGAGTTGTACTTTCAAGTGTCCTTTGCACTGTACTAGCAGCTGTTTGTTGCCCCAAACTGAGGAGACCCTTCAGATTAAGATTCCAGTGACAGTGCTGAGTGAGTCCAGCAGCCAGAATACAGGAAGCAGGAAGTGTAAAGGCAGATCAGCTCCTGTAACTTTCTATGCAGGTTAACACAGCGCCACCTACTGGTTACTATCTGTAATTGCAGAATTTGCATCTAAATTAGGACTTGACTCGAGTATAAGTCGAGGTTAGGTTTTCAGGCTAATTTTAAAGCCTGAAAAATTCGACTTATACTCGAGTATATACGGTAATATGATTAAATACACACCCTCCCATTTTAATTTGACCTGCCAGCAAGTCCCAGACAATCCTGCCACAATGTGCAACAGTGTTCTCCCTAGGGTCTTTTAGCCGGGCGGCCCACCCGGCTACTTTTTCATGCCACCAAGCTGGAAAAAATTTCTAGAGGGAACACTTGTGATTTGAAAGAATTTAGATGTAAGTTTAATAGGTGTACCAATACACTTGCAAGATTATTTTAGCACATGTTAACTATTTAGCTTAACATGTTAGCTTTTCCAAGATCCCTAAGGCCACAAAAGGGTGGCACATGTGCTTGTGCTGCTATATCACATCTGGGTTACCTTCAGATTTTGCCTAACGACAACCCCCTGCGGATGTTGCCCCCTTCATTCTACAACCATGGAATGCTGGGAGTTTTAGTTTTTAAACATCTAGTGGGACTAAAGTTAGACATCCCTGACCTATATAATGAGCATAATGCAGTGCACATTTTTCCCCACCACCAAAATTCCCATCCTACCCCACCCGGCTACTTTTTCATGCCACGTGGCTGGAAAAACATTCTGGGGAGAACACTGTGCAATTCTAACTAAACACCATAGGACAACCTGATACACTTTACAGGATCCAGAATAACATGCTAGGTACACACTTATTGGTATTAACCACAGCAGGCTCCAGATCTATAATTACAATGGGGTTAGGAGAACACAGGAAAGTGATTAGCTATAAATATTAGGGAGAGATGTTTTTAAAAGAGCTAAAAGCTCCACAGAGAATATAATGAAGTAGAGCCTTCTTTTAACAGAAGGTACCTCACAGACTCATGTTATTATAATAGCATTGCCCTAATAATGTAACATATAAACAAATATTTCTCACTTCCAAAGAAATGGATGGGGACATGCAAAGGTGGGGACCTACAACTGTTAGGTAGGGTTAAAAAGGAGGGTGAATAGGTTGGACTTCATGGACGCATGTCTTTATTCAACCTCAATTACTATGTTACTAAAGTATCTCATTTATTGCCTGTAGCAGGGGTGTTGAACCTGTGACTGTTCACATATTTTAAAACTACAAATCCCAGCATTATCTGTTTGTAGTAAGTTTTTTCTTAATGTCCTTAAAGTAAGGCATGTATTGAGATGTAATACAGCCTAATGGTATAGAGCAGGGGTGTAGAACTTGGGACCTTTCACATGTTTGAAAACCACAATCCCAGCATTCTCTGTTATCAATAAGTTTCTTATTTATGTCCATTGGCTAATAAATGCATTAACATGCAATACAGTGTAATGATATAGAGCATGGGTGTTGAACTTTTCACATGCACAGAATGCTGGAAAATTTATTTTTCATACATCCTGGAATAAAGCCCCTTTTTTTTGATACACTAACACTGCTATCAATCTAATATTAAGCACACCATTAGATACAACACTAAAAGGGAAGTGATAAATATGTTCCGTTTTAAGCTTACATTGCCTCAATGTAAAACTTCCTGAGGTGTGGCTAAACACTCCATTTTGAAGATTCCATTACATAACAGGAGTGGGGACCATGCAAGTACTTTTATTTATTATATATTTGCCCTATTTACATTTCGATATACTTTAAGTGATACTACATATTTGTTAATATTGATAACTATTTATTTAGTGCTTAAACAACACATAAAAACTGTCCCTTTGTATATTACTTTACCTACCCCACCAACATAGTACCTCAAAAACCCAATGTATTCCCCATGAATTTATAAATTTATTTATAAAATTATCAATAAGAAGATGCCCTTCTGCCTCCAGATACACAGTTGCTACCTTTTGTACAGACACCAGCCATACCCACCAGTTTGATGAGGGCTATACTGAACACCATGCAATTACATCTGAAAACTGGGATGATTGTATAATATAATACACCCTATTACACAGTAGATGTATGTCTTATTCAACCTCAATACTATAATATACATATATGTATTTCTTTAAGGAACTACTGTCAAAATGTAAGCTACCCCTGCTCTCGTACAAATCAAATTGAGCTTTATTGGCAGGATCAATTTACTTGTTGACATTGCCAAAGCAAACAAAAATAAAAGATATATTAGGAATATATTGGGGTTCACAGTAGGGGGTAATGAATATCAATGGATAAGTAATATATGGACAGTACTACAAGGGATATATCGGGGTTCAGTCCTGTGATATTAAAATTGGGATAGAATAAAGGGATAACTGGGCAAGTTGTCTGTTCATTTATGCTTCTGTCAGTCTGTGACATGCTGTTACATAGTTTATCCCAATATTTGCTGTGGTTTTCTCCTCTCCCAGGAGGACATAGAGTTTTTTCTCTTCATCTAAGGAGTTGAAGTCTGGGATAAAGTCAGACAGCATCTTAAAATGGGTGTCTCGTGTTGCTTTGGAGTTGGGTCAGTGTAGAAGAAAGTGGGTTTCATCTTTTAAGGTTCACTGGTCACAGTGCTGGCACAGTCTGTTCTTTCTTGGTTTGTATGTTTGTCTGTGTCAGCTAGATTTGTTGTCCAGGCTGTGGGCACTCAGTCTGTAGAGACTCAGGACTTGTCTCGCTTTAGGGTTTTTGATATTTTCCAGGTAGGGGGGCAGTTTGTAGTCTTTATCCAGTGCCTGGTAGTTTTTGTAACTTTTTTTTTTTTTTTATATCTTTCATTCATCCACATAATGCAGTTGGCTTTTGGTTATGGCTGCAGTTTTGTCAAGCTCTGTGGGTGTGGGTTGGATGTTAGTAGGGAGCTGATTACATGGCTTTTCCTGGTCTTTGTATTGTAGTGAGGCTTTATGATGGTAAGAGTTGGGGCTACTGTTCTGTAGGTGGGCCCAGAATGATAGCGCCCTTATTTGCATCTCAAGCAGTAATGGAAATCTGCCAAGCTCAGTCCGACAAGTGCTGTTTGATGTACTGCGATGGACTTGGAGGAGGTGCTTACAAAATTCGATATGGGGTATTTCTGGTGGGCCCTATTCCTATTTTGATTGGTCTGAATAAGTGACTGGGCTCCATACTTCACTGCCATAGTGTAGGATTCGGGACGCCCTTCATGTAGTGTTACATTTTTTTAGATATATTTCAGGGCATCCCCTCCCACTCCCAACCGCTATATAGGAAGTGTAAAAATAGAATCCGAACTGTACCCACGGCGTTCTCTATTGCTGGCAGCCCCAGCTGTGATTGGCTGCCTTTATACACATACAGGGTTATTCAATAAAAGTTCTTATCATTAAAAATGGTGCTAATTTTGCCCCAACTAATCAGATGTTAGCTTTCAAATGTTAAGTAATATCTGATTGGTGGGGGATAATTAGCACCATTTTTAACGATAAGAACTTTTATTGAATCGCCCTGTTAAAGTTTAGTATTATCTATAATATAAATCACATACTTAATTTAAAGGGGAACTCTGGTCTCCAAACAATTTGAGTAAATGAAAGGCCAGTCTCCTACCTTTTAAAACGAGCCATCAACAGCCTCTCTACGTGCTCCGCAGCCCAAGATATGAAGGAAAAACTGACCAGAAAGTTAATGGGTGGGAGGCTGACATGTGACATTCCTAAGGCTTCTACTGCACAGTGCCGCCGGCGAGCACAGCCTCAGACTCCCTCAGTGTGTGAGGGAGACAGGAAGTCCCTCCTCCTTTCTGCTGTGTGAAGTCCTGACAGAGTAGGTAAGGGAATCTACAGCCCTTCTTTCCCACTATGTGAAAACAGCCTTTTCAGGCAGAGTTCTCACTCCCGTGCAGTGGGCGGGGCTTATGCACCCACAAGTGGACGGGGCTTATGAACCCACGAGTGGCCAGGGGCCACGGCACCCGTGGGTGGGCGCGGCCACATGGGGCTGTAAGAGAATGGGACAAGGGGGGCCTGCAACAGGAGGGACCATGGGGTCCATGAGTGGGAGGAACCAGGGGGGCTGCAAAGGGGAGGAGACACAGGGCAGATTGACTGACATGGTTTTGAAGCAGGAAGTGCAGGGGTCCTGGTGATGCTGCTGCCATATCACAAACAAAAATGTAAATATCTTCAAAACTATGCAAAATAAACAATGAAAATAAATTGCAAAAATTCTCTGGAGAGCAATTCCTATCAATTTACCTTAAGTTTTTGGACCACAGTCCCCCTTTTAAATTAAGATAAAAACTTTCTTATACAAAAACAAAACTATAACAGGGACATTCAATAAAAGTTCTTATTGTTAAACTAGCAAAAGTGTGCCCATTGGTGCACAGTGGGAAATATGTTACGTGTATATTTAGCTATGTGTGGATACAGATGATAAAAAATCTTTATACACACTACTATAAAATTTAGGGATTTGTACAAAAAAATAAAGGCAAGATGTTAAAAATAAAAGAAATCCTGGACCTATTTGTGTCACATTCCCTAAATGAATATTTTACACAATATACAGAGGCAGAAGGGAACCTATTTGGTTAACCCCAATAGGTATTAGAGGGGACATACAGTATATACACACATCTTTTGGATTGTACTGGAAGTGTTAGTGCTTTAGAAAACACATGTTAAATAAACATATAAGTGCAGCCTAACATCTAGATAAGACAGACATTATCCATCTTATATTTGTTAGGTAACACTATCACATTTTTCTGTTTTGTTTATCGATTTGTTTTAATAAATCTATACAGGAAGATATTTAAATCCAGGGTTTTGAGAGATGAGCGAAACTGCTAAAATTACAGGGGCGATGGCGATTGATTCTGTACCTTTGGGACAGGGAGTTGACAGAGAAACCCTGGGGGAACAGGGAGGCTATTATATAAAAAGGTTTTTACGCTAGGGGAAGGGAGGGGGAGAAAGGCTGCAGTGTGCATGCCAAACTTCTCCTGGAGGGGAGATAAGAGGCAGAGTCATATATGGACTCTGCAGTACTCCTGGTGGGCTTTATTTTTACTTTGGGGGGGGGGGGATAGCAGAAGAACCACATGGAGATGGGATGTAAGGTAAGGATTAAACTACACTACACAATGGGGCCAGTAGTGGGGGGATTATAGTTTTGGGGGTGGAAATGCCCTTTAATAAACTCACTTCACTGTCTCAGAGAAGTGGGCATGGAGATGTTTTCCCTTCAGTCCCCCTATCATATAGAGCAGGGATAAGCAACCAGTAGATCTCCAGATGTTTGAAAACTACAGCTCCCAGCATTCCTCTGCAAGCACTCTGTAGTTAAGGAATTCAAACTACAACTCCCAGCATTCCTCTACAAGCATTCTGTAATTAGGGAATTATGGGAGTTGTAGTTTCTAAAACATCTGGAGATCTACAGGTTGCCTATCCCTGATATATAGATATATGTTGCTGTGCAGCAAACAGCAGCTCTCCCTTTGTTTCTATTTAGAGGGGTGGGGTGAGGTGAGAGACTGTCACATGTTTTACAAAGGAAGTGACATGTAAGTCTTGTAACTTCCTACTAACTTACTGCTTCCTACTAACACTAAAATGTTTTGACTGCTGTCAATCTAATATTAAGCACACCATTGGATACAACACTAAAAGGGAAGTGATAAATATGTTCCTTTTGTAAGCTTCCATTGCCTCCCTGTAAAACTTACTGGGGTGTGGCTTAACACTCCATTTAGAAGATACCATTACAAAACAGGAGTGGGGACTATGCAAGTACTTTTATTTATTTATATATTTTGCCTTATTTACATTTCTATATACTTTTAATGTCATTACTACATATTTTGTTAATATTGATATAACTATTTAGTGCTTAAACAACACAAAAACACTGTAAAACTATTTATATTACTTTTACCCACCCCCACTAACATAGTACCTCTGAAAAACCAAATGTATTCCTCATGAAATTATAAATTTATTTATATAATATAAGGGAGATGGTGCTAATTTTGCCCCTACCAATCTGATGTTATCTTTCAACTGTTAAATTAGATCTGATTTTTTGGGGCAAAATTAGCACCATTTTTAACAATGAGAACTTTTATTGAATCTCCCTGTAATAATCCATCTCATAAAAATGCTGGTAATATATAGAAAAACAATAATATTCCATGTTTAGAGGCTAAGGTATTAAGTTCAAATATCAATTTGGTTTCTTTCCTTTATAGGGCTGCCTGGGTGTTTACTCCTCTTTCTGTCCAACACATTCATCCCCCAAAATTTAAAAGTCAAATTTATGATTGACCATCAAGTGCTTTGGTAGTGTAAGATTAATTTCATTGGCTATACTGTTAGCATGCTCTCTAATCTGAGATTTAGGGGTTTTCCTTTATACGGTTTAGCAAATTTTCATTGTACCTTATATATGATGCTACACGTAATAAAGTTTTATGAATTTGCGTCCAGTCGAAAAAATTGGAAATGTTTTTTGATTGAGAACAGCCCACACATTTCACTCACAGAAAAAAACTTTTAAAAGTATTTTGTACTCCGTTTTAATGGCAGCTGCTTCTTAGAAAATACGCTGTCAACATCTTTGTAATGTGTTTTGATATAATTCCTTATATGGTATGTATAAATACATTTTATGAAATAATTAAGATTTTCTAATGACCTATCTCATATTATTAAAATGTCATCTTTATACCGTTGCCATAGGAACAAGTTTTCTTTAAAAGCACTTTTGGAAAATTATGTCCTCTTCCAAAACTGCTAAAAACACGTGCCAATGGCTGTCCCTTCTATTTGAAGGAAGAAGTTCTTTTAAATTGTAAATAGTTATGGTATAGATTAAATTCCATACTCTTAATTAGAAATTCGCTTTGTTCCTCACACAGGTCTTCATTTTGGGAGAGGACTTTTTGAATTGCTTCTTGTTCATGCTTCTTATTGGCTTAGAGTGAGAAAACATCTATTGTGTAATATATATAATATAATTCCACTCTATATTACTCACTTTTTGTATTATATGGCTTGAGTTACTTGTATAAGTTATTGCGGTGAAGTATGGTTGAAGAAAATGATATATATATTTTGATAAATTAATCGTATAAATTTTATACATTGCTACAATCCAGACATGAAAAAAGGTTAATGTATGCAGCCTTATTCTCACCTTACTTCTGTGGCTCTGTGTTTGCACACAGTCTGATTTACTGCAGAGCTCCCCACTCCCCCTCCCCTCTCTGGTCAATTCCCTGTTCATATAATCCGGCTGTAAACCAAGCCGCTCATGCACATTTATCTTCCTACACATCAATCTAACCTTTGTAAACAAACAAAAAAAGAAATCTCTGCAATTTTAGCCTGTAGAGAGCAAGAGAGGAGTGGGAGGGGGGAGTGTTAAGAGAGACCTGCCTTATCACTGCAGCCTGATCTCCCTTTGACAATGAATAAATTGGTGAAAGCAGCTTCATTCTTCTTCCCTTCTGTTTTTAACCCAGTATTTGCCAAGCATTTTAGTGAGCAGGAAGGAGTCATTGGGAGACTTGCTGTAAAACTAGTATAAGCCTACACACTACACTGGCATGCAGTTAGGGGATTTGATTGAAAGCTCAAGCAGGAGTGGTGTATTGAAATCTTGGCAGAGGAGGAAACTGAAGAAAATAAAGGTACTCTGGGGGTAGAGGGAAATTATAGAACACATAGAAAGAAAAAAAGTATCTATTTTAGAGCTAGGATTGAATTTTAGTCTCTTATGTAGTACCAAGAGAGGGAACTAATTTTTTTTGTTACTTGGAGTGAAAATCCTTCCCCTTTTTATGTTATCTCTTTTTCTTTTTGGTGTTAATTCTTGCTGTTTTTTCCTTTTTTCTTTTCAATTTGCCTATTGACATTTCACTCAAAGAAAAAAACCTGGAGACCTGATGAAGGAAACATTGTTTGTTTGTGTGATATAATTAACAGTTTAAACTGAGGATAAGTGTGCGCTTCAATTTCAAATGCTTGTGACATATATAACAATCACATTATGTAAAATAAAAAGAATGTAGAGCTTATTATTTATCATATTGGTGATCTATGCTCAAAGTGTTTATATTGGCTGTGCAGGTTTGTTCAATTTAAAGTTAAATTTACCAGTGGATATAAATTACCGTACGTGCTAACCTTTTTATTAGCAAAATCTACTGTGAGGCAAGCATGAAAAGCAAAATATGAATGGTAGACACCCATTAGAGTGGTAAACAAAACATGAATCAAGAATCTATAATCCACAAAATGCTAGGGGTAACAAATGTAACAATGTAAGAAGAACTTGTAAAGAACTCTGTAAATTGTTGAGTAAATTACATTTTTCCTTATATAAAGCCCAGGAACTGATAATTTAATAGTATTTGTCACACAACTTTCTAGAAACATAGAAAAGATAATCAATGCACATTCCTAGGCCCCATACAAATATCATATTATCGCTCACTGGCATACTTTATAAACAAAGGGTTTTAGTATACATTACTGTGATCACATGAATGAAAAGCCTTCCAACCACGTCAAGGTAACCCCAGTCTGGAAGGTCCTAACGTCTAACCTTTTCAATTTCTTTTACTCATTACGATTAGCAACTTTTGCATTTCTCATTCTTCACACACTGGATCCATTTAAACAGGCTCTCTCCCTTCCCCCTCAGCCCTTTGGCTTTAAAAAAATGAGGAAGAAGGCCATCCAGTGCTTTATATAAAGGCAGAGGACCTCCCATTAAAGGGGCGTGTTGGGGGTGCTATTACCACATGGAGGCTTGACCAAGCCTCCCAATAATACATACAATCCAAGAATTGTGGAAGCACTCCAATTAGGCTCATTTACAACTACATTTAGTGGAAGTGCTACTGACTGGTCAAACATTTATACAACATAGAAAAGATAATCAATGCACATTCCTAGGCCCCATACAATATCATATTATCTGCTCACTGGCATACTTTATAAACAAAGGGTTTTAGTATACATTACTGTGATCACATGAATAAAAAGCCTTCCAACCACGTCAAGGTAACCCCAGTCTGGAAGGTCCTAACGTCTAACCTTTTCAATTTCTTTTACTTCAATTACGATTAGCAAACTTTTGCATTTCTCATTCTTACACACTGGATCCATTTACAGGCTCTCTCCCTTCCCCCCCTCAGCCCTTTGGCTTTTTAAAATGAGGAGAGGCCATCCAGTGCTTTATATTAAGGCAAGGACCTCCCATTAAAGGGGCGTGTTGGGGGTGCTATTACCACATGGAGGCTTGACCAAGCCTCCCAATAAATACATACAATCCAAGAATTGTGGAAGCACTCCAATTAGGCTCATTTACAACTACATTTAGTGGAAGTGCTACTGATCTGGTCAACATTTATACAAACATAGAAAAGATAATCAATGCACATTCCTAGGCCCCATAACTATCATATTATCTGCTCACTGGCATACTTTAAACAAAGGGTTTTTAGTATCATTACTGTGATCACATGAATGAAAAGCCTTCCAACCACGTCAAGGTAACCCCAGTCTGGAAGGTCCTAACGTCTAACCTTTTCAATTTCTTTTACTTCAATTACGATTAGCAAACTTTGCATTTCTCATTCTTACCACTGGATCCATTTAACAGCTCTCTCCCTTCCCCCTCAGCCCTTTGGCTTTTTAAAAATGAGGGAAGAGGCCATCCAGTGCTTTATATTAAAGGCAGAGGACCTCCCATTAAAGGGGCGTGTTGGGGGTGCTATTACCACATGGAGGCTTGACCAAGCCTCCCAATAAATACATACAATCCAAGAATTGTGGAAGCACTCCATTAGGCTCATTTACAACTACATTTAGTGGAATTGCTACTGATCTGGCAAACATTTATACAAACATAGAAAAGATAATCAATGCACATTCCTAGGCCCATACAATATCATATTATCTGCTCACTGGCATACTTTATAAACAAAGGGTTTTAGTATACATTACTGTGATCACATGAATGAAAAGCCTTCCAACCACGTCAAGGTAACCCCAGTCTGGAAGGTCCTAACGTCTAACCTTTTCAATTTCTTTTACTTCAATTACGATTAGCAAACTTTTGCATTTCTCATTCTTACACACTGGATCCATTTAACAGGCTCTCTCCCTTCCCCCTCAGCCCTTTGGCTTTTTAAAAATGAGGAAGAGGCCATCCAGTGCTTTATATTAAAGGCAGAGGACCTCCCATTAAAGGGGCGTGTTGGGGGTGCTATTACCACATGGAGGCTTGACCAAGCCTCCCAATAAATACATACAATCCAAGAATTGTGGAAGCACTCCAATTAGGCTCTTACAACAACATTTAGTGGAAGTGCTACTGATCTGGTCAAACATTTATACAAACATAGAAAAGATAATCAATGCCATTCCTAGGCCCCATACAATATCAATTATCTGCTCACTGGCATACTTTATAAACAAAGGGGTTTTAGTATACATTACTGTGATCACATGAATGAAAAGCCTTCCAACCACGTCAAGGTAACCCCAGTCTGGAGGTCCAACGTCTAACCTTTTCAATTTCTTTTACTTCAATTACGATTAGCAAACTTTTGCATTTCTCATTCTTACAACGGATCCATTTAACAGGCTCTCTCTCCTTCCCCTCCCCCTCAGCCCTTTGGCTTTTTAAAATGAGGGAAGAGGCCTCCAGTTGCTTTATATTAAAGGCAGAGGACCTCCCATTAAAGGGCGTGTTGGGGTGCTATTACCACATGGAGGCTTGACCAAGCCTCCCAATAAATACATACATCCAAGAATTGTGGAAGCACTCCAATTAGGCTCATTTACAACTACATTTAGTGAATTGCTACTGATCTGGTCAACATTTTATACACACATAGAAAAGATAATCAATGCACATTCCTAGGCCCCATACAATATCATATTATCTGCTCACTGGCATACTTTATAAACAAAGGGGTTTTAGTATACATTACTGTGATCACATGAATGAAAAGCCTTCCAACCACGTCAAGGTAACCCCAGTCTGGAAGGTCCTAACGTCTAACCTTTTCAATTTCTTTTACTTCAATTACGATTAGCAAACTTTTGCATTTCTCATTCTTACACACTGGATCCATTTAACAGGCTCTCTCCCTTCCCCCTCAGCCCTTTGGCTTTTTAAAAATGAGGGAAGAGGCCATCCAGTGCTCTGGTGTTTGACCAGATCAGTAGCACTTCCACTAAATGTAGTTGTAAATGAGCCTAATTGGAGTGCTTCCACAATTCTTGGATTGTATGTATTTATTGGGAGGCTTGGTCAAGCCTCCATGTGGTAATAGCACCCCCAACACGCCCCTTTAATGGGAGGTCCTCTGCCTTTAATATAAAGCACTGGATGGCCTCTTCCCTCATTTTTAAAAAGCCAAAGGGCTGAGGGGGAAGGGAGAGAGCCTGTTAAAGGATCCAGTGTGTAAGAATGAGAAATGCAAAAGTTTGCTAATCGTAATTGAAGTAAAAGAAAGAATATGAAAAGGTTAGACGTTAGGACCTTCCAGACTGGGGTTACTTGACGTGGTTGAGCGTTTCATTCATGTGATCACAGTAATGTATACTAAAACCCCTTTGTTTATAAAGTATGCCAGTGAGCAGATAATATGATATTGTATGGGGCCTAGGAATGTGCATTGATTATCTTTTCTATGTTTGTATAAATGTTTGACCAGATCAGTAGCACAACTTTCTAGGTAATTTTTTTAAAAGGAGAATTGCATTCTAGAATTTAAAAGTTAAAAGGATAACTGTAAACTGCTCATTCTTGGAATAATCTAATGATGTTTCGCTTATCTAGATATTTCTGTTTGTTTTATGGAGCCAGTCAGAGTCCAGCCAAAAATCAGCATGCAGGGGAAGCATATTACATCCGCACAGACCCTGTTTACTGTAGATACATTAGACTAATTATTGTACAGTGCTAATCTCCAACCCACTAATATTCTAAGGCTTTGTACACATGTATGATTGTGTGTACAAGGCTGGATGCACGACACACTCATGCCAAACTCCTATTTTAGACAATAGTCGCATGTGTTTATGCGGTTTGCCAGTTGTTGGTCGTTGATCTGCTCAGGTGTCTGGCCTTGTCCACACGACACAATGTTTTCGCTTATCACTTTCACGGCTGCTTTCCAGACCCTTCTGCTTGCTTCTGTACACAGAAGACAAGCAGAAGGCAGCCGAGGGAATGAGGGCTTGAAAGTATATTTAGAAGCCAAAGTAGTAAAAGTTGTTTGGGGGGTGGACATACCCATTAAGTACCTAAGGTGTGGTTGAAAGTGCTCAGTCCACACCCATTTAGTTTCACACTCTAAATGATGCTTAATAAAGCATACAGAACCCAGAGTGCACTGCTATCCAACACAAGTAAACCAAATGTTTACTGCAGTACCTTAAAGGGCATGTCCACCCCCCCCAACTAAAATTTGCCCAACTGTGTGTCCTAATATGTAGTCTTAAGAGATCCCTACCTTCCTGTTCAGCTCCTTATGGTTTTCCTGCAGGGCCTGACAAAAGTCCAAAGTTTAATAAATGTGCTTTCCTGACATTGTTCCCTCTGCTCCCTCTGCTGATCAGCAGACGCGTCTGTGATTATCTGAGTCTCTGCCAATCTGGTCTTCAATAACTGTCAGTACCAGAAAAGGTCGCAACTGAGGGAAAGAAGGTAGGTAAGTGCATTCCTAGGCTGTTTTTACGTGTTTAAACTTAGCGTTTAGGGTTAGGAGGGGGGGGGTTCTTTGGTTTACAATATTTTATTTTTTGGTGTTGTAGGTGGAGATACCCTTTAAATAAGGAAAAGACATCATAATATAGATATATCATAAATATCTTTTTGTGACTTCTACAAAACAAGCACAGAGCACACTAAAATCACAACTAATTCTTGAAAAGGAAAGAAATGGTGGAGAGCTGGGTAGGACTATATAGCACTTGTGTACACATACAATTTTCATATCCGACAAACTACCAATCAATAAATTCGGAATAAAAGCAGCGCTGCTGATATTCTGGTAATATTATATCATCACCTGGCCCATTTAAAGAAAAGTAAAACGGTCAAAATCTCTGCCCCACCTGATCTACTTTTTGCCCAATTTTAGAGAAATCAACTAGGAGGAAATATCAGCGAGAATTATTGTTTAAGCTTGTATCTCACAATGGAATTGGAATATTTAGGCAAATTACATTCATCTAACAATGGGCTGTGCACCGTTTCATAATTGTTTCATTATAAAGAGTAAACCAGCGCAGAAAGATTCAAAGCTGATTAAAAATAACCAACACTGTTGTAGAATGTGAATTACAAATTATATTAGGAATGTCCACTTCAATATTAAGTAATAAAGGAAATTTATTTAAAGGGCATGTCCACCCTTTAAATAAACTTTTAATATGTGGTAGGGCTTGCTCCCCCAGCCCCAACCGCATTATTCTTATTTGCAGAAACTCCCCCGATAGTTACTTACTGCCCCCGATAGTTACTCCTGCCCCCTGCTTGCATGGAACTGCAAGCAGGGGGCAGGACCAGCAGCCGCGTCTGTGATTGGCAGAGATAGGATAGAGGGAAGGTAAGTAGAGATCGGGGGAGTTTCTGCAAATAAGATTAATGCGGTTGGGGCTGGGGGAGCCAGCCCTAACACATATTAAAAGGGTTTAATGCTAGGGGGAGGGAGGCCAAAATGGAAAGGGAGAGGGAGGGGGGAAGGCTGCTCAGAGCATGCCACAAACCTCAGAGGCGGAAACAATTTCCCTCTATGCTAGGCTCCTTTCTTACACTACACAGTGGTGCAAGTAGTGGGTTAAATTATAATTTTGGGGGAGGACATGCCCTTTAACCAACAGTAATTGATTTTTCTATTACTCATATAAAAAAATTTATACATCACCCCAAAAGCCAAAAACTGCAATAGTTAAATAAAAGATAAAAGGAAGCTCATACTCTGTCAACACCAGTTCACATTATAGTCTTTATAAAAGGATAATCTTTATCACAACTGGGTTAAAAACATCCATGTCTTGCACATTTTGAGCA
This sequence comes from Hymenochirus boettgeri, assembly GCA_019447015.1. Lineage (NCBI taxonomy): Eukaryota > Metazoa > Chordata > Amphibia > Anura > Pipidae > Hymenochirus > Hymenochirus boettgeri. The sequence goes on from CM033472.1 coordinate 146,185,860, forward strand.
CTAACTGCGCTCTTAATTGTAGCACCCAGACCACCACATCAGAATGGTGAGTCTTCTTACCTGTGTGCATGAAATACAAGGGGATAATAACGGAAAGTTCAGTGGGACGCAATTGCATCCGGTCTGGGTTTGTTACACCTGGACCTCCCCACAAATAAACACGAGTGGGAGTTTTAAAAAAAGTGTTTAATGCTTCTTGTTATAGAAGGATAAGAGGGGCATAACCAACACAGTGGAAAAGTAAAGTGTAAGGCATGGAGTTTGGCACACCTAGACCTCTGTTATTATAAGTTATCAGGGTCATACACTGCTATGTGTAAGGGATATGTGTATATATACACATAGGAGCCAGCTTACAGGAATGACAGTATCGCAAAGTTCCTCAAGTTAGCAGCGGCAGCGGTCTGTCTTGGATGTATCAGATAACTGAATGTTATTCCCCTAGCTGTCTTGAAGAAGATGCGGAAACTTTTCAGAGGGAAGGGGGATGGCATAATTTTGCTGCACAACAGATTAGCTCTAATGCCTATCGCCTTTCTAACTATTGTAGTTTTGGGGGGTGATTTACCTATGTATTTTTTAGAGGGGTGAATATACCCTTTAATAATCACGGATTGTTTCCTTTGTTTTATGCAGGATCTAAATGCATCTGGAAATTTAAAGAAAATGGCCTTTTGTGCAAAAATGAGAAATTCCAAGAAGCTGGAAGCAGAAATAGCAACTAAGGAAGGCCTTGAAATAAATTTTTACCTGGTGGACAGACTACCTATCTATTATTCCCAAGGAGAATTTACTGCTGAGGACCTTTGCATTGCAGCTGCTTTGAAATGCAGTTAGTATTATTCTTATGCATTTAGCATATTCTATCAGTTTTACCGGTCATTACAGCCTAGATTGTTATTTACAGAATAAAAGATTCCTTGTGCTATACTTCTAAACACAACCGGGGAGATGCTATATTTTTTTATTTCACTATTCTTACTTTATTACATTCCCTCAATGGTCTTATTACATATGTTAATACATTGTGAGCTGTAAGCATATTGTGATATTCTCCTCCACTGCACCTCAATTTGCACAAACTAAACTTTAAAATATATTTCATTGGCTGCATCACACTAGTTCCACACATTTTCTGGAAGTGCTCGAAATTGAAATGCACAGATGCATTTTATTCCACCATAATTTATATCATTATTAACATACCCTTTAATAGAAGTAATGTTAATGATGATATATATTATGGTCCAGTGAAATAACAGACAACAACAAAGTTACTTTTGCAAAGTTTCAATCTCTTGTATATTTACAAGGCATACAGTACTTTAAAGGGTATGTCCATTCCCCCAACTAAAATTTGCCCCACCGTGGAGCCCATTGTGTAGTGTTAAAAGATCCTTACCCTTCTTTTCTGCTCCCTTTATTGTTGTCCTGCAGGGCCCAATAAAAGTCCAGGAAACTGAAGAGTAGGAGCCACTCTGTGTGTAATCCATATCTGCCTCTTCCTGCTCCTTTTGAGAGGTTTGTGTCATGGGCATTAGAGCCCTCCTCCCTCCCTACAGATCACTTTGGTGGCTGGGTCCCTTCTGAGTGTCAGCCAATCACAGACGTGGCTGTCGGTCCAGTCCATTTTCTGTTCCGTGCAGAAGTACATTTAGGGGCGATTTTTGTTTTCTTAAAGATAGCATGGTCTAGGTTTGGGATTTTTGTTTTGGTGTGTGGAGATACCATTTAAATATATGTACCGTTTAAATATATGTAAATAAAAATTGTGATTAAAGCATATGGCACTGTATTTAACAATAAAGTATGCATTTTTAAGGTCGGAACTGACTGAACTCTTGAATTTTTAGAATCTGTGAGCTGTTAGATTTTTGATATATTCGAGAATTAGCAATTTTAAGATATGGAATATATTAGAAAAATATTAATTATGTAAATCCTCTACTCTGAATATATGAGAAATAGCGAATACACTTGCCCTCGATATCGATTATGTAAAACTCAAAATAGTAAATGTGAATGTATCCATGTAATTGTAAAGGGATATGGATTATTTTGGCGCTATATAAATCCACAATAATAATAGCTCGCTCGGGAAGGAACTTTTTTTTGGTTTTATTTGTACATGTTACCCAGACAGTTTTCCAAGTCCCTCAAAAGTGTCTATTTTAAAAAAAAAAAGTGGTGTGGCAAGTGATGTGTAAAAATCCGACATTTTAGCTTCTTGAAGACGTTTCGCTAGTCATCCGACTGGCTTTCTCAGTTCAGAATGACTTGTACAAGAATCTGTGGCAATTATGTACCCTGGAAAATCCCAATTAGCATATCACAGCCAGGTGTTAAGGGCATAATTGGATAGTGGCTAGGTGCTATAGGAACGCCCAGAGTAAGGTGTCAAAACAGCATTGTACAGTTTAAATGTATTTTCAGCACCATGACACAGTTTGAATAAAACCTTTAGCCCTTGTTTATCGCCTACAATGATCGCTTATGACTGTGCCTGGCCAACTGAGTACAATAAGAAGAGCACTGGAATATGAAACCATTTTATTGTAGACTAACAATTCATTTTTATAGACTAGAAACTTCTAGTTGGGCTTGTACTTTTTCTCAGGTCATGGAACTTCTTAATAATGTTGGGGTTATTCAATAAAAGTTCTTATTGTTAGAAATGATGCTAATTTTTCCCCAACCAATCAGCCCCAGCTCTCAAATGTTAATTAATATCTGATTGGTTGTGGCAAAATAGCACCATTTATAACGATAAAAACTTTTATTGAATTTCCCTGTTTATATTTAACAAAAGGGGATGTATTATTTACTGTACTGTATGAACAGCTATATATGACATTTCAAACTTTTGCATAAAAAGTTCTAAAGATTAATCATTAATTTTGTGTACAAATCAAAAATTGTTGCACAAATTAATCTAATTTATTTATGCTTTTATAACAAAGCATTATTGTATGCACTCACACTAAATAAATGCTAAATCTGCAATATATAGCTCTGGTAGTAGTAACTTACTGATGAGATTTAATAATTAAGGGCAATTATTTTTCTCTTTTAGATATATCTCCTCTTTGCCATAATTTGTTTGCTCTGTATAATGAGAAGGATAGGATCTGGTACCCTCCAAATCACATCTTTAAGATAGATACCAATACTTCTCTTAAGCTTCATTACCGTGTGAGGTAAGTTGATTAATTCCCAATTAAAGGGCTATAGTGAAAAACAAACTTTGTCTATATACAATGTACAGATCACTTAGTATAAGCTGCCTTACTTTCATCCTGCTGTGTGGCATTGTTTCTTCACACTGGCAGAAGTTTGTACCAAGCTGTGTAGTCCCCCTCCCCTCTCTGTCTAGTCTCCTTAAAACTGTAAAGGGCTATATGAAAGGTCTGTGCATGCTCAGTTGAAATGACTTTAAGTGAAGTGCTGACATCCTGTTGACCCCTCCCTTCCAGAGCTAGACTGCAGGCAAGCAAAGTGTGGGAGAAAGTAGCAATATGCTGAAGGGAGGGGCAGAGGGGGATAGAGGAGAACAAGTGGTGCTGAGATTCTTAACAAGTAAGTTACTGAACTCTGCCTGTTCTCTAAGTTTGCTAATTGTTATTTATTATTGTACCTAAAGTTCATATCTCTCCCCCTGCTTAGCTGAGATCATAATCACTAAAGACAGAGGCAGTGTAGCAGCACTGTATATCTTGTTTGGTATATATGCTGTATTACTGTATTATTATATACACTGTATTACTGTATTATATATACCGTATAAACCGAGTTTTTCAGGCTGTAAAATCAGCCTGAAAACTTGGACTCGGGTTTATACTCAAGTCACTACTTACTTTAGCACTCCGGCAGCCGCACAATCATTCCCTGTACTGGCGCGCCGGCCGACGTCACTGCCCGGCGCCAAGCCCAGCGCCAATTAGTGACATCAGCTGGAGCGCCAGTACTGGGAATGAGCGCGCGGATGCCGGAATGGAGAGGACGCCGGAATGCTTACCTGATCGCGGCTGCTGGAATGCTGATCTTCAGTGCTGGCCCCAAGTTACTGGATGGAGGAGAGCCCACAGGTACAAACTGAACTGGGTGGGAGGGTGAGGGTGGCATTCAAGATGTTTGGGAACTACAACTCCCAGCATGCTTTATTAGCTGGGAGTTGTAGTTTCCAAACATCTTGAATGCCAAGTTTCTATTTTTTTAGGTGAAATTGGGTACCTCGGTTTATACTCGGGTCGGTATATACGATACTGTGTGCCTGGCTTGGTATATAGTCTGTATTACTGTATAATATATACTGTATTAGTGTTTACTTGGTGATGTCCATTTGAGTCACTGGTTTTGATTGGGTTAATGGTTTATTGATTGTGTTTAGCACTACAGCATTTGACTGTGTTGCACATGGTACTTATAGTGTGGGTGAGGGAGTGTGTGACAGTACTGCATGGGAGCTTTGGATTGTGTGGGTGTGTGCCTTTGAGTGACAGATGAGGTGTAGCAGCTCCTTTAAATCACAGCATATTCAAAGGCTTATATCTCTGGGACTATGAAGAATTTAAAGGAGAACTAAACTTAAAATTTTTAAAACCTAATGTGAAAGTTTTTCTCCCCAGAACACCTATACATTGTAAGATTCTTCTCTAGTAAGTTGCATTTAGTACATGTAAGAAATAGATTCTGTAAATAAGAAGGCTTCCATATTGTTGCCAGTACAACCCACAGCCCATGAAGTCATCAAAGAACCACGCCCCCTGACCCCAGTATTCACTGTCTCTATGGATAGAGTGTTTTCTATACAGATGTTTATACACCAATATGGAAGTCCCTAAAAAGACTTTGAAAAAATACCATAATCTATTAACCATTCAGTGTGACTTTCTGGAAAATAAACTGTAGGGTAACAAGCAGCTTTCAAAGTCTTATCAGGAACTTCCATATTCCATTTTCTTTAGGAATTGTTTAGCAAAAAAAAAAAAAAAAAAAGCTTCCAAATGTACTGGAGTACTTTGCTTGTTTAGTGGTGGCGCATCGGGTAAGGCTCCAGGTTTAAAAATACACAATTCAGAAGGTCACAAGTTCAATACCCCAGACTTCTTTTTTTTTTTTTTGTTTCTATTATGTCCCCAGCAAAAGACGAGGCTCCTAAATGTACCAAAGTGTTCAGCTTACTCAGTCATGGCTCACCTTGTAAGATGCCAGTTATAGAAACACACAGTCCAGAAGGTTGCAAGTTCTAATCCCCATAGTTTCCTTTATTTTTGTTTCCATTATGTTCATAGTAAAAGATTCTACATGTACCAGCTATCTACTAATTATCTCCATTAGCCTAGAGGTAAGAGCTCTGCTTTTAGCAAGACAGAGTAAATGTACAAGTTGCAGGTTCTATTCCCCAGACTTACATTTATTTCTTTTATTTTTGCTGAAATGTTAGTATTCCATTTCTTACATCCATGCTATCTATGAAATACACTGTAAAGATTACTTATTTTTGTATGAAAAGTAAAGTATTAAATCATTGTTAGGACAGGAGCATTGAATGTGTTTGAAAACAAACAACTGAAATCTCTGTTCTGTGTCATGGAGAGGGAGGATCTCTGTGCTGTAATGTGATTGGCTGTCAGCTTCTAGGAAGCGAGGCTGCAACTTCCTTGTTTTGATCTGTTGAGCACTACAGAGCATGTGCCTGTACACAGACACTTAGATGGGGGTTTACCCAGCTAAGGTGGATTGTGGGAGCTGACCCCTAGTACTCACAGGTTGTTTTCATAAATCACCCAATGGCCACAGCAAAGGGAGAGGTGAGACACAGCTTGTTGTATGTTTGTGAATGTGCTCTGTCTATTGGGACAATGTTGTCTGGAGACTTTAGTTCTCCTTTAAAGAAACAATAGGTACCCTGGTGGTTGGGATGACCTATAGGATACATTAGAAGGAATTAAAAAAAAAAAAATTCTCACTATAATTGCCATTTAATAATAATTGCTTGACAATGCGTTTCCTTTCATTAATTAGTTTTTGTTAACATTAAAGGAATGTTACTTCTTCAATGTATGTTAAATTTGCCTCATGCACAGTAGCTCCCTTTAACTTAAATAAAAACATTATTTATTATGCAGATTTTAAATAGTTTTATATCTTTAAAGGGTCATTCTTACCCTTTAATATTTCCAAAATAATAGTGTTCTGTAGTTCTTATCTGTTTCTGACATGAAGGCCTAAGATGTGTTATGTCTGAGAGCAGATGGAGAGCAACGAGGGACCCCTCATCACACATTAAAAATTGATTTCAAAAGCAGTCATTACTCGGCCACTTTGGACAAAATGATCAATGAAGCTTTAGGGTGGGTTTACCACTGCGGGTAACATCGCACTGGGATATTGCGTGATGTTCCCCTGCGTTCTTGCATAGCGGTGTCCATCGCTATGCGATAACGCAGCAAACTACTGAAAACGGTGTGTTGCCAGCCACGCACTGTATCGCAGCTTGTAAGTGTGATATTGCACCAATATGTCCCCTTGTGTGAACGGGCCCTTAGATTACATAACCGTACAAAGATAAATATGACAATTTTATATTAAATGTTGTATATCAAGAGCCTTAACAAAGTGAGAGGTGCACCCAAAATACGTTGTCCACACAAAACATTGTATTTCACTTTTTGCGTCTTGTATTCCTCTCTGATTCTTAATACTTTGGATCCGTTGATTTGAATAATTACTTCCTTATTTTTGAATAATACGTAAGGAGAGTGTAATACATACAGCTCCAGCCTGTTCCAGCTATGGGGTGCAACACTATACTACTTGACATTTATATTCTTTAAAAGATAAGATACATTTGCCTCTTACATAAAAATTTGGTCATAAATCATTGTGTAAAAACATTGCAGTGCAATTAATTATGAGAATATTCTAATTCTGACCATACTGATGGCCATTTTTATTAGCAGAAGTACCTCTGAATGAATGGAATTTTGTTTCTATATACACTATATTGCCAGAATTATTGGGAGGTCCCTTCAAATCATTGAATTAAATTCTTGTGTACCAATCAAGTTCGTTCTTTTGAAGATTGGTTACTTTGGGGACTACATGTGCAAGTCCATTCATGGTCACTATTAAATATTCCATGGTCTGCTCTTAGTGGTAAAACAAACAGCTACTAAGCCTTAAAGTGGTAGGCCACAGAATGGGGTCATCCCATACTGAGGTACTCTTTGTGCAGACCTTGTAGGCTTTCTGCAGAGTCAATAGCTACAGACTTTCAAACTTCCTAATGCCTTCAGATTAGCTCAAAAATAGTCTGTAGAGAGCTTCATGGAATGGAATTCCATGACCATCCAAGCCTTACATCAGCAAAGCGTCAATGGACTCTTGAGCAGTGGAGACACGTTCTCAGGATTAATACATCATGCGTCTCTGTCTAGTATTGGTGGACGTCAGGAAAATTATACTTGCCTGTCTGATTGCATTATCCAAGTTTTTATTTGGTGATAGGGTTATTATTGTGTGGGGTGTTATTTAGAGGTTTAGCTTGACCCTTTACTTCCAGTGAAAGAAAATGTAATGCTTCAGATTACATAGACATTTGAATGTCTATGACATGAAGGGGTTAGTGAACACATCAGATATAACACACAGTTAATATTTCTTAATATCTATTGCTCGCTGCCACCACATTCCGAAATCAGGGGAATGACCTGCTAAATTTGGTGAGGTTTTTTTTTTTTGCCTTCCTCTGGATCAACAGTTAGACAGGAAATGAGGATATTGCTAGATGGGTTGGACTGGATGGACATATGTCTTTATTCAACCTCAAATACTATACTATACTAAATCTATATTTGGGGTTATCCACACCCCCTAAATTATACAATGCTGTAAGAAAAGTTATCCACACCTATTACTCTATACACAATTATATATATATTACTAAACAATATTCTTCTATAGTAGCGTAACTTCGAAGACACAGGTTTGTTTTGTTATATACTCAGAATAGGGCAATTAGCCTTAAAATGATTTTAGATCATTTATTAAAAGATAACAAAAGAGTGCATAAAAAATATACAGAAAAGCTATGTTAACTTACTGAACATAAAAGGTAACACATAGGTGAGCACAGTCCGAGAAACTTGTAAATCCAATATGCAAAAAGTGACAAAATCCAAATTGATAGTCCCTGATGGAAGCCAATATATGGTCCGTCCGATGTTCCTTAAGATGTTATGACAAACTCCTGGGCTGAGTCCATACTCCCAATTTATCCTTTTCCCTGAAAATGGGAGCAGTCTGTACTCTAGAGGGGTGGGCTTGGTTCTGCCCCTAAAAGGTGTTTCCTATTTTTGGAGGGAACTTTAAAACTCCAATTTCCCTCTAGGATATACTGTCCATACTGTACACGCCACATTCAAAATAATAACATTGTCATTAACTAATTTTTCACAATAGAATGATACCAAACATGACATACTTTGGAGTTTGTAGGCTATAGGATAATATTTCGAGTTTCGCAAGGAATATCATCGCCTACAAGGTATCTATAAATTCAAATTTAATGGGCATGTCCACTCCTTTTAAATTTTTTTATATGTCGTAGGGCTAGATCCCCCAGCCCCAACCGCTATATTATATTTGTAAGAAAGTCCCCCGTTCGTTACTTAGAACTATTTGGAGCAGGGATGTAAGGTAAGGATTTTTATACAGTACAGAGTGGGGCCAGTAGTGGGTTAAATTTTAGTTTTGGGGGTTGACATGCCCTTTAATTCTTGTATAAACTGAGAATACTTATGAAAATATGAAATAATTCTATACCCTGAATTATTAAGAAATATAAATGGCCTTTGAACTGCCATTTGGTTTTGGCTCCGTTCTAAACTAGAAGACCAAATGCTGTTCTCCTGCCATGATGTCTGCTGTGGCAGTGAGGTTTCGCACCTATGCCTCTTTGAAGCCAGACCCCCTGCCGGCAAATATGAGAAAACGTAGTCTTTTTCCAAATGGTCAGGCAGCAATTTTAACCCTATAATTGCCTGACAGTTAAACAATGTGGAAGCTGCCATACTGCTTGACCATGCCATAAAATGAGATAATTTGAAAATTAAGGCTGCAATTTCAGACATTGTCTATGGGAGTTTACATTGCACTCATGTTCGTCACACTCCCAACTTTGTGCAAACAGTTTGGGAATGACCCATTCCGCATACAACATAACTGCAGACCAGTGTACATTGTAAGGTCCATAAAGACATGGATGAGGGAGTTTGGAGTGGACCTTGACTAGCCTGCACAGAGCCCTGATCTTAACCTGATAGAAAACCTTTGGAATTCTTGGAGACTGTGAGCTAGGCCTTCTCATCCAACCTCAGTATCTGACCTCACAAATGCTCTTCTGGAAGAATGGTCCAAAATTCCCATATACACTCTCCTAAACCATGTAGAAAGCCTTCCAAGAAGAGTTAAAGCTGTTATAGCTGCCAAGGGTGGGTAAACTCCATATTAAAGACTATGGATTTAAAAGGAGATGTCCATAAAGCTTGTGTATGTAAATGCATGCATCCCAAAACTATCCCCGATATACTGTATATCTAATATCTCCTACTTTTTTTTTTTTTACAACCAAAATAAAATATTGCTCTTTTTATTGCTCTTTTCTCCTTACTGTGGGTACTAAACGCAGAGCTAAAATTCACTTTTGTTTATAAAGTAAATAAAACTGGTTAGATAGAGGAAGTTGCAACAACAGTCTAAAAAGAGAACTATCTTAAATAATTAATAAATAATTATTAAATATTTACAAAAGTAAATTTTGTTCTTAAGGTAGTTATAGCTAGCATTCTTTTTTTTAATTTTAGTACAGTTATATATTATCCTTTATATTATGGCTAGGAGGAGAGAAAGTGATAGTAGATTGTGGTATGTGCTTTGGAGAGATATTGAATGTAACATAAGACCCTGTGTAATAGATCCTGTATATAATATCCTGTGTATAAGATCCTGTTACCACCTGTTGGGAGGACAGATTATTGGACAGACAATTTACCTTATTGGAAACAAACTCTGAGGTAACAGATAAGTGTACAACAACTTATAAGGACACACAATATACAGGCCTGGTCAATATTCAAAGTGGTGCACCATAGACAGGGACACCCCTGATTACTGCACATTATGTGGGAACCTGTTTATGTGCACTGTCTGCTTTGTGCCAGACCACCAGAGTAACCCACTGTGTGCCATGCTACCCATAATCCTTCCATAAAGCAGTGAGTGATCTGGCACAAATTGGTGGCAGCGGTGCTGGTAATACCATTTATTCTCCCTGTTTTCTCTGTATGTTTGTTCTCTGTATTAAGCTATGGAGGCTGCTACTGATAGTATTGATTTAAATCCTCCTGTCCTTGTACCTGCAGATGAAATTCCCCAATTAGACTCAGTAGCTCTACCAGGCCCAATTGCCAAACCTATTTTTAAAGCTGATCCATTTGATGGGGTAACTATCGAGTGGACTGATTTGGCTAGAACAATTTGAATTGACAGACACTATTAATGGTTGGGATGAAGGTGCTCGCTTGCAAGTCCTTAGCCTTTTGCTTAGGGGTAAAGTCAGACAGGTATACCAAGGTTTTACTGTAATACTGAAATAAAAAGCAAGGCAATGCTATTATAATATGTCGCTGTGAGGTACCTTCTGTTATAATATATGAGGTACCATCACTACTTGCCGTGGTGAATACTAATAAGTATTAACCTAGCATGTTTAGTTTCAACCACACATTGTGGCAGGATTGCCTGGGTCTACTCTCAGACCTGCAGGATCCTATTTGGTTCCTCTGGAAGCTGGTTACTGTCTGAGTAACAGTTAAAATTTACCTGTGTAAAGATTCTATATCCACTATATCCACACATAGCAAACCATACACATAATTTCCATTGTGCACCAACAGGCACACTTTTGCTAGTATATTTATATTTTTATTTTGTAGCAATTTTTTTAATACAGTAAAGTACAATACTTAAAATTCATATAATGGGTAAAAAGATAGATACATTCATATAGTATAATAACTTTACAATAATATCACATGTGCATCAAGCTAACCTATCGCCCACAGTCATTGCTCGTATGTTACAGACTGCAGAATCCCTCTGCCCCATGTGTAAGCTACCAGAAGCAGATTTTTAGAATCTCCTATGGACTTGCTCGTTGATTGAGAATTTTGGCATAAAATCCAATCATGTGTCTTCTAAAATATCCCATAGAGAAGAGGATTGTATACTGTTTGACTGTTTTTGATGAGGAAGATTGGCCTAAACACCAAAGGATATTACTGGTCAACTCTTACCTAGTGTAGCATTAGCTCCTATATTTACACAGAAAATGCCTAAATGAATACAATAAAGTGTGGGACCCATGGCTTTCCTTAGCTGCAACCACAAAAATCCCTTCCCTTCAATTAAGACCAATTCTCAAATATATAGATAAGAGAGTCTCACTCCAAAGGCTTATTGCCTTTAATGGTGAACCACTAAAATCAAAATGACAACTCCCCCTGGGAGTGTAATACCCACTATGTTCAATATATGTATGTATACATTTCAAAAACATTACTTATATAACATAAGTTACATGCTAAAATATTTCTTAAATTTGTTTGAAATTCCTTAAATATCAGAATATCCAGATTCAAATATTGTATATTCATATAAAACATGGATTTACCTTAAATCAGGATTCATTCTCATTAGGTCCATTAGGTACTGTCGGGGAGATTCAATATCTAGTGCCGCGTTACTTACCTTAGCCCGATCCCACGATACAATAACTGATGTAAACGAGATTACGTCAGTTATTGCATCGCAGGATCGGGCTAAGGTAAGGAGCGGCACTTTAACGCTCCACACGTTAAGTTTCACGCTACAAAGTAGCGCAAAACTTAATGCTATGGGTTTTGGATCATTAGCACAGCACTATTTCCAAAAACATTCGGAAATGGCGCTGTGCTCGAAAATCCGTCTAAAACCCACGTTAACGAAATTTTTTCGGGTTAATGTCGGTTTTAGACGAAAATGGGCCATATTGTATCTCCCCCAGTGTCTTCAAAGGACTAAGAAAAAGAATACAGTAAGGAATTAAGGTTACAGTTAAAGGCTCATACCAATATAAATGACCACTTCAAATGGTATGTCCACCCCCAAAACTAAAATTTAACCCCATACTGGCCCCACTGTGTAATGTTAAAAAAATCCTTACTTTACATCCATGCTCCAAATGGTTTTCCTGCAGTGCTTGTGCAAAGTCCAGTAAAGTGAACAGTAAGAGCTGTCTTCCTGTGGAGGATGTGGAGGTTTCTGCCTCCACATCCTCTGAGAGGACAGTGGCATGTGCAGGGGAGCCCTTCCCCCCCCTTCCAACGTCCCTCAGGAGCCCTCTTTGCTGACGCTAACTCTGTGTGTTAAAAAAGTGTGCAGAACTCTACTTATTGTGGCAGCCGCGTCTCTGATTGGCTTCCTCTCAGCCAATCGGAGACCCGACAGCCGGTCCGGCCCCCTGTTTTAGTTCTGGGTCCTCATATTTAAAAAGTTCAATTTGCAGGTGGACATGCCCTTTAACTAGAATAGCCATATGATACACTCCCCCTACTGTGGTGAGATTTTGTTGCAAATTTTTTTTTTGCATATTTTATATCCAGTTTACAATTTAACAATTTCATAACTCACAAAATTCACATTATGTCTTCCCATTGGCCAGTCTGGGAACAGTCGTGGACTCCGAGGGGGCAGGGCAAGATCGATGCTAACAGTTGGACATTAAGAGTTTTTTCTGGTTGATCAGTTAAAAATAAGTACCTTGGTTTATATTAGGGTCGGTTTATACTCTAGTAAATACAGTGAAGTTTTCCCTCTAATAGCTTTTCATTATGAAAAAAGGCCTCTTTTATCTTTAACATGGGTTCATGTACAGATAGTAGGGTAAGGTTGGATGTATATGCTTTCATTTTGCAAGTCCAAAAAGGTTTTCCATGTATCTCTTTGCTAAGTGAGAGGTGGTTCCCTTTGTAGAAATGATTACACATACCTCCACATTTAATGTAGCTTCAAGGTAAAGAATATTTTTAAAACCATATTATCTCACTTTTGAAACCCCTTATCAATGTGTGACTAATATGTGCTCTTTTATGATATTGATGTATTGTCCAAAAAAAGATCATCACTACCAAAAATGTGAGTTCTGAGAAGGTACAAAAAGAAAATATCAAAATTGGGTCCCAGGCAGAAATGCTAAATTTGAAGTAGCTTTGAACTACTTTTATCTATAAAAACAATGGCTATCTGTTTGGCACACACAAAAATATATTACATTTAACAGCAGGTGTGAGGTCAGCAGGAGTGAATTATCCCCAAGGCTTGGCCAATTGAAATACATGCTCTGCAGGAAGCACATGTTCCCATTGGGCAGATTTCAGATGCAAGTCAGGAGGTGGGACTAAAGTGGCTTACTCTTACAACTTCAAAGCAGAAGCTCAGGAGTTATAAGGTAAACATGGGTGAGAACCTAACGTTACATACCTATAACCATACCTTTCAAACACACCTATGATGATGTGTCTAGCTGTTGTGAAAAGTTATAGACTTTTAAAGTTTCACTTCTTAGTCTGACTGTCTTGTGTCATAAGCCCTACCACCAAAAAAATCAGTATTTTCTGAAGCTACTTACAGGCTTGCAATCGGGGCGTCCCTACCATGAGTGCTGGGCAAATGAGGCATTTTATACTTATTTACCTGCCTGAGTGCAGGGAATATGGGGCATTTTCTAATTATCAGTCTGTATGCTGGGCACTTTTATTAAACAGTCTGTGTGCTGGGCACGTGGTCCATTTTATATTTACCAGTCTGTGTGCTGGATAGGGGCACTTATATTTACCATTCTGTGTTTTTTGGCTTATATTTATTAGTCTGTGTTGTGGGCATCTTATACTTACCAGCAAGTATAAAGTCAGTCCTCCAGTTCTCCAGCCAGTGTGAGACCACCATACCCACCACCTGATTTCAGGTGACAAAGGTCTAGGGACACCCCTGCTTGCAATCAATATCTGCGATTTCCTCCTTAGGGAAATAAACAATTTCCATGTAAGGCTAGTGACTAGTTTTAAAAGCAATGAGAAGTTTAGGGTGTGGGGCTTATTTTTCAGTTGATGATGCTCGATCTCAGCAAGTAGGCATGCTCAAGCCAGCAGCACACACTGTAAGCAGGGGGCCTTTATACTGCTGTATGGATAGATTGCAGCTAGAAGCATAGATTACTTATTGGTTATTGACCAGTAAAAATCAGACCGATACTGTATTTAAACCATGTGCACTATGCTTTAGATTTCCTGCAAGGTTGGGTCCAAGAAGATAGGAATAGTGTAGTTTATGATTAGAGTAACTTTCACAGGGTAGTTCGTTAATGTAGATAGGAAAGCTGAAGGAGTAGAGACCGTCTCTTGATCTTTTAACTCCAGTTGAGAAAGGGGTCTGCTGTCTGAGATGGGTTATACAACTGTTGTGTTACTGTAAGAAACTAAGGCTGAGAACTCTTTCATGTGGCCTTATGCTTAGTCATAAGTAATGCTTGGTTATACTCAGCCAGTCCATTCATTTCTGGTTGTGTGAAAGGCAAAGAGCATGTATGCCCACAGCAGATAGAATGTGACTTGGTGAATTGCTGTAAAAGAGAATTCTTTCTATTAAAATAAAAAAAACTTTAGAAGTAAATATTTTCAGCAACATTTTGCATGCTTGGAATTGTGAAAAAACAGTGTTAGCCCGAAGGCCCAAATAGTGTAAATGTGCACAGTAAGGGCTAGGTCACACTGCTGCGTTTTTTTTGCGTTTGCGATTGCGATTTTTAAAAATTATTGAAAACGCGGCAACGAAAAAAAACCGCGCGTTTTTCGATGCGATTGCGATTGCGTTTTGCGTTCTGCATTTTTAATCGCAATCGCATGCGTTTTCCTATACTTATTGAAGAAATCGCAATCGCAAACGCAACGAAAATCGCACATGAAATCGCATGCTATTGCGTTTGCGTTTGCGTTTCAGTGTGGCCTAGCCCTTAGAGGAGAGTCGACCTATATACTCGTAGTGAAAAGACCGTTTCTAGTGCCAGTGGTGAGTATTTGTGTAGCAGCTTCAAAATACTGTAAAAAGTATTTTGTTTTGGTTGCACTCCAATAACATTAAAAAAGATAAAAAAAGATCAAAGGAATAAGATCAGTTCTTATCTACATTAATAGCTGATAAAACATAAAAAAGTACCCACTTACTTTGGTAAAAATATATGAAGGTCCACTCAATACAAGTGTATTTAAAAAAAAAAAAAAAAACAAAACAAAAAAACATTAATAATTAACATTCAGGGTATATGAGAAAAGTGCAATATGCAATAAAATCAAGTTCATCTTAAAAAATTCATTAAGGTGTACTGTGACTTTAAATGATAATCTTAGAACACTCAATGGCTGCCCATATGCAAGGGGCCCTGTTTAGCTATGTCAAAGATTGACATTGACATTCAACATGTTTCGCTACTTAGCTCTGTGTGCAGCTTCCTCAGGAATCAAAATATGAATAACTCTAAGCCTTTAGTGGCTTCTCTTTTATACCAGTTCATTTTCGCCGGTTCTGCCAAACCAGAACCGAAAGTATGTCATTTGAGTTCCACCATTAAAGGTCATAACTAAAGGGGGACACTCAAGCAGCCTTATCCAGATTAGAAACCTACTCTATATACTGACCTATATACTGTAAAAAAAAATTCTATAGGTAAAAAAATTAGGACCGCATAAAGGACCATATAAGGTTGGGACCCTTAAGTATTGTGACACTACAGAGATGTGTATCTTGCCAATAATCAGCTAATGTTTTTTTGTTAGCTAATCAGCTAATGTTTATACATATAAAACCATTCATGATTTAAAAATATTAAATGATAAAATGTTGCACATATCAAAAATGATATAAACAATACTGTTATACCCTAAATAATACTTAGGGAACTATAAACTAGTTACCCTTTAGTCTTCTTGTTGTGACAGGATTTGGCCAGTAGGGGCCACTGTGTAAAGGTATAAAAGGGAGAGCACTCATGTGCTCTGCCTCTTTCTGACTTCCTGGAGTTTCCCCAGAGGAGAGGGGATGGGCCTGGGACCTAGATAAACGGTAGGCCCATTTAATGTAATATTAGTTTCTGTTATAGATAACTCCAGTGGTTATAGATAGGAGTAGGGTAGCTAGTGATCAGCCTGAGCTCCAACAAGTAAATTTAGTAAGGACTAGAGTTCTGGGTATACCACCCAAGAATAGAGCATAGTGCCAGACATAGGGTTAGAAGATTCCACTACAGTGACCTGAGAGCTTGGGTGGCACTAACAAGCTGATTGTTATTTATGTTGTTTCTGATTCCTCTAGTTTGTGAATATTTGTGATATCTGCGCCATCCTATGCCACCTCTGTTGTGCGAATTGCATTGCGTTATTAAAATTGTTGTGTTAATAAAAAATAAACTGTTAAAGTTCAAGAGCCCATTTATTGCATTCTTCCGAGTGATAGTTTAGCAACAACCTGCCTCCAACATATGCAAGGACCCACTCCTGATTAAAAAAAAGTCTTGTGCATAGAATGTGGGTTAGGCTGGTATTCTCTCTTGAGCTATTAAGTACCCCCATTTTACTATCGTCTTACAATCATATGTGTTATGTCATTGGGTTGTGTTGTATGTACTGTGACATACAATCGGCTAATAAGTTTCAATTAACTACCCCAGATAAACAATAAACACGTCAATAGATTTAATCTGGAATGTAGGAGATTTCTATTTTTCCTCCCTTTTGTTCTTTTATTTGTTGCTATTTTTACTTTCGTTAAAATTGCATGTTCACTCCTGAAATGTAAAAGTATATCTAGGTAAACCAAACCCATATCTACATCTGTTACATTCATGATTGACAGCTGCTAACTGGAAGAACCAGGAAGCAGAAAGAGAGGTAACAGAACATCAGGAAGCATTTCAGGTTACTCTTGCATCTCTCAGAATTCTAACTGTTACAGTTTTAGAGGGTGATTTACCTATATACAACTTTTTTAATTTGAGATGAGGTTTCTCAATTACCTTAAATATGCAGTATCCAGTAAATGATGTAGTGCACTATTATTTGTTTCACAAGATTCCTTTTTACAAATTGGCATGGGACCAGTGAAAATGAGCCATCAGTTTGGAGACATTATCCTAAAAAGAAAGATGGTTATGAAAAAAAACAGACCCAGGAAGGTACACCTCTTCTTGACGCCAGTTCACTTGACTACCTCTTTGCACAGGTACAATCTAATGGATTTGGCTAATGGGATATAATATAACCATTTTACATTAAATAATGCCAGTTGGTTTGACTAGTCTAATAATCTTTGAACCTATAATTTCATGTGAGAAACAGATCTAGAGACATGTCTGTGTCAGGCTGAAAGAGAAACAGGGGGGAAGGAATTAGAGCATAACTCTGTAGTATCCATACAACTGTTGATTCTCAGATATAGTATTTACTGAAATTGTGATGTATTCTGTGTTGCATAACAGTTTGATGCACTTTAATGCAATGATCTTGATATTCATTTATTTCTTGGGTTCAATTAATATCTAGCAATACATTTTTACTAGGGCCAGTATGAACTGGTAAAGTGCTTGGCTCCTGTAAGAGATCCTAAAACCGATCAAGAGGTTCATGAAATAGAGAATGAGTGTCTGGGAATGGCAGTATTGGCTATTTCTCATTACGCTATCAAAAAGAACATGCAACTTCCGGATCTTCCCAAAGATATAAGGTAACACAAATATAAACAAGAAAGGTAGACAATTTATACATTTTCCCATGTTACGTGACCCCTATATTTATATGAAACGTAAAAAAAGTGCTATAGCCTTTTGTTTGTATTATTTATAAATACATGTTGTTACAATTTGCAACACTATGCTTCGGCTGAATTATTTGGAAATTGAAAATGGAAGTTTATGAACATAGGCAGATTGGCCAGCAGCAGTGTGGAGCAGCGAGTCATGACAATAAACTGGGTTTACTATTTGAGGATAGCCTACCTAAGAAATTACTTTATTATTATTATTATTGCTTTACCATGTCTTTCCAATCATGGCTGGTACCACTTTCTGTTGACCAAACTCTTGTAGATATGGTGGATCTTTTTCTGCAGTATTCCTTTCTCACTTTGCTTTAGAGACTATTTGAAAAGGTATCCCAAAAACTTTCTTTAGATGCATGGGAAATAGAGCAATGCTATGTTTGATGTCATATTCTCCTAAAAGGCAACTACACCCGAAAAACAACTTTTAACCTTGTGGAATTCTTTGCTTAAATTTAAAAGTAATTGGCTTTAGAAGTTTGGCAGTACTTGCAGCTTTCAGACACAAATTTAAGAATGTGCACACACTGGGACAAACAATAATACATTTTAAAAATAAAAATTAGCTTGACGTTTATTTTTCAAAGGCATCTATGAATTGACTAACGCACTTAGTCATAGGTGTCCACTTCCAGTCTCCCTGGCAGAGTTTAATAAGTTCAGGAGACAGGCTGGAAAATGGCTTACCGGACTTTAACAATATTTTTTCATAAAGGGAGATTTAAAGGACATGTTCACCCCCCAAAACTAAAATTTACCCAGCTACTAACCCCACTGTGTAGTAAAAAAAATTCCTAGGTGTCTTGGGAATAAAGGCTTTTTACTATACCATACAGCTTGGGTCTCTTATGTTCTGGTTTCGTGCAGACTCCTGTTTGTGAACTTTGATGCGGATTGTGTTTGCCTTGCGACGGGCTCGGGGCATCTAGCACCTGGGCCACAGAGACTGCTGGGTAAGAGATAGACCTGTATTATATCTGAAGCATAAACTATTTGGCTCTCCACTAACGGGATACAGACCAGTAGCGACTGACTCGAGGTATGCACACCTGAGTCATTTAGCATACCATATATACTAGAGTATAAACCGAGTTTTTCAGGCTGTAAAATCAGCCTGAAAACTTGAACTCGGTTTATACTTGAGTCACTACTTACTTTACCACTCCGGCAGCCGCACGTTCATTCCCTGTACTGGCGCGCCGGCCGACGTCACTGCCCAGCGCCAATTAGTGATGTCAGCTGGCGCGCCAGTACAGGGAATGAGTGCACGGCTGCCGGAATGCTTACCTGATCTTCAATGCTGGCACACAGGCACAAGTCCCAACAGGAAGCCCCAAGTTACTGGATGGAGGAGAGCCCACAGGTACACACTGAACTGGGTGGGAGGGTGAGGGTGCAGATGATTGGAAACTACAACTCCCAGTTAATAAAGCATGCTGGGAGTTGTAGTTTCCAAACATCTTGAATGCCAAGGAAAAAGAATGTAGTTGTCTTTTAAATGAACAGCAGAATTCTCATACAGTAATGTTTATTACTGTATGGGAGTTCTGCTGTCCATTTAAAGGGCAACTAAAGCCTCAAAACAGAATCAGAAGGCAGTAGTGGTTAGTAAATTTTCTACCCTCGGTTTATACTCGAGTCAACCACTTTTATTAGTTTTTTTAGGTGAAATTGGGTACCTCGGTTTATACTCGAGTATATACAGTAATAAGTAAGACTGTTTAAACAGCTGTTTATTATCTTTATATTAATATGCAGAATACCTTCTTAGTTTATGAAGTTTTGAGCCCATGTAATTTCCATGTATTATATAAAAAAAAAATCCTTACCATACATCTCTGCTTCTTATTGTTCTCCCGCAGTTCTTGTCCAAAGTCCAGGAAACTGAAGAGTAGGAGGTCATCCTGTGGGAAAGGTTTCTGCCTTGTCCTTTGTGAGGGTGGAGATACACTTTTAAGCTATTATTCCAGCTAATTAATTTTAAATTTAAGCAAAAGGGGAGAGAAAAATGCTTACTCCCACCTCCTATTAAATTAAAGACCCCGGTGGGGTTGGTAATTTGTTGTATTTTAGAAGTAGGGTGTAAAGATTTTTTTTAGCACATTTTTTACATGTGAATAAACAATAACCAACAATTGTTCAGCCTCCTTTTAGAACAAAAATTAAAATATACAGATTATTCTACATGTCTGCATCTATGTTGGTAGATTTCTAGTTGATTTATATTCTGTTGAATTCTAATTATTTGGTAATAAAAATGTAGAAACTAACACGTTTATTTTAAAATAAACAAAATTTCTAAAATGTTTTTCAGCTACAAAAAATATATTCCAGAAACACTGAACAGAACCATCAAACAGAAAAATTTTCTTACTCGGATTCGGATAAACAACGTTTTTAAGAATTTCCTAAAGGAGTTTAACAATAAAACAATTTGTGACAGTAGTGTCTCACCACATGACCTGAAAGTAAAATATTTGTCAACGTTAGAGACATTAACCAAACATTATGGTGCAGAAATCTTTGAAACAAATTCATTAATTATTAAATCTGAGAATGAACTAAATGGCTTTAATGTCAATGACCTTACCAGTTTACCACAGTATGAAGTCATGGTGACAGGAAACACAGGAATACAATGGAGATGCAAACCAATAGTAAGTGTTAAAGTTAACAAATACCAAAGATACCAGTCAAGTTTGGACAAAAGTCCGATAAACATGCTGTATGGGACTAGGACTCTGTAAGCCAGTTATTGTACCTCTCACTGCACAATGGTTCGGCTACATGTCCTTTGTCAAGTGCTTAAACACAGCTTCTGATTTTTTGCTTTTTCCTCATTATTTTCTACATTTCAATAGAAATACATATAGAATTATACAGTAAACGAATAGTGTTTTTATATATTAGGATAGTAGCCCCCTAGTTCTTTGATGACTGCTTTGCTCACTCTTGGCGTTCTCTCAGTAAGGTAGTACTTGTTGGATGCTCAGCTGTTCAACACATCCAAAACAACTCAAATGGGTTTAGCATTCCATCACTTTTCTTGGTCAAATACCCCTGAACTTGTTGTTGGGGGTCATTGTCTTGTTGAAAAATGAATGCTGGTCACAGATTTGATGGCATATCACTTAAAAATGATATGGTAGTTATGCTGGCTAAGTGTGCCTTGAATTAATTAAGGTTGAATAAAGACGCACATCCATCAAGTCCAACCTATTCACTTTTTTTTTACCCTACCTAACAGTTGATCCAGAGGAAGGCAAAAGGGATGGGGGGCGGGGGGAAATTTTCCTGACTCCAAACTGCAATCGGAAAGTATCACTGGATCAACCAGATCTACAGTATATGTATTAATACCAGTAATTCTTAATAGTTTTAAGTTTTAGAAACTTATCCAGGCCATTTTTAAAGCTATTCAATGAACTTGCCATTACCACATCTGCTGGAAGACCATTCCACAGTTTCACTGTTCTCACTGTAAAGAAACCTTTCCTAACCTGAAGAGGAAACTTCTTTTCTTCCAACCTTAAAGGATGTCCATGAGTCCTCTGATATGACCTATTAGTGAACAATGCATCAGAGTTTATTGTATGGCCCATTAAAGGGGAACTGTGG
This sequence comes from Hymenochirus boettgeri, assembly GCA_019447015.1. Taxonomy (NCBI): domain Eukaryota; kingdom Metazoa; phylum Chordata; class Amphibia; order Anura; family Pipidae; genus Hymenochirus; species Hymenochirus boettgeri. Next base: position 146,207,442 of record CM033472.1, read on the forward strand.
TCCAAAAATGACTTGAGGTAAAGTGATAGGAATTGCTCCCCTGAGAATTTTTGCAATTTATTTCCATTGTATATTTTGCATAGTTTTGAAGATATTTACATCTTTGTGTGTGATATGGCAGCAGCATCACCAGGTCCCCTGGACTTCCTGCTTCCTGCTCTGAAACGGTCAGTCAATTTGTCCAGTGTCTCCTCCTCCCCTTTGCAGCCCCCCTGGTCCCTCCAGTTGCAGGCCCCCTGTGGCCAATTATTTTACAGCCCCATGTTGCCCCGCCCCCTCGCGGGTGCCATAGGTTACTCAGACCCCCCCCCCCAAAACTCTGGAAACAGCCTTTTCAGGCAGAGTGAGAACTCTGTCGGAAAAGGCTGTTTTCACACAGTGAAAGATAAGGGCTGTAAATTCCCTTACCTACTCTGTCAGGACTTCACACAGCAGAGAGGAGGAGGAACTTCCTGTCTCCCTCACACACTGAGGGAGTCTGAGGCTGTGCTCGCCGGCGGCACTGTGCTGGAGAAGCCTCAGGAATGCCACAAGTCAGCCTCCCACCAATTAACTTTCTGGTCAGTCATTTCTGTATATCTTGGGCTGTGGAGCACGTAGAGAGGTGGTTGATGGTTCGTTTTAAAGGTAGGAAACTGGCCTTTCACTGACCTAACTTGTTTGGAGACCACAGTTCCCCTTTAATATATTTGTATAATGTTATCATATCCCCACTCAAACGTTGCTTCTCCAATGTAAACAGCCCTAACTTGTCTAATCTGCCTGCATATTTAAGCCCTCCATTCCCCTTATTAATTTAGTTGCTCTTCTCTGAACTGCTTCTATTTCCAAGATGTCCCTTTTGTATATGGGATTCCAAAACTGCACCGCATATTCCAAATGAAGCCTTACCAGTGCCTTGTAAAGAGGGAGAATAATATTTTCCTCTCCTGAATTTATTCCTCTCTTTATACAATATCTTGCTAGCTCTAGCTGTTGCTACCTGACATTGTTTGCTACAGCTAAGTCTGTTATATACAAGAACCCCCAAATCTTTTTCCATTACAGATTCACTTAACAGGGTTATTTATGGTGTAGCTGGCACAGGGATTATTAAATCCCAAATGCATCACCTTACATTTATCAACATTGAATCTCATCTGCCATTGTGCTGCCCATTTTGATAATCTATCTAGGTCTGCTTGCAGCACTTGCACATCATTTGAAGTTTCCAAAGCTCTGCATAGTTTAGTATCATCAGCAAACTCAGAGACCTTGCTCTCAATGCCCCCTTCTAAGTAATTTATTAACAGATTAAAAAGAAGCGTCCCCAGTGCAGAACCCTGAGGTTCCGCTTAGAACTTTAGCCCACATAGATGTAGCTCTATTTACCACCTCTCTGTTTGCGATCCAATAACCAATTTTCTATCCATGAACAAATGTTTTCTTCAAGGCCAACAGTCCTCAATTTATACATTAGTCGCCTATGTGGCACAGTATCAAAAGCTTTTTGCAAAATCCAAGTATACCACATCCATTGCTGTGCCTGAATCTAAATTCTTACTCACTTCTTCATAAAAAAACAATTAAATTTGTCTGGCATGATCTATTTCTAATAAATCCATGCTGACTACTACTAATTAGATCAGTTCTGGAGACAAAGTCAAGGATATGATCCCGTAACAAAGTTTCCAGAACCTTCCCTACCACTGATGTTAGGCTTACAGGTCTATAGTTACCAGGCTGTGAACGATTACCTTTTTTGAATATTGGTATTATATTGGCTTTTTTCCAATCCAGCAGCACATCCCCAGACCAATGTGAATCTGAAAATATGAGAAACAGTGGTCTAGATAGAACTGAACTAAGCTCTTAAAATCTGAGAATGCAATCCTTCTGGTCCTGGGGCTTTATTGATATTAACTTTGTCTAATTGTTTCCATACTATATCCTCTGTCAGCCAATGTGAATAATCCTCATTTCTCCCCTGCAAATTTTGACAATCCCTGCTGTAAGGTCTAGGATTCTCTATAGTGAAAACCAATGTAAAAAACGGTTTAGCAGATTAGCCTTTTTGGCATCCTCTACAACCATCTCAGCCCCATTGTTAAATGGTCCCACATTCTCAGTCCTCATCTTTTGCCATTTATATGGTACTTAAAAGACTGTTCTGTTCCCTCTGATTTCAAAATTTTAAAAGCCTTTTTCTTTTTTTCCATTTCCCCTTTTACCTGAGCATTAAGCCATGCAGGAGTGGACCTAATTTTTTTACACTTGTTCCCTAATAGTACAAATTTAAAAATGTAATAGTTTAATATCCCTTTAAAAGTGGTCCACATCTGCTCAGTATCTTTACCTAGAAACAATTCCCCCCAGTCTATGAGCAGGAGTGATTCCTTTAACAGCATAAAATTAGCTTTCCTAAAGTTAAAATTTTTTTGTTAATCCACTACACTTTAGTTTTTTGCAACCTATATTAAATGACACTATATCATGATCACTATTCCCTAAGCTTCCAATTACCTTAATTTCCAAAATGAGCTCATGGTTATAAGATCTCACCAGATCCAACAACGCATTCTGTCTAGTAGGAACTTATACCATCTGGGAAAGAAAATGCTCATATAGGGAATTTAAGAACTTTATACCTTTTGAGGTGCTGTCTTTATTTTAAGTGGTTTAAAATGACTCCAGGATCATGCTTCTAGCTGCAGCCTATCCAAAGTTACAGCAGTATTAATGGTGTCTTTTTCTGTTAACATTATGATCTGTGACATACCAGAACTTGGGGGTCTGCCTCCAAGTTTAAGGGTAGAGCATGCTCATTGCTAGGACAAAGCATCATCCACTCCTCTCCCAATGTCAAAATCCTTTTTATGACACCGCTTATAACATGCCTGTCACAGGAACAGGGCCATATGAAAACTGTAACTTTACAATCCGATAACTAAGATCCAGAGAAGCTATAGAAATCATCCTAGGCTTGTTTGAAAGGTATCTTTTTAATAATGGGCACTTGTATGGAGACCACAGCTACTCGTTAACATATGAATAATATTGATTGCCTAATAATATCTATTTTTTTTTTTCTTTACAGAACAACATAATAGAAAAAGAGAAGAAAGTAAAAAGGAAAAAATCAGATGGCAAAAGTAAGAAGCCGGATGAAAAAGTGAAACAAAATGAACAGTGGAACTGTTTCTCTTATTTTCCAGAAATAACACACATTGTCATCAAGGAAGAAACAGTAATTATTAACAACCAGGACAACAAGAGCATGGTAACCATTTTGTTTTAATAATAAAGCAGAGACAGGGCTATTTAATTACAGTTCTTATCATTTAAAATGGTGCTAATTTTGCCCCAGCCAATCAGACGTTAGCTTCCATTTGAAATCTAACATCTGATTGGTTAAGGCAAAATAAGCACCATTTCTAACGATAAGAACTTTTATTGAATATCCTTGTATTTGTTTTGCAAAATGCAGGCTGATTATGTGTATAGTATTTGAGGTTAAATAAAGGCATATGTCCAACCTATTCAGCATAAACCACATTTCCTTCCTAACCGTTAATCCAGATTAATATTAATATTAGTTTATAAAGGTTACAATTTTGGTCAGATCAGGTGGGATCAATGGGAATTAAAAGGTACGTAAACTAAAAAAAAAAAAACTAAGATGCAGCACTGGAAGTGGGAATTTCCCACCATGCCACTATCATCATAGATTGACATCTGATTTGATATCTAAAGAAATAGGGGACAGACCATCAAAAAAAAATGTACATGTTGGTAAATCATTAGAAATCAAATGGAAAAAGAGTTCCTTTAAGGATAAAATGAGTTTTTGCTACATAAATTATAAAAATATATAATCCGTAATATTCAATAAAAGTTCTTATCATTAAAAATGGTGCTAATTTTGCCCCAACCAATCAGATGTTAGCTTTCAAATGTTACCGTATATACTCGAGTATAAACCGACCCGAGTATAAACAGAGGTACCCAATTGTACCTGAAAAAACTAATAAAAGTGATTGACTCGAGTATAAACTAAGGGTAGAAATTCATAAAAAGTAGGAATGGAGGCAGGCAGCCAGAAAGCCCATAAAACCAGTCTTTATTAGTTAATCATGTAAAAAGCACATCGGATCCAAACTAAACCCCCACACTCTTCATCTATAAGCTCCACCCCATGTTTCGTGATCTCTCGTCACTTCCTCGAAGTGACGAGAGATCACGAAACATGTTGGGTGGAGCTTATAGATGAAGAGTGGGGTGTTTAGTTTGGATCCGATTGTGCTGTTTTTACATGATTAACTAATAAAGACTGGATTTTATGGGCTTTCTGGCTGCCTGCCTCCATTCCTACTTTTTATGAATTGCATTGGGGCCGTGTGGGAGCCGGCTTTTCTTGGAGGTGCTGTGAGCGCTGGAAGTGACCCCACTTTCTTTTTTCGTTGAGCAGGATGCTCCTATCCGCAAACCGTGAGTATTTTGTTGAGGGTAGAAATTGACAAATTCTAAATCTCATACCTTGGCACTCCAGATGTTTGGAAACTACAACTCCCAGCATGCTTTATTAGCTGGGAGTTGTAGTTTCCAAACATCTACACCCTCACCCCCCCCTAATTCAAGGGGTACCTTCTCTCCAGTGTGCTCCAGCTATCCAGTGTGCATCCGGGCTTCCTGTCTGGGTTCCTTCTCTCCATTGGTCATCCAGCTCTCCAGTGTCCGGGATTCCTGTCTGTAAGTGCAGCATACAAATTGAATCTGTCTGTTAGTGCCATCCTGCAAATTGAATCCTGTACATTACGGTACCGGTACTTAACAATTTCGGCAGCCGCGCGCTGAGTCCCTGTACTGTCGCGCCGGCTGACTCCACTGGCCGGCGCCTGATACACATTTTCAATATTTATTTTTTGTTCATAAATTTTTATTGAAATTGAACAACAATTATATACAAAGGGTCACTCCATGGAGTCTAGGGACGATCCTCCAGCTGTTTAAAAGGAAAAGTGTAGTGAATGTTGGTGAACACACACATTTAGGAGCATAATTTTGTTGCAGCACCTGGAGAATAACTTCTTGTCTGTTTTACATTTGAAGTTTTCCACATTATAAGTTAAATAACATCAGTGTGGTATTCTTTGTTGTTGCTATTTATGGGAGGATGAGATTTTAGTCTAATACAGTGCCATTGGTTAGCCTGTCTGCTTCGAACTTTCTCCTGGAGCGCACCCGCGAGGAACTGGCCAGGGGTTTAATATACGTTCATTCTATCATTTCATTCTGAGAATCCATATATCACAAATTTCTGTCCACTTCTTAAGGCTCCCCTGTAAGGTATGTGCCATGTACTCTCCTTCTTGGATCCACCATATCTTATTTACCAGCCCTTCCCTAATGATTGTACCCCCTTTCCAGTATTTTGCTATTAAGCCTCTATTCGCGCGACACATGTAAATTTGGGCCTATTTGTTGCGGCGCTCCTAGGTTAGATTGAATAGGGCCGCGTAGGGGGAGAGTTTTGTGTTTGTGCTGAATATTTTCATTAATAAGTTGCTCACATTCTGCTTAAGCCTTCTAAACTTCAGCGCAGCCCCTCCAGCTGTGGAATTGGTCTGCTTGTACACTGCAGGGTCTCTTTTGTTTAAGAAGGCAGGGGTGACATACCAGTTATATAGGATTTTGTATGATTTTCCTTTTCTCAGAATATTGGATGCACATTGTGCCAATGCCCGATATATAGTTGTCCATTGTTGTTCTTCTAAAGAGTGTTGTAGTCATGTCTCCCACTGTAGAGATGGTTTGGTTTTTATGGGCTGTCTTTCGTGAAAAATGTGTTTGTACATATAGGTTATCAATTCAATATGAATTGAAGGGGAAGGTATAAAGAAATGTTTTCTATTTCTATTATCACTAAGCCTAAATTTTTTTAAAGTATATTAATAGTAAGATGATAAGGATTGAGAATGTGGCACCATTAATTAATGGGGATAAGTTAGTTACGGAGGATGGCGATAAAGCAAATGTCTTAAATATTTTTTTCCCCTCAGTATAGACTATAGAAGATCCAAGTACAAATGTCATAGAGTATAGTGGCAATAATGGTATAAAAGATGCAAGTGCACTTTGTTTAACCGAGTAAATAACTAAATAATGTCAGTATTAATAAATCTCCTGGTCCGGATAAAATACATCCTCGGGTACTTAGGGAGCTAAATTCAGTTTTATCTAGGCCATTGTTTCTTGTTTTTGCAGATTCCCTCATGTCCGGAGGTGTGCCTCTGGATTGGAAAAAGGCTGATGTTATTCCAATATTCAAAAAGGGTAGTCGTTCACAGCTGGGTAATTACAGGCCTGTAAGTTTAACTTCAGTGGTGGGGAAGATCCTGGAAAGTTTAATAAGGGAACATATTCTAGAGTATGTTTCAAGGACTGACATTATAAGTAGTAACCAGCGTGGATTTAGGAGGAATAGACTAATTCGCTTGACTTTTATGAGGAAGTAGAAATTTAGACTCTGGCATAGCAGTAGATGTAGTATATTTGGATTTTGCAAAGGCTTTTGATACAGTTCCCCATAGGCGACTAATGTATAAGCTAAGGTCTGTTGGTCTGGGGAGGCACATTTGTACATGAATAGAAAATTGGTTAATGAATAGGATGCAGAGAGTAGTTGTAAATGGGGCTTCATCATTATGGACTAAAGTGCTAAGTGGGATGCCACAAGGTTCTGTGTTGGGGACGCTTCTATTTAATCTGTATTTAATGATTTGGAAGTGGGAATTGTCAGCAAGGTTTCTGAGTTTGCTGACGACACAAAACTTTGTCAACCATTACAAACTTTAGATAATGTGCAATCGTTGCAGGGGGATCTAGATAGATTGTCACATTGGGCTGCTAAGTGACAGATGAGATTAAATTTTGATAAATGTAAGGTGATGCATTTCGTACTTAAATATCCTTGTGCTGCTTATACTATAAATGGCTCTGTGTTAAGTGAATCCCTGGTGGAAAGGGATCTTGGAGTTTTGGTGGATAACAAACTTAAAGGTAGCAAGCAGTGCCAGACGGCAACAGCCAGAGCCAGCATGGTATTGTCTTGTATAAAAAGAGGTATGGATTCAAGGGAGGAAAATGTAATTCTCCCTCTTTACAAAGCATTGGTAAGGCCTCATTTGGAATATGCAGTGCAATTTTGGAATCCTGTGTACAAAAAGGACGTATTTGAAATGGAAAGGGTTCAGAGAAGGGCAACTAAATTAATAAGGGGATTGGGGGAGCTTGAATATGAAGAGACACTGGATTAGTTACAATTATGTACGCTGGAGAAAAGGCATTTGCGTGGTAATATGATGACTGTGTATAAATACATTAACGGGCCATACAATAAACTATCTTGGGCATTGTTCACCAATAGAGCCATTCCCATTGTCAGGGAGATTGGGCAATAATTTTTAACCCGTGTTCTATATCTGGTTTGAAAAGTACTGTTAAATGGGCTTCAAGCATTTTGGTAGGAAAGTGATCCATGCCTGTTAAAATCCCATTATAGAAGGTGAGAAGGTCTTGCGGTATTAGCAGCTTAGAAAATTCCCTATAGTAAAATTACGTTAACCCGTCAGGGCCAGGAGCTTTTCGGTCTTTGTATCTTTTAACGTGTGTAACAGTTTTTCCACTGTAATAGGAGCCACAAAGCTCTATAAAATTGCCTTTTGGATTTATCGCACTCCTACTTTTTTTTTTATTTTTTTTTTACAATAATTCACAAGTTAATGAGTTAATATATACGTTTTTTTTTTTTTTTAGTATCCACAATAGGTCTATTAAATTAATCTGAATGAAGATTGTAGGGGCACCTTTCTTGGTGTGTTAGGTGTGTGAAAATCAAGGTTTTTTGCATTAGATCAACAAAAAGAGACCGATAACAACTGAAAATCGATCAAATTTTGATTGGTTAGGTTGGAAAACTTCATTTATTGTACAATTATCTAACAGGTTTTTGAGAAATTTCAAAGAATCACTTTAAAGAATAGGTTCACTCAAAAAATGAAACTGTACGTTTGCTTGGTGATTGAAGAGCAGGAGGTAAAGGATAGCTTCTTTACCTCCAGTTATTACATTCTCTGTAAGGTAATTTAGTTGTTTTCTAATAATATTATTGTGATGTAGACTGTAAAAGGAGAACTAAACCCAAAATACAAAGGCAGCTCCACAGACTCTATAACTGTCACTTAAAACCATTTGTTTCTCACCTCTGAATTCAGCCTCTTAGTGTAGAAATCATTTATAGAACATTTCTGAGTACTGGCAATCTATGATGTCACGGCTGGCTTCTAGTGTTGCCTCTTCTTTGTGGTCCAGGTACCAAAACTCCTTCTGCACATGCTAACTAGCTACCTTGTGTTTGTTTCCCACTCCCCTTATGCTAAACTGCATGTAACAATTGAACTCAGAGTCCCCACCTGCCAGTGTCTCCCAGCCAATCATCCGAGATAGCAGTGAATATTATTAGTAGATTTTCTTGCTCAAACTTAGTGGGGGAAATTGTTAACCCTTTTCATCTGTCTTAAGGAAGCAACTTGTTAACCCATTATATTTGTGAGCATTTCTGCAAGAGACTGTCAGACTCATTTACCCAGACTCGCTGAGCAGATATATGGAGTTAGTCGTGCTAACCGATTCGCTACCGGTTAGCGCGACTTTAACTCGTTGGATGCAGGGGTTATGCAAAAATCACCCACATTGCATATTGTGGGGCCGGTCCCATAGGCTATTACATGCCTGCACTCCCACTAGAACAATTGGATCGCAAACCGCAAATCCAAAATGCGCTAGTGGGTGTAGCCCTAAGAGTTTGAGTCTTAAAGGGAAAGGTGGCAACCCCAGTAGAATTGATTTGACCACTTTACAAGGTACACTTATAAATACAAAACAGCTCAGAGCTGCAGGTGCAGCATATTAACTTGAACAGGCCACCATTTTACAGGCCACCTTTGCCTTTAAGACCCAAACACGTATTAAATCAACATGTTGCAGTGCTTGAATTACCATTGTATTAAATACAAACTTTATCAGCCTGCATCATGCTTCTAAAGAAAATACTAACAACCTTTTGTTGTGTAGATATTATTAGGCCTATTTAATAAAAGTTCTCAAAATCTGATTGGGGCAAAATACATAGACCTGTATATGTGTTCGGGTCTTAAATGGCATCTATAGTAGCAAAATCAACTTTTTTTTTCTTTCTTTCCATGTATTCTATAATTCCCCACAACCCCTGGAGTGTCTTCACTTTTTTCAGATTCCCTCTCTGTCCTGAGATACACCAGTTAGAAGAATATGTGATTGCATTCCTCTACTCCTACTTGGACTGTCAATCAAATCCCTGTGACTGATCCCCCCCCCCCACCTGCTCTGTCATAAACATAGAGATAAGAGCATTAGCAAGGGGAGAGAGGTAGATTTGATGGTAGATATAAGGCTGCACTTGACCCCCCTTCTTAATAGCTTTCACTGATTGATGATGGGTCACAAAGTGAGAGATCGTAAACAGTGTCTCCAGGACAGCTAGCTTTCTATTGTGCGTGGGTGTGTTTTTCAGGATGTTGAACTTTTAACTCCTACTACACATGATAAGCTTGTCAGCAAGCCGGAGTTTTTGAGACATGGAGGAGGTAACAGGGGAGGGGAAAGGGGGGAGTGCTGCACACAGATCTGACACCATGGTTAAACAAAGTCACTGACAGAGATAGGATTAAAGCAGCACAGAGTACATGAATTTAACTTTGCAAAGGAGCAATGTGTTTTTTTCACTATAGGGGGAACCATAATTGGAAGAGGGCTTTTGTTTATGTAAAACTTCACAGGCAGCCCACCTGCTGTATTAATTTTATATAACATGTTTGCATCCCTCTACCCGTACCCCTTTAATTGGCATTCCAACCAATATTTCCTATTAATATGTACATTTATAGAAACATCATGGTTCAGAGCTGCAAGTGGCATACCCTCCATCATTCCCCTTTAATACGTACACTTATAGAACATGGTGCAGTGCTGCAGGCAGGTGGAGGATAATATAATGACCCTGATCTTAGCACAGCTCTATGCAATGCATTTCTCTGTGTAATGCATTTCTTAGATTAGCTCTGTACTACAGTTTGTTGTTTTTATACAGACAGCTGAATTAAAAACACACTCTTCCTACCCTCCAACATTCATAATTAGGTACACTGATGAGAAATGCATTGCACAGAGCTGTGCTAAAATCAGTATCAAACGAAAAGAAGATGTATTACCAGATCTGGTACTACATCTTCTTTTCGTTTGATACTGATCGACGTGGTTCGGATAGGACACGGGTGGTTACCAGAAGATATCTGAAGGTCAGAGGTTCCTTATCTGTGCTAAAATCAGGATCACTTCACTATCCTCCCCCTACAGTTCTACACACTCTTCCTACCCTCCAACATTCCCCTTTACTTTCTACTAATATTGATGCAGCTGATAGGGGACCTTCACTCTACGGGCCATATTTATAAAGGTGTGGTATTGCCTTCTTTAGCGATCGTTAATTTATGATCGCCATTGGAAATCTTGTAAGTGTACGATAGCAAACATAAATCTACGACCGCCCGTAGAATATTATTACATATTATTACGGTAGTTTATTACCACATGTTATGGTATACTACTGCCACGGTCGTACAGTAATGAAAAAACTTGCGGTATTGCAAGTTTTTAAATATGGCCCTCTAACACTTAAACAATACATTGCAGGTGAAACATACAAAGACACAGGTCTGTAACTGTGAATAGTGCAGGTTTATTGCAAAACATGCACTACATGTTTCTGACCCACTTGTCCTTCCTCAAGTGCTTGAGTGGGTCTGAAACATGTAGCATGCATGTTTTGCAATAAACTAGAAATATTCACAGCTACAGACCTGTGTCTTTGTATGTTTCACCTGCAATTTATTGTTTATATATCTGATTTGGTGGAGTGAAAGCCGTAGGGGAGACATACGTTATTTCAGATCCAGACAACTAGATACCCAGACCTATATACATAACACTACAACACTGCTACAAGGAAAGGGTTAATCAGCTGCACCACCAATTTGAATATTGATGATTTAATATATTTATACATCATAGGGTTTAAGAGGTGGGAGTGGAAATCACACAGGTGCTGAAAATGTAAATAAAGTACTGGCAGACCAGGGAAAATACTATGAAATAAAGAAAGTAGGGCTGTCCAGTCGTTTATATTTCAAGGGGTAATCCCCCTTTATTGCAGTAAACCAATGGTGTACTGCAATAAAGAGGGATTACCCCTTGAAATATAAACGACTGGACAGCCCTACTTTCTTTATTTCATAGTATTGTCTATCTGGCAGTGAGGTGGCCGGAAGGGACTGGACACCTGGTAGGTACCTCAAATATTTCTTTTTTAGACCAGGAAAAATGTCAGCTTCAGAGTTGGGGAACAAACAGAACCTAAAAGAGGTAAAGAAAAGGCCCCTGAATGGAATCTTCCATGCTGAGAAGGAAGTTGAGGCAAGTACTTTCTAACTTAAACTTTGATTTTTTGGGTTTAGTTCTCCTTTAATTGTTCCCCCAGGGCATTAGTTTTAACTGTACTTGTCAGACTGCTGTTTTAATGCAAAAAATTGTGTCGAGTTAAAGATGAAAAAAAATGCTTGTCTTTGCTTTTAGGAACTGAAGCTTTTCTCGCTACAAGAAGCGCTCTCTTTCACTGCCCTGATTGATGGATACTTTAGACTCACAGCAGATGCACATCTTTTCCTCTGCACTGATGTTGCACCTCCAATGATAGTAAATAACATAAAAGATGGTTGCCATGGACCCATATGGTAGGTCAAAAGTATAGGGGAATATGAGGTCAATGTTCATTTTTGTAGAGTAATGCTGGCAATACATTTCCTAGAGGTTCCAACATCCCTCTGACCCAATCAGTTTGTGGTTAAAATGAAATGAACGGGAAAGGAGGTAAAAGTTGGAATTTGTAGATCTTAGATTTAGCGATTGAACATTTAATCTACCTTAAGTCTACTATGTGTTTAATAAACCTAGGAGTAAACAGTTTTTCAGCAATCTATACAATATTGCAGCCTGTGTATATACTAGAGGACAATGTTGCACTTGGTTATGAAACCTGTATATGCTTATGGCAGCTTACATCGACAAGTCTGGTAAACTGTTATGATTTCTTTTGAATAATTTGAAATAAACTTTAAACTATATGTATATGGACATGCAGGTATTCCCAGAAGTTATGTTCTGTGCAAAAAGAAGTGCCTTCTACAGAGATAATTGACCATTAAATTAATTTAGCAAAATGGCTAAATTACTATTTAATATCCGTGATATTGTAATTGGTTTAGTAGTGAGAATTGTGTATTAACTTCTAAGCATTCGTTGTTTTGTATTTCAGTACAGAGTATGCTATAAACAAATTAAGGCAAGAAGGAAATGAAGATGGGTTGTATATTTTAAGGTGGAGCTGTACTGATTTTAATCATATTCTCATGACCGTGGCATGCAGTAGAATATCAGAGGTAATTTTTCCATTCAAGAGGTTTTATGCTTTTACACCTTTGTAAGCAAATTTTGTTTGTATTAAGCGCATTTTTCTCCCTTTTTCACTAGTATGAATCTAGATGTTTGAAACAATACAAAAACTTTCAGATTGAAGTTATAAAAGGAAGATATTCTTTAATCGGCCCAGATCGTTACTTTGACTCTTTAAAAGAACTTATGAAGAATTTGAAAGGACAAGTACTGAAGACCGATGATGTCAGCTTTACGTTAAAGAAATGCTGTCCTCCAAAACCCAGAGGTAGTGTGAAAATTGTAGGTGATGACAATCCAGTTAACTTAAGTTTCTCCGTGGCTTTTTAAATATTTAAGCTGTATTTCTTTTATACAGTGGTTGGCAAAAGTATTCAGCCCCCTTGAAGTTTTCCACATTTTGTCACATTACTGCCACAAACATGAATCAATTTTATTGGAATTACACATGAAAGACCAATACAAAGTGGTGTACACGTGAGAAATGGAACGAAAATCATACATGATTCCAAACATTTTTAACAAATCAATAACTGCAAAGTGGGGTGTGCGTAATTATTCAGCCCCCTGAGTCAATACTTTGTAGAACCACCTTTTGCTGCAATTACAGCTGTCAGTCTTTTAGGGTATGTCTCTACCAGCTTTGCACATCTAGAGACTGAAATCCTTGCCCATTCTTCTTTGCAAAACAGCTCCAGCTCAGTCAGATTAGATGCAGCGTTTGTGAACAGCAGTTTTCAGATCTTGCCACAGATTCTCGATTGGATTTAGATCTGGACTTTGACTGGGCCATTCTAACACATGGATATGTTTTGTTTTAAACCATTCCAAAAATAAACCAATAATCCAACAAGAAAGGAAGACCAAAGGGTCATCCACAGGACCCCTATGAAGTGCATACATAAACGTATTGGCTTTTTAACACTTACATGTGCTTGTGCACTTTTATTGGGGTCCTTTGGATCACCCTTTGGTCTTCCTTTCTTGTTGGAAACTTTTTTTCTATTATTCACAGGGAGGTGGTAGTAAGCAATCTCGCCTCCTTGGGAAGTAAAGATAAAGATGGTTTTACCTTAATGCTGAAAGTTAGCCCTGCAAATTTAGCTTTGTGAAGCTGCTTCCATGGCCCCTCTTCCATATTCCCGGGCTATGGCAGTGCTGAGCAATAAAAAGACACACTCCTTGCAGACTGTACCTTCCCATTGTTTTAATACCGGGAGGTGGAAGGGGTGGGTCTAGAGCCAGCTTTGAGAAGCTGGCTTTAAGGGCTAGTTTTCAGAATTAAGGTGAGGACCTAGTGGTTTAAGTCCTCAGCCCGGGTACTATCTCTGGGACAATAAGGTTTGCTTTTAGGTAGGGTAAAAAGGCACCTTTTCAGTTTTACAACATGTTTTGGCTACACCTTTGTCAAGTGCAAATTAATTTGAATTTAGCGTGTCTTGCATGTTACTTTCTGATTCTTCTGATTGCTCTATTTTAATGAATGACAAATATTTTATTTTATTAAATCTAGGAAGCATTATTTTTTTCTGTTTAAAAAATTATTTTATAGCATAATATGCAATAAATCTAGTCTGTGACCATAGACATATATTGCTATTATCTATTGATTTTTGGGTTTGTGTTTTTATTTTAATTAACTGACTTAAAACAATTTATTTTGTGTTAGAAATATCAAACTTGTTGGTTGCAACAAAAAAAGCATTAGAATGGCAACCGGTCTACCACCTGAGTCAGCTGAGTTTCCATCGAATTCTAAAAGAAGAGATCACACAAGTGAGTGACATTCTTGTCTGAATGAAGCAACTAAAAAAAATTCACATTAAACCCTTTTTTTAGCCATTAATTCACCAAACCATTCTTCCTGCAGTCATCTCTCTCTGGTCGGCCCCGCGATCTCACGTCTGTATGGAACTTAAGCTGGCCATACACATGCAAGATAAAGGGAAATCGTGTCAAGCCCACCACAGAATTTAATATGCACTGAAAAATTAAAATAGAAAAAAACAGATGAATAAATCACCATCATTTAGGCTTGTGATAAATAGATACTGGAGTTTCCTATAGTTAGTTTTGCTTCCCACATACATACTGTTCCAGACTGCAGTTAGTCACCTTATGGGTTTCCCCAGTATAATTCCAGCACCATATTTATATAAAATCATCTTCTGTGCATAATTAAACCACTTCTGATTTGCTCTACTTCCTTTTTTATGTTTCTAACTGGCCAGGGCGAGGCACTATGCTTAGATTTGCAGATGAGGATGGAAAAATCATTAATTCGGCATTGTTTTCTTCATGGAGAAGGCAAATAAGAAAAAAAGTTGCAAATCTGAATAGATTTTCTAATCTCAAGAATACCCCTGTGTCCTTTAGGAACAGCTGTTGAACGCTGAAATCTTTTTGTTAGACCTTTAGAGGTTCTACTTTAGTGCAATCAAAGCCCTGTCTGCTTAGTATACCTTCTTTTTAAAGAGTAACTGTGGTCCCCATACAAGCATAAAAGTGGCCTTTGTTTTATTTTATTCCTACCTTTACTTTAAAACAAATCCAGGATCATGCTTCTGGCTGCAGTCTATCCAAAGTTACAGCAGAATAAATTGCTCCTCCCTCCCTGCCTGAGGCACTAAGCATGTCCAGTTGTATCCTACTTCTGTAACAGAGCATCTTCTGCTGCATTATAAGCCAGCAACCAGATTTCCCCCAAAATAATTTTTAAAGCTAGCCACAAGCCTGAAAATAAAACTAGGCAGAGGAATGGACAGAGAATGGTTGAAGGTCTTTGGTATAACATTTCCTACACTTTGGGCTAGGCCACACTGTGGCAATTTTTTTGTGATTGCGCATGCAATTTTTCCTAACACCGCATTCGCGGCAGCGATAGTGATTCCGTTTGCGATACACAATCGCATGCAATCACCATTTTAAAGCGCAATCGCATGCGATTTCGTATCTCAAATGAAGAAATCACATGCGCAAATGCAGCGGAATCCGCGATTGCGTGTGCGATCACGTTTGTGGCACTGTGTGGCCATGCCCTTAACAGTATCCCCCCTGCACTTCCTGCTCTAAAACCATGCGACAGTCCCTCCTACCTTTGTCTCCTCCTCTTCATGGGCCCTCCCCTTTCAGTCACCTTGAAACCCCCTGTGGCCCATCCCTCTCCTCCTTCAGTCACTGTAACTAGTTCTCTTCCTGGTTTCTCCTGCTTTCTCCTGCACTGAGCATGTGCCAACCGCAGATTACCGCAGATTAGAGGAGGAACTAGTATTTGTGACAGCAGATTTAGAGCCTCACTTCTGATCAGTGGTTTCTTCATATCTTGGGCTGTGCAGGTTGATGATGGCTCATTTTAAGTGTGGGTAGCCTTTTATTTAAAATCCACTTGTTTGGAGACCACAGTTCCCCTTTAAACAGATAAGTAATAGAAATAATTTCCTGTATATAGATATTTTTTCCTGTAAGAATGATTTTTTTTGTATTTTATAGCTGGAACACATGGGCAGAGGAACTAGAACTCAAATCTATGCTGGAAAGCTAAGTTACAAGGATGATAATGACAGTGAGAGCTACTTAATGGAAAAAGAAATAAAGGTCATCCTTAAAGTGTTAGACCCAAGTCACCGGGATATATCTTTGGTATGTTTGCTGACTTATGTCACTCACAGGCAGTAGTACCTGTGTTACTTGTATTATTGTAGACCAGTCACTTATTTTTCTGACCATTATTTACATTGATGTGTTTTTTCTTTTAGGCCTTTTTTGAGACTGCGAGTATGATGAGACAAGTTTCACACAAGCACATTGTGCTGCTTCATGGTGTTTGTGTCAGAGATGTGGAAAGTAAGTTTGATCCATTTTTCATTTTTGAACATTTTAACAGCATGATCCTAAATACAATTGTTGTTAGTGATTGGCTATCCGTTTTGGCACAAATTCCATGGTCATTGGTGATTGCAAACATGGGTGCTACCAAAACCTGGTAGCACAATCGACCGTGATTTACCAACGGACCTGATCGCCTGTATGTCCGATTCGGACAAACGGGAGACTAAGCTCGGTTGCGGCCAGCCGCCCCACACCAGCAGATATTTCCGGATTACCGACTGATAGTGCCGTGGATCGGTCGGTCGTCCGGAAATATCTGCTAGTGTATACCCAGCCTTAGATGCGGTTTTATCTTACCATAATCCGACGCTCCCATGCTGAGATATACTCACTTTTACCTCAGCCAATCCCTCGCCAAAAGTCCTCCTGACCTTTTCTGGGTATGAACAGACAGTCCTGGCCACAATGGCAACGTCACAGCCAATACCTCACCGTACCCAGAAAAGCCTTTTACAAGCACGCTCTGCTCCTGCGTGAACGTAACTGTCTCGAAACAGAAAGCTGGAGGTGGGACCAGACAATTAGGTATAATTATTGCCTTCACTCTGGAAGAGTAAGCTGGTTCTCTGTCTGTGCAGTTCATCAAGGCTGTGACTGCTGATATCACAACCAATGATTGACTGCTGGTTCTCCTGCTGCCTCCTCTGCACATGAATAGATATAAATGAAGTGTGGGGTACCTGATAGTCAGAGGCAATCACAGGGTATTACAATCAAGTCAGCACATTTATTGTCACACAACATGTTTCAGACTATACCACGTCCTTTATCACACTTGATAAAGGACGTGGTATAGTCTGAAACGTGTGTCATTTATCAATAAATGTGTTGACTTGATTGCAATACCCTTTGATTGCCTCTGACTATCAGGTACCCCACACTTCATTTATATCTATTGATACAGAGATGTTGGGAACAGAACATCGGGGTAGACCTGAGCGATTCTATTGGGAAATCTGAATACATCAGCTTTATTGGCTCTTCTGCACATGCTTAAGCTTATATATATAAAACTCATTGAGCAGAGGGAGGAGGCAGATATTATTTTCAAAACAGAAAATAATTTTTGGCTACAAATACATGTAATAAACTGGTAAAAACAGCAGTTTGGTTTGCAGACAGATAACTGACAAGATACCATTATTTTTTTTTTTAATGGTGGACATGCCCTTTAAGGATCCCCAAAGACACAATGTGGCTTATTTAACAAGAGGTGCAAAAATGTTTCTAAGCTTTTAATTTTCTTGGACCAATTTATGGCTAGTGTTTGTTTTTCTGCCATGAAAGCCACCCTACAATCAAATGTACTATTATAAAAAAACAGATTTAATTCTTTATAATCAATATATTAAATACCAGATAAATTAAACTTGATTATTTAAATGTTTCAGATATTATGGTTGAAGAATATGTGGACTTTGGGCCTCTTGACCTGTTCATGCATCGTAAAAGTGATGTTTTGACAACCCCATGGAAATTCAAAGTTGCTAAGCAACTTGCCAGTGCTCTTAGTTACTTGGTAAGTGTGATTTTAGACCTAAAGTGATAGGGAATATCTAAGTTAGTTACATAGTGTTGGAGGTTGAATTTAGTTTATCCAGTCTAACTTTTTTTTAGCCTACTCATGAGCCTTACCTAAGAGCTCGTTCACGCTACATCAGTTTGTATCCGTGTTTCAGGTGCGTTTAAAAAAATGGACAGACGGTAAAACCCCACAGGATTTCATAATATCGTTCACACCTGCTGCATTACAATCCGTTCCAGTCCATTTAAAAAACGCACTGCATGCAGCATTTCTGTCCGTTGTTTCATGCATTTTCTATAGAAATCTATGGAATACACATAAAAGATGGATACAAATGTATGAAAAAAATGTATACAAACTGACAGAAACACATGCTGTGCGTTTCTGTCAGTTTCTAGTGTGAACGAGCCCTAACAGTTTACCCAAAGGAAAGCAAAAAAAAAAAAACAGCTGAGAAGGAGGGAAAAGTTCATTTCTAACCCAAAAGGCAATGGGATAGGGTCTCTGGGTCAACAAGAATGTTAGAACTGTGTAAATGTCTCCCAGCATTAAATAGCTACAAGAGGGGTCTGGGTAAGTTCATTTTAATAGCTACAAGAGGGGTGTGGATAAGTCCATTAAATACCTATAAGAAGGGTCTGGATGAGTTTCTTAAATGTCTAACGTTCTAAATGTAAATAAACATTTCCTAACCTAGAGATGAAACTTCTTTTCTTCTAGTCTTCAAGAAAATCCTCTAAAATGGCCTATTGGTGAATAATGCACCTGAGAATTTATTATAAGGCCCATTAATATATTTATATAAAGTAATCATATCCCCGCACAATCAACGCTTCTTCAGATTAGATGTTAATCCTGTTGGCAGTAAAGGGTAAAACATTGTCTCTCACTGTAAATAAATATATATGGTAAATGATTGGCTACAAATTCAGCTACTTATTTTATGAAATAAGACAATGTACCAACTTATTAGGTCAATATGAAAATGGAAAATATTTTGTAAGGCAACTGGTTGGTAACCAAAAGACTTTGTTGCCTCAGTGAAATATTGTATTTATTAAAGTGTTACACTAGAGTGTATTTGTGTTTCTTACTTTCTTTGGGTACTTACAGAGAGCAGCCATAATTTCTGCTAATTACAGGCTATATAAAACATATTACCTATGATATGTTGCACATAGGGGGTCCCGTGCAGATCTTATATCAAATGTACGAATAAAGTCTAAAAGCTGTAAATGTTGCAGTATGTCCATGGACACGGATTGGCATGGTATGTCTTCATTAAACACTTTTTACACCACGTTGAGGAAGCAGTCGTTTTATATCTGGGGAAAAAATTTTTGGACCTTTAAATATCACTTTGTTTTACAGATTGCTAATGTTTAAAAGATCTTAGTCCAACGTTTAATATATCTAAAATGAACAAACACATGGGTTTTTTTTTTAAAGGGTAACTGTGGTCTTCATACAGGTACCCTCTATTTAAAGAGCTTGCAAACAATCCTAGGGTCAATGTCTCTAGCTTCTCTGGATCTTAAATTATAGGCTTGTAAAGTTATACAGGCTGGCCTGTCTCAGTGTCTCTGCTACATACATGTGTTATAATCTGTGTCTTAAGCCTCACCCCCAAAAAAATATTTTCTGAAGTTCGTTACAGACCTGCTGCAACCATTCTCGGTCCTTACATCTACATACACCTTAGGGAGAGAAAAAACAATTATTTTGAGGCTTGTGGCTAGCTTTAACAATGATTAAGAAGTTCAGGGGCGGGGCTTATGATGCAGGTAATGATGCTGGTAATGATGCCCTTTCCCAGCAGTGGACATGCTCCAACCTTAAACTTGGAGGTAGATGCAATGTGCTGGTGATGTCATAGCACACACGGTTAGCAGAAAAAAAACACCCTTTATACTGCTGTAACTTTGGATAGACTGTGGCTAGTATCATGATCCTGGAGTAATTTTAAAGTTTAAGAGTGCCCTTTAATTTTAATAAAGGCCCCTTCTATGGAGACCACAGTTCCCCTTTAACTAATGTAAGTAGAGTGGTTTATTGTTTTTTTTTTTATTGTTATTGATTTGTATTTCCTAACATTTTGCAAACACTGCTATATATAGATATACAAAGGGCCCATAATTATATTTGAATAAATCCTCTTTGAAATTGTGGTTTGTGGTTAATGTCCTAACAATGCTTAACGTGTACCTTGGTACATTGATATGAGTAATAGCAAGTAATTAGGACTCCATGGCATCATGGATAGAAAATCTATACTGTTATTCATTTCCTTTAAGTGTTTTGCTGGCATTAATTAGACCTTGTGCATGTGTGCCAAATTACTTAAATTAAATTGTAAATGAAATGATGTAACCTTGAAATATGTTAATTAGCATTACCATCATACTCTCTAACAATACACAGACACTGATACACACACCTACTGATGCACCCTTCCATTTCCATGGCAACCATACCTAAATCATAAAAAAGGTTATTATATGCAGAAACATACCACAACTTCATGCAGACACAGGTACACACATCTACTGGTGCACCCTACACCCAACTGACCCTCCCTTCCATTTCTATGACAATTATACCTTAAAGGATAACTGTGGTATTCATACAAGAGCCCTCTATTTTAAAGAGTTCCCTCATACCTTTCATACAAGCTTATGATGACGTATTTAGCTTCTCTGGATATTACGTTATATAGTGTTTTAAAGTTACAGTTCCCGTTCTGTCCTGTCTGTCTGAGTCTCTGTGACAGTCACATGATGTGCTGTGTAAGAAGCACCACCCCCAAAATGTTATCTTTTCTGAATCTAGTTACAGACTGGCAGCCCTTCACTGGCCTTTCCTCTACCTATGGACGCCTTAGGAAGAGAAAAGTTTTCTTTTTCAGCATACAGTGCTAGCTGGAAACACCACTATTTATGCTGCTGTAACTTTAGGCAGATTGCAGCTAGAAGTATGATCCTGGATTCATTTTAAAGGCAATAATGTGCTCTTTGTAATAAAGGGCACTCCTTTAACCATCAAAAAAGTTAATTTTACGGTCATAAATGTAAAAACATAACGATGCACCAATTCACTCACCCTTCCATTTCCTTGGCAACCATACATACAATAATAAAAAAACATGTGTATTTAGTCAGAACCTTAAATTGCCACAGCAAGGTTGAGTTTTAAAACCTGCAGAACAAAGACACACCTTTCTTTTTACAATGCTACCTTTGTGGCGAAATTCTAAGTTTAGACTTATAGGGTCACTATACTTACTCAAACAACTTTACATTTTCTGAAACTACAATTTGAGAGAAGTAAAATTTGAGAAATGATGGTACTCGCATATTTAAATGTGCTCGCTTTGTCATGAAATGTTTAATGTTTAGTGAGTGATCTTTATTGCCTCCCCCCTCCCTTAAAGGGCATGTCCTCCCCACAAAAACAGTTGTTCTTCTGCTTGTTTCCATGCACTGAAACAAGTAGAAGGGGCTAGACAGGTGGCACCCATTTTGATTGGCTAAGGCGCAATGTCTCAGCCAATCACAGGCGCCGCTGCCAGTCTGGCCCATTGTACTTGCTTCCATGCACAGAAGCAAGCAGAAAAATGCTGAGAGAATGAAGGCTGGTAAGTAGCATTACCAGCATATTAGAAAGGTAAGACCCTTGCAAACTCGAGGTTTTGGGGGGCCCTTGACAAAATATCAAAAGTTTTTTGCCTGCCTTCTTGTAATTTCTGCCATACATAGCGGTTGGGGCTGGGGGGACAAGGGGGATCTTTGGTGAAAATTTTTTTTTAAGGGTGGACATACCCTTTAAACCTGCTAATAGAGGTTTCTTGACATAAAGAGAGTGGAATAGAATTCCATAGGATGGGAGCCACAAGAGAGAGAGGTTTAAGGCGAGAAGAAGCCGTACAAGTGGGGGGTCTGTGCAGGAGATGGTTCTGCGATGAACGGAGGGTACGGGCTGGAACATATGGGGAAATATAAGAAGGAGCAGCAGTGCAAAGGGCTTTAAACGTTAGGAGAAGGATTTTGTATACAACGCGCTGTTTAACCGGGAGCCAGGTTGTTGTCAGGTACAGAGGAGATTTGGGATCCTGTTTATTAGAGAGCAAAACAATACGTGTGGCAGAGTTAAGTATAGACTTAAGGGGAGAGAGGTGGGAAGCAGGAAGACCTGAAAGTAGTAGGTTGCAATATTCCAGGCGAGATAGGATGAGAGCATTCATAAGCATAGCGGTGGTCGGGAGAGAAGGAAACCTGCGGATTTTGGCTATATTGCGAAGGAAACACCATGAAGTTTTTGCAACATAGTTAATGTGGTTAGAAAAGGAGAGAGAGGAGTCAATAATTACCCCTAGGCAGCGTGCCGATTGGATAGGGAAAATGGGGGTATTGTCAACAGAGATGGAGAAAGATGGGACAGGACCAGGTTTAGGTGGAAGAATGATCAGTTTAAGTTTTAGAAAGATTTAATTTGAGGCAGCGTTGAGACATCCAGGAGGAGATGGCAAGGAGGCAGTCGGAGACACGTGATTGGATGTCAGGAGTTAGTGTAGGGGTGGACAAGTAGATTTGTGTATCGTCTGAATATAAATGATACTTGAAAACGAGCCAAACGAGCTAATGACATCTCCCAAGGAAATAGTATAAAGGGAGAACAATAAGTGTCCAAGTACAGACCCCTGTGTTACCCCCACATTAAGAGGAACCGGAGAAGAGGTGTTGTTCGCAACAGATACAGAGTAAGTTCGATCAGAGAGATAGGATAGAAACCAGGATGCCACTTAATTTTGAATGCCCAAAGATCTGCATTAGGAGGGAATAACCGACTGTGTCGAAAGCAGAGGAGAGGTCAAGGAGGATAAGAATAGAAAAGTAACCATTGGCCTTTGCAACCTGCAGATCGTTCACAACCTTACACAGGGCCGTCTCAGTAGAATGCGCAGGACAGAATCCAGATTGCAAAGGACCCATTAGGTTATGAGCATGAAGGTAGTTAGTGATACGGGAGAAGACTAATCATTCTAGCAGTTTAGAGGCTATCGGTAAGAGAGAGACTGGCCGGGAGTTGGCTTAAAAAGAGGAGTCTAGCTAGGGTTTTTTAAGTATGGGCTTAACATGGGCATGCTTAAAGATGGAAGGCAAAATTCCAGATGTAAGGGAGGCATTGAATATGTGGATGAGTATAGGGTAAGCACGTGATTATATATAATTATAATTTCTGCTTCTGGAGTGACGGGTCTTTCCTTTTGAAATAATGTGATTTCAAATGCTGATTTCTCAGCTCAGATTTTAAATCTGAAAAAGTTTTTAAGTAACTGTATCAGTTTTTGAAAATGTAATTTTTTCAATAACAGAAACCCTTTCCAGTTGTTTTAATTGAATTATTCTGACTTTCTTGCAGTTTACACTGTTCTATAAAAAGAATTTGCCTCTTCCAGATAATTTTGTATATTTGCTGCACAATTTCTAATCTACAAATCACTTTATAATTCTCCTATAACTACAATATTGCTGGTATTGCAAATGTATTTGTTTTACTTATAGGAAGACAAAGATTTAGTACATGGAAATGTATGCACGAAAAACATTTTGTTGGCAAGAGAAGGAATTGACAATGACTGTGGACCGTTTATTAAGCTTAGTGATCCTGGAATCCCAATAACTGTGTTAACCAGAGAAGGTAGTATTTTCTTTGAAATGCACTGTAAATACACAACAAAGTACTCTATAAGGCTGTGGAATAAGTCAATATTTACTTTTCATTTTTCTTTTGTACCATTGCCAAACGCTGTAATATGGATAGTTCCCAGCACTATTTGTAATATGCAGGGAATCCTCATTTACACATTTAAATGCAGTGTTGCTGTTTCTTTATTTACGATTTGTTTGTCTGGGGGAGCCCGTCAGCGGGTGCACTCACAAGTGCCTTTTGGGGCTTAGGGAGTCCCACAGCTCGAACCAGGACCCCCCTCCCGGCACTTGTCAGTTCTGCAAAGGCACTGAAAAGTGCCTTTTGGGGCTTAATGGGTCCCGCAGGTCAAAACCGGGAACCCCCTCCCTGGCACTTCTAAGCTCCTTTGTGGGACTGACAAGTTTATTGAGGGTCATGCAGCTCTTAGAAGAGCCCTTGTGGCTCTAATAAAAGCCTTTATGATAGGGGGATCCCACAGCTCGAAACCAGGACCACTCCTGGTCCTAAAAAGGACCTTTTCAGGTCTCCACCGTCTTCATTCTTGTCCGCTTTTGCTGCCAATATGGGCAGCGACACCAACTCAGCTGATTTTGCTGATGCTGGGCAATGTGACTGCGGCAGCCGGTGGTGCCAATGTTGCCATGGCATCTTTATCCCAAAGTGTTCTTTCTTCTGTTATTACTGCAATGACTTCTGCTGGGTTTACACCACTTTATGTAGGTTTGATGAAGGACCAAATCCATTTGTGATTGGTTAATGTGTGAAGGATTCAAATCTTAACCAATCATATTGGTTGTGATCTAGGATTGAAATCTTAACCAATCATAATTTAAAGGGTATCTGTCCTTCCAAAAATCGAATTTTCAAAAATCATACCTTTTTTAGATTTGAAATCTGAGATGTAGATTTTCAGAAATCTTCATTTTAAATAACCGCATGTACAGGGAAAGACTTTTCACTCAAACGAGGTATGCTAATTTTTGTCCCTCCAGTGACCTCTTACTAGGATCTCCCAAAACATGTCAAAACATTTATTAATACAACCCCAAATATACTGAGGTGAGTAATCATATTGGTCTCCTGTCTGTCTATCTGTCTAAACTATCTGTCTGATCTATCTATCTCTATATCTGTCTATCGCTCTGTCTATCTATAAATCTGTTTGTCTGTATCTATGTGTCTGTGTATCTATCTATCGGAGTATGTCACTTATAGAAGCCCCCCAGCATGTCTGTTTGCTTGTTAGAAGGGAGAAGTGTCTCACACAGCAGCAGCCAACCCCCTCCTCCTCCACCCACTTTCAGCAGCATGTACTTGCCTGTTAGAAGATATTGAGAAGAGAAGTGTCTAACACAGCAGCAGCCCCTTCCACTATCAGCAGTGTCAGGAAGATATGTTAATGAGCTGTAAAGTGTCAGGCTGTGAAGGCTCATTATTATGTAAATGAATGTATCCAGTGTCCGCTGGGTTACAAGTAGCAGTGACTAAGGGAGGGGGGGCAGTTAAGAGCAGTAACTAAACATTGAAAATTCACTAACAAAGCAGGCAAAGACACACAAGTAAGTAACATCATTTTACTACCCTAACATTGTACTTTCATATTATACAAAGTTGTTTCAGTGAGTATAGTGACCCTTTAATGAAATATTAAAACATGATTGGTTAAGATTTTAATTGTGCGAGCTAGGATTGAAATCTTTACAATTCATATTTTATTATTTTAGTAAAATATGATTGGGTAAGATTTTCGATCCTAGTTATCATATGATAACACTTAAAACAGTCACATTTTAATAAAATATTAAAATATGATTTCTTTCTGTTTTATTCAGTTAGATTAACTGGACTTGAAGTTTAGTTCTTGAAGACGTTTCGCTAGTCATCTGACTGGCTTTCTCAATTCAGAATGACTTGTACAAGAATCTGTTGGCAAAATATGACTGGTTAATGTGTTAAAATCTTAACCAATCACAAATGGATGGATAAAGAGGTGCAAATCCCCAGGGAACTCAGAAGTCATTGCAGTGATGACAGAAAAAAGATGTCTGGATCAAGATGCAGTGGCAACATTGGCTACATTGGTGCCACCAGCACCGTTAGTGACACTGGAGGAAGCAGTGACATCAGCAGCGATGAGAAGAAAGAAGACCTGAAAAGGTCCTTTTTTCGGTTTCGAGCTGCGGGACCCCCTATCAGAAAGGGCTCTTGTAAGAGCCAATGGGGGTCCTGGTTTCGGGATGCAGGACCCCCAACAAAGGCACTTATAAGTGCTGGGGAGGGGGGGCCTGTTTCGAGCTGCGGGACCCCGTAAGCCCCAAAAGGCACTTGTTGGTGCTGTAAGGGCACTATTAAGGGGGGTCCCGGTTCAACCTGCGGTACCCCCAAAGCAGGGGCTTGTGTGATTGCCTACATGTAGTAGCGTTCCTCATCGTAGCTCTGTTGGGATAGGGATATTGATTTTAGCAAGAATTCATGTTGTTGCAGGTTCAATTTCCCATACTTAATTCTGTTTCTTACATCCATGCTATCTAGGAAATACACTGTCAAAATTATCTTTCTTTTTGGTATAAAAAGCAAAGGAATATCAGTGTTTTTATATCCGGGGACAGGCCCCCTTCCTCAGATGAATTAAAGTGCTACGACATACAGTAAGATAAATGTTCTTGCACTGGGGAAGGGGACCTGCCCCCCGAAATGTTATGTTTTGTTGTGTGGTTTGTAATAAAACTCAGTTTTTTATTTTGGAGTGCAACACTTGTTTTCTTTTCTTGATATCCATGTTCCTGTAAGGGTGGAATTTAAGGATTTCACATTTGATTCCCTTCATTGCTCTACCCATGCAGCTCTGTAATATGTTTACCTTTTGAATAGGAAATTCTGGAGGGTTTATGTGTGCACAATATTGAATATGTTGCACCATATGTAACATTAATCTGAGATAATTTATCCTTTAACGTACACATCAACAACCTGCTAAAAACTAAACAATGTGCTAGGCAGGGTCTGCATAAAATCTAACTATTCCGAAATACCATTTAAAGAGAGAAAATAAGCGAATTACAAGGCTACAGTAATTTCAGCACATTTTAAAGATTATTGTTGGAGGGTATGTTTTAACCTGGGACATACAAAACAAGTGCTGTAGACATTAAATGGTTGTTTTGTTCAGTTTACCTAGTAGAAAAAAACAAGCAACCATAACTATATTTAAAAATGCCCAGTTTAAACAGGATTTAGCAAGCTTCTTATTGTTAAATCCTTATGCACATGAAAGTGCATTACTATTTCTTATCTAATGTGGGTACAGTATTTATTTAGTTCTAACTAGCAACCCCCTGATTCTTTAAAGAATCGTTCAACCCTGCATTAAAAGGCCTCTCCCCCCTCTTCTCTCTTCCCTCTCCCCCTTTTTTCACTCTCTCCTCTGCCCCTCTTCCTCTCTCTCTTTCTCTCCCTCTCTCTGCGCCCCTCCTGGAAATGGCAGTCTCTCTTGCATGCGTGCATGCGCAAGTAGGGGCTGGCTGGGAGGAGAGCTGATGACATGGTGCTTGAGCTTATGCGTCCGTGATCTGTGCCCATTACACCTCTAGGTTAGTATATATATACATGAGTGCATTGCTATTTCAAATCTTATGTGGGTGCCGTTTTCATTTAGTTCTGATAAGTAAGTATCAATGCAAAATAGAGATAAGTTTGCCATTTATCATCAGTCCCTAAGGCATGGCTATTGGGCATATGCGATACTCAGTGGGTGCAGGTGGAGAAGCAAAGATGGTAGCCCCATGGGACAACTTTAAAACCATGCATCTTAACTGCTGTTGTCACTCTAAGAAGATGCGATATGTAACATGTACTATGTGTTTCAAGCCCAAGTTGTTTTTTCACTTTAGTTGTCCTTTAAGAAAATAACTTTATTTTAACCAACATTATAAAGTATTAAATAAGAGACAGCGTCTGTGTATGTGCAAAGTTCTTGAATCGGATAACTTTTTTTGATTTAGAGCGAGTGGAGCGTATACCCTGGATTGCTCCAGAATGTGTTGAGGATTCCAGAGTACTTACTATTGCTGCTGATAAATGGAGTTTTGGAACCACCTTATGGGAAATCTGTTACAATGGAGAAGTCCCTTTAAAAGACCGAACATTAGCAGAGGTAAACAGCTCCGCACTCTTTTTATTTTGTCTGTTTTTTGCAGATTTTCCTATTTCTTAATATGTAACTTCTTTGACCTTGTATAATATTGTTTATAGAATTTTGTAAACTCTAAACTATCTAAGAGTTTTTTGTATGACTAAGTAACATGTTTTGTGAGAATCATTGGTATCTCACCACATTACTACATATAATAAAAAGTTGGGTAGCATTGTAATCACACGCCCGTTCTACCCATATTACAATTAATATATCACATTTCTGATCCAACCAAATGTCCAGCATCTCTTTGAAGTTCTATACCTACTTCCTAAGATTTGTGAATAGGGCTGTTGGCTGGGGGGTTGGGGGATATACAATTATGTCCTATGTATGTTATTGTCTTACAATAATGTTAAAAATATATTGCTTAAAGGGACAGTACAATGGAAATTATCAATATTTGTTTAATTGTTAGTTTGTGTAATGCCTTTTTAGTTATTCTACATATTCTCCCCCATTTTGAAAAATCAGTTGATTTCATACCCTTTGCTGTTCCCTGCTGTTGATATTTGTGAGCTGACATTTCAGGTTCTAACGGCCCTTCTTCTTCCCAGGATGCACCACATGCTTGGAATGTTCCTAACAGTTATTTCTACTGATTGGCTGTTGGATGGGTCAAAGATGCTCAGATCTCTACTGAGCAATTGAATTAACCCAGGCGCTGGGTCAAGGGCAAGACCATAATGGTCTCTACTAGGGGTACTGCAAACAGGAAGTCAGTATTTCGGTTGCAGTTATTTATACACAGACAAAATGCTGAATTGGCAGATTAAGGTCATTGGGATGGGAAAATACTGCTCTTTTTTTCTGAAAAGCATATGTATTTGCACTGAACTTTACCCTTAGGTATAATATAGTCAATATGCTATTATTGGAGATTATAAGGTTTTATTACTAGGTATTTTTAAATAACTATGATTTTGATAAATAGAAGTAGCACTTTTATTTACTCCATGTATGGAAAGTTGATTGGGGTGGAATGCTGTGATTTAAATAGAAGCCATTCAAAAAGAATGATGTATAGAAAGTAATACAAAATATTTTGCTACATTTAGTATCCATGGAATTTTGCAACTTTTAGGCTAGGCATACATAGGTCGATGATTCAGCTCAATTGACCGCAGTGGGCAATATTTTGGTTGATCAGGTGCTTGTCATTTGCGCAAGTAGGAAACACTTTTATATATTTCTCTCTGTTTTTTTCTTTTTTTACAGAAAGAAAGGTTTTATGGAGGATGTTTCATGTTAGTAGCACCTTCTTGCAAAGAATTAGCAGATCTGATAAAGCATTGCATGAATTATGATCCCAACAGAAGGCCATTTTTTAGAGCAATCATGAGAGAAATAAACAAACTGGAAGAGCAAAGTAAGAATCTATATTTCACTCTGTACCAATATGTGCAGCCAGCTGATCTGGCACATAATTTAAAATTTGGTGTATTATCTGTGATTTTTTTTTTTTATTTCTTTGAAGTGGAACTATGGTCTTAATACAAGTGGCCTTTATTAAAAAGGGCACACTCCTACCTTTTTTAGGTAAAGGCGCTGTGTCTTAACTCCTTTTCTTCAATAAAAACTGCAGGAGCCGGGAGAGA
The DNA here is from genome assembly GCA_019447015.1 of Hymenochirus boettgeri. Taxonomy (NCBI): domain Eukaryota; kingdom Metazoa; phylum Chordata; class Amphibia; order Anura; family Pipidae; genus Hymenochirus; species Hymenochirus boettgeri. Next base: position 146,236,936 of record CM033472.1, read on the forward strand.
AGGTACTTACCCGATTGCTCGCTCCTCCACCGCGTAGTCTTATAGGTCACTACAGACTCTGTATTGTATGCGCATCGCACTTGTACATAGAGTACAGAGTCCGCCTGGACCTGTCAGACTACGTGACAGAGGAGCGAGCGATCGGGTAAATACCTTACCTTCTTTCCCAGCTCCTGCAGTTTTTATTGAAGAGCAGGAGGTAAGACACAGATGCTTTACTTTCTTTTCTTTAATTAAAGTAAATAGCAAAAAATTAAAGGTTTCCAAACAAGTTAAGTTTACATAAAATACCAGTTTCCTACCTTTAAAACGAGCCATCAACCACCTCTCTACGTGCTCCACAGCTCAAGATATACAGAAATGACTGACCAGAAAGTTAATGGGTGGGAGGCTGACTTGTGACATTCCTGAGGCTTCTCCTGCACAGTGCCGCCAGCGTGCACAACTTCAGACTCCCTCAGTGTGTGAGGGAGACAGGAAGTCTCTCCTCTTCTCTGCTGTGGGAAGTCCTGACAGAGAAGGTAAGGGAGTGGGTGGAGCCACGGCACACATGAGTGGGCGTGGGCTCTGCACCCGTGAGTGGGAGGGGCCACGACACCTGTGAGTGGGCGGGGCCACTTTGGGCTGTAAGATAATGGGTCGTGGGGGGCCTGCAACTGGAGGGACCATGAGATCCATGAGTGGGAAGGACCAGGGGGGCTGCAAAGGGGAGGAGAAGACACGACAGATTGACTGACCGTTTCAGAGCAGGAAGCAAGAAGTGCAGGGGACCTGGTGATGCTGCTGCCATATCACATACAAAAATGTAAATATCCTCAAAACTATGCAAAATAAACAATGGAAATAAAAATTCTCAGGGGAGCAATTCCTATCAATTTACCTCAAGTCATTTTTGGACCACAGTTCCCCTTTAAAGGACAACTCCACCCTCATAAGAACATCTTTTAGAAAGAACGGCCTCTTTAAAATATGTTGATATATCATACTTTGTCCTATGAATTCATTACTGTATGCCTGCTATGCTTCTGTATGCCTTGTGGAAACTGAGCAATTAAAAACCTGTACTGAGCATTTACTGAGCCTGGGCATGCTCAGAAGAGGCAGACGGGATTATCATTCAGCTATTGGGGATTAACATTCAGTTATTGGCTGTGATGTCAACTGTCAAATCCATAACTGACAATTACTAACTGGAAGACCCAGGAAGCAGAAACTGGGGCAACAAGACATTGTGCAGGATTTCAGGTTAGACTTATATATTTCAGATTTCAAACTATTACAGTTTAGGGTTTTGGGGGGTGATTTACCTGTATGTAAGTTTTCATTTTAGGGCTGGACTTGCCCTTTAAGCAGTGGAGATAACCTTAAATGACCATGGATATGCTTCTAACTGCAGCCTATCCAAAGTTACAGTAGTATAATGGGTGTTTTTTTTCTGCTAGCTCTGTGAGCTTTGACATCACCAGCACTTGGGGTCTGCATCCAAGTTTAAGGTTGGAGCATTCCCACTGCTGGGAAAGGACATCATCAGCTGCTTCATAAACCCCTCCCCAAAACTGCTAATCCATTTTTTAAGCTAGCCACAAGGTAAAAAGTATTTTTTTCTCTCCCTAAGGTGTCCATAGGTAGAGGAATGAGCAGAGAAGGGTTGCAGGTCTGTAACTAGCTTCAGAAAACAAAAATCGATTTTGGGGTTGGGGCTTATGACACAGCTTATAACAAAAGCCTGACACAGAGACACGGAGACAGGGCTGTCTGGGCAATGTAATTTACAAGCCTATAATCCGATCATAGGCTTGTTTGAAAGGGCACTTGTATGGAGACCACAGTTACCTTTTGAAAGGTACATGAGGCAAATGAGCAGACCAATAAATACGACCTTTATATTTACAATAAGTTCCATATACTAATAAAGATGAGAAAATAGACTTTCCTACACTCAATGGTCCAAAAATGTGCCTGATTAGTGAATTGCCCTCAACAATGTGACATACTAGACACATGAAAAGCTTCAGAACGAACATGGTTTCATATTGTTGCGCATTTGTATATTTTTAAAAAAATGTCTCTGTTTGGAATGAGTGATGGTTTTGACATGTAGAAACTGAGCAGGTAGGATGTATGGGACATCTGACATTTGGGTAAATCAAATGTATGTTTGCTTAATGTTATTAAGCTATGGTCTATGCTTTATAAATGCTTATTTTAACTAGGCCTAATAAACTACCTACTACCTAATAGACGTAATCCAAAGATTGTTTGTTTCCCCAGCACACCTGCAAGGCAATATAGTAGCTGCTGGGTGCTACTCAGTAAACCATAGCCAAATGGTCACTTAGATCCAGAAAGTATATAATTCAGAGCGCACACCAGTCTTAAACCACCAAACTGTGTTTATTAACACGTGACGTTTCGGTGCCCGTGTGGGCACCTAATAGAAGTTGTTTCCAAAAAGCCTTGTTGATCAAGTGCTTATTAAGTAAGATGCTTTAGCACACCACGCAATGTTTGGACAGTAGTGTAAACAGAAGTGTAAACCCTTCCTCAGGATCAACAACATTGTCTAAACCAAAGCTAAAGTAAATTCACTCATTTTTTACTCTTTTTACTAATTTAAATGCATGCTTGAGTGAATGTTCTGTACTAAGACTTTGGGCTATAACTAAGCTGCCTAGCTTTGCTTTTATTGAGATTTCCTGTTCATTTAAAAAATAAAAAGCCTGCATACTTGGTACTGTATCGAACTGTACCTCTATGTCTCAATCTTTTTGTTCTGTCTGGAAATCGTTTGTAATCGCCAGTGCATGGACAGACTAAATGTCATGCGTGTGCTACTTCCAGTTTCCGCTAAACTGTTTTTGCAAATCCTCCACGGTTCAATCAAATTGATGAGGATTTCCAAAAGTTCGGTAAGCCTCGAACATCTGGTTTCAAAAAAACCCAAACGGCCAGAAATTGACGAACGGCCGACAGTCCCGCATCTGGACGTTCAGGGGTCCCGCGATTCAACCTGGGACCCCCTCCCAGTCCTTAGAAGGACCACTGTGGCCCTTACAAGGACCCTTGTGGCACTGATCAGTGCCTTTTGGGGCTTAAAGGGTCTAAATTGGTCATTCCAGGCTTACTGAACATTCGGAAATCCTCCGCGGGTTCAGAAAACCGAACTAGTTTGAGTACGAACTAGTTCAGATAATTAGGATTCATCTGAACTGTTAAAGTTTGGCCTGAACCCGGGTTCGAAGTTCAGTTTTGGTCCATCACTATTGGGCAGTGAGACGGAGAAGAATATTTTCTGGGCAATGAAATGGAGAAGAAAGCAGTTATATTTAAAGGAGAAATAAAGCCTCTATAAAGAATTTTAATAGATGATCAAGCAGCAGCATTCCAGTTCCTTTAGATCATTTTTTTGGTAGCTGTTTTCATTCTCCATTGTTTTAGTTAATATTATTTTTAATTTAGCTCAGTTGTAAAATTTGAATCCAAAAGATATTTTGTTGCAGTAGCTTTGAGTGGACTTGTTTAATATTTGCCTTTAGAATATAACCACTTCCTCCAACATCTATACCATGCAGGAAACTGAGGTGGGAACACTATGAGCTGACCACAGGTATGCGTAGTCTGTCGGTAAACTGCTAAATATATTTAGATAGGGAAAGCACATTTGAAATCAAATTGGTGAAACAATTTATAACCTGAGATTTCAGTTATAACCTGAGATTTCCCTTGAACAGAAATGAGCATGAAAACCCCCCCCAGAATATTCTATATATACACAGCTCTGCTATTTTTGCATCATTTGTCAGAGCCTAAACCTGTGCTGAATGTAATAAAAGGTAATCCTCAAATAATGGGTATACTGTTTTAATGTTATATTATTAACAGTAAAATAGATGATACATTCCATAAAAACAACTCAATCATCCTACTCAATCCTTTTTATTTCCATGACTGGAGGTGGTGTTTTGAGCAGGGAAGTTTGGGAAGGTAAAGAGAGTTGTATCGCAATTATATTATTAAAAGTTAGAACTTTCCGGTCTGGAGTTTCGCTCATGATATGGGGAATCACTTTAGATCTAATTAACATTTATTGTGTTTCAATGCATAAAATTGAATATGCTCATTCTTCAGATCATATTACTAACAGGAATAATGGTCATCAAATGAAAGCAAATTATAAGATATTAAAAAAAAAAATATTTACTCCTTTTAATTAGATCCAGACATTGTCTCAGAGAAAACTCCATCCGCAGAAGTGGATCCCTCTTTGTTTGAGAAAAGATTCTTGAAGAGAGTGCGTGATTTAGGAGAGGTTGGTTCATCCATCATCTAGTTTGTTTGTTTTTTATTGATTTCCTTGCCTTGTATGGCATTGATTTATTTTATATATATATATATATATATATATATATATATATATATATATATATATGTATATATATATATATATATACACTAGCAAAAGTGTGCCCGTTGTACACAGTGGGAAATATATGGGTGTATGTTTAGCTATATGTGAATACAGATGATATAAAATCTTTATACACACTACTACAAAAAGGCAAGATGTTAAAAATAAAAGAAATCCTATGAAATCTTGGTTCTATTAGTCTCACATCCCCTAAATGACTATTTTTTCTATTTATTGTAACATTGTATAGTATTATAGTTCAGTAGAAACACCACAGTGAAATACAATTGTTGTGCAGAGTTTGAATCAATCTTCCCCCTTAAATTTCCAACTAATAATAGATCAATAGGAGATCCATTGGATCATTCTATAATTAAAGTCATCAAACTGTCTTTCAATACTCACCCTCCCCATTAACTCACAGCTGTAACCAGGGATTCTGTTAGAGAGGGATCACTATTGGTCAATGTGTCGGAGAGGGATCACTATTGGTAAATGTATTAGAGAGGGATCACTATTGGTCAATGTGTTAGAGAGGTATCACTATTGGTAAATGTGTTAGAGAGGTATCACTATTGGTAAATGTGTTAGAGAGGGATCACTATTGGTCAATGTGTTAGAGAGGGATCACTATTGGTAAATGTATTAGAGAGGGATCACTATTGATCAATGTGTTACAGAGGGATCACTATTGGTCAATGTGTTACAGAGGGATCACTATTGGTAAATGTGTTAGAGAGGGATCACTGTTGGTCAATGTGTTAGAGAGGGATCACTATTGGTCAATGTGTTAGCGAGGGATCACTATTGTTAAATGTTTTACAGATGGATAACTATTGGTAAATGTGTTACAGAGGGGTCATTATTGGTAAATCTGAGATCCTATAAAGAACCCAGACTATCCTGTCATATTTCAGTCTTATTACATTTATCAGTTTAGGACACAGGTTCATGGCTTCTATGGGGTCTATTGCTTAAATAATGTAATAAACCATTAACAAACTCACATCATTGTCTCAGAGAAATGGGCATGGAGAGGTTTTCCATTCAGTCCCCCTATCATATAGATATCCCTCCCTGTCCAGCAATCAGCAGCTCTCCTTTTTGTCTATTGAGAGGGGAGGGATGGGTGGACTAAGGTAAGAGTGAGAAGAATGTTTTTACTAAGACTGTCACATGTTTTACAAAGGAAGTGACATATAAGTCTTGCAACTTCCTACTAACACTTCCTACTTCCCTACTAACACTCAGAAAATGTTTTGATTGGCTAACCCTGATGTCAATCTAATAATAAACACACCATTGGATACAACACTAAAAGGGAAGTGAGAAATATGTTCCTATGTAAACTTCCATTGCCTCCCTGTAAAACTTCCTGGGGTGTGGCTTAACAGTCCATTTTGAAGATACCATTACAAAACAGGAGTGGGGACTACTAAGTACTTTTATTTATTTATATATTTTGCCTTATTTACATTTCTATATACTTTAATGTCATTACTACATACTTGTTAATATTGATATAACTATTTATTTAGTGCTTAAACAACACATAAACACTGTCCCTATGTATATTACTTTTACCCACCCCCACCAACATAGTACCTCCGAAAAACCCAATGTATTCCCCATAAAATTATAAATTTATTTATATAATATAAGGGATATCCCTTATATTATATAAATATATTTATGTCTCCATAGGAGATTGCATTGAGTTTTTAGGAGCTACCAGTGTGGTGGGGGGTATAGGATATTACACATAGGAAAGGTGTATATGTATGTGTGTGCTATCTCACTGTTACCATTTTAATGACCATCAGTAAATGTATATAAAATTTAGCACTGACTTTTTAGGTTAGTAAATTAGGTACAACACAGAATATACAAAATACAAAACTTACTTACAGAGCTGAGATCCCTATTCTAAAATGGAAAGGTCAAATGACAGCTTAAACCACACCCCTGTGTCTGCTCCATATGAAAGGAAGTATAATCCAAAAAAAGTTTCTGTCTGCTACACAGGATATGATTTGTATTGTAATGGACATATTCACCAAGGCTCCTTATATACCACCTCCAGCCTGCAGGTGGTGTCAGTGAGTAATAAAATAAGACCCTGTGTATAAGACCTTGTTACCACCTGTTGGGAGGACAGATTATTGGACAGACAATTTACCTTATTGGATACAAACTCTGAGGCAACAGATAAGTGTACACCAACTTACAAGGACACACAGTATACAGGCCTGGTCAATATTCAAAGTGGTGCATCATAGACAGGGACACCCCTGATTACTGCATATGTTATGTGGGGAACCTGTTTATGTGCACTGTCTGCTTTGTACCTAACCATAATCCTTCCATAAAGCAGTGATCTGGTACAAATTGGTGTCAGCGGTGCTGGTAATACTATTTATTCTCCCTGTTTTCTCTGTAGATTTGTTCTCTGTATTAAGCTATGGAGGCTGCTACTGATAGTATTGATTTAAATCCTCCTGTATGTGTACCTGCAGATGAAATTCCCCAATTAGACTCAGTAGCTCTACCAGGCCCAATTTGAATTGGCAGCCACTATTAATGGTTGGGATAAAGGTGCTCGCTTGCAAGTCCTTAGCCATTTGCTAAGGCAGGTATACCAAGGATTTACTGTAATACTGAAATAAAAAGCAGTTATCAGTTATTAAAAATTGCTCTGAAGCAACTTTTTTTCAATTAGATCTGTATAAGAGTATATAAAGGATAAATCCATTTCTTTAGGTAAACTGGGAATGAGAAATGTTTGTTTATACGTTAGATTATCAGGGCAATGCTTTTACAATAACATGATGCTGTGAGGTACCTTCTGTTATATTATATGAGGTATGCCGTGGTGAATACTAATAAGTATTAACCTAGCATGTTTAGTTTCAACCACACAGTGTAGCAGGATTGCCTGGGTCTACTCTCAGACCTGCAGGATTATCCTATTTGGTTCCTCTGGAAGCTGGTGACTGTCTGAGTAACTTTTTATTGAAAGCTTGGGGTCATGCTTTCAGTGATACCAACACAAAGTGCCCAAACATGCAAGTGGTTCGGGATCTGTCTGCCTCTCCCTTATGCCCATAGCTGTTAAGTTGTAGAGCTAGAGAGAGGCTACTTAGATCCTTTCAGCCGATAGGTATCAGGAACCACTCCATACTTGCTTTTTTCCTTCCACTCCCAGCAAGTATCCAGGGGGACGCACAAATGGGATAAGTCTGAAAGTCCTAAAAAGGACCCGGGCAATCCGACCACATAACATGAACAAAAACACACATAGCACAATTGGCTTAAAGGACAACTCCACCCTCATAAGAACATCTTTTAGAAAGAATGGCGTTGATATATCATAGTTTGTCCTATGAATTCATTACTGTATGCCTGCTATGCTTCTGGATGCCTTATAGAAACTGAGCAATTTAGAAACCTGTACTGAGCCTGGGCATGCTCAGAAGAGGCAGACAGGGGATTAGCATTCAGTCATTGGCTGTGATATCAACTGTCAAATTCACAACGGACAGTTACTAACTGGAAAAACCAGCAAGCAGAAACAGGGGAAACAGGACATTGTACAGGATTTCAGGTTAGACTTATATATTTCAGATTTCAAACTATTACCGTTTAGCTTGTGAAGGTTCTCATTCATCCAGGTCATGGTATATCTGTTGTATTCAATTAGATCAACTGGACTTGAAATGTAGTTCTTGAAGACGTTTCGCTAGTCATCCGACTGGCTTTCTCAATTCAGAATGACTTGTACAAGAATCTGTGGCAATTATGTACCCTGGAAAATCACAATTAGCATATCACAGCCAGGTGTTAAGGGTGTGATTGGATAGTGGCTAAGAGGTGTTATAGGAACGCCCAGAGTAAGGTGTTAAAACAGCATTGTACATGGCAGACAGTTGGTGTATTGGGTCTTTCGGATGTACCAATTGCTGCCTCAGTGTGTTGTTCGGTTTAAAGCAGACAGGGATACGATGTTTTTTTTTTTGGCGAAGGAACGTGACTGGTTCAAGAGAGGTGTTAAGGAGGCCATTTATGTGAAAATAAAGAAACCAAGCCTAAATAGAGGTGGGGGGGTTCGACACCAACTGTCTGCCATGTACAATGCTGTTTTAACACCTTACTCTGGGCGTTCCTATAACACCTCTTAGCCACTATCCAATCACACCCTTAACACCTGGCTGTGATATGCTAATTGGGATTTTCCAGGGTACATAATTGCCACAGATTCTTGTACAAGTCATTCTGAATTGAGAAAGCCAGTCGGATGACTAGCGAAACGTCTTCAAGAACTACATTTCAAGTCCAGTTGATCTAATTGAATACAACAGATATTACCGTTTAGGGTTTTGGGGGATGATTTACCTGTATGTAAGTTTTCATTTTAGGGCTGGACTTGCCCTTTAAGGTGAGGTGGGGTTAAAGGAGCTTAAAAGCTCCCCACAGAGTATAAAATGAAATAGAGCTTTCTTATAACAGAAGGTACCTCACAGCCTCATGTTATTATAATAGCATTATCTAACATATAAACAAATATTTCTCATTCCCAGGTTACCTAGAGAAATGGAGTGAGACATGCATTGTATTGTCCTTTATATCCTCTTTCATACAGATCTAGTTGAAAAACTTGCTTCACAGCACTTTTTAATAATTGATAACTGATTTTTATTTCAGTATTAAATCCTTGGTATACCTGCCTGGCTTTACCACTAAGCAAAAGGCTAAGGACTTGGAAGCAAGCACAAAATATACAATCCTCTGCACTCGTACTATGTGTGGGTGCTTACTCCTCACAAAATCCAACCCTTGGTGGATAGGTATATCAGAAGAAGGCAACGTTGAGGGTCGCACTCCAAAAAATAATTTATTGATTAATGACCACACATCATATCACAATGTTTTGGGGGGTATAAACGTGCCCCCTTCCTCAGGATATGATGTGTGGTCACTTATCAATAAATTATTGTTTGGAGTGAGACGCTCGACGTTGTCTTCTTCTGACTTGGACGCAAGCACCTTAACCAACCATTAATAGTGGCTGCCAATTCAAATTGTTCTAGCCAATCAGTCCACTTCCTAGTTACCCCATCAAATGTATCAGGTTTAAAAATAGGTTTGGCAATTGGGCCTGGTAGAGCTACTAAGTCTAATTGGTGGATTTCATCTGCAGGTACACGGACAGGAGGGTTTAAATCAATACTATCAGTAGCAGCCTCCATAGCTTAATACAGAGAACAAATCTATAGAAAAAACAGGGAGAATAAATGGTATTACCAGCACGGCTGACACCAATTTGTACCAGATCACTGCTTTATGGAATGATTATGGGTAGCATTGCACATAGTGGGTTACTCTGGTGGTCTGGCACAAAGTAGACCGTGTATCTGTTGTATTCAGTTAGATAAACTGGACTTAAAGTTTAGTTTTTGTTTCACTAGTCATCCGACTGGCTTTCTCAATTAAGAATGACTTGTACAAGAATCTGTTGACAATTATGTACCCTGGAAAGGTAGAAGGGGTCTCCGAGAAATTAAGAAGTATTTTCAAAAAACACGGTATCCCTGTCTGCTTTAAACCAAATAATACACTGAGGCAGCAATTGGTACATCCGAAGACCCAATACCGAAACACAAGAAAATCAACATCATATACGCAGTGCAGTGAAGAGTGCTCTGATTTGTATGTGGGAGAGACCGAACAGCAACAGCACCAACGTATGGCCCAGCACAGAAGAGCCAATTCATCGGGTCAGGACTCAGCTGTGTACCTGCATCTTAAGGAAAAAGGACATAGCTTTGATGATTGTAATGTCAACATCCTTTCGAATGAACAGGACTGGTTCAAGAGGGGTGTCAAGGAGGCCATTTATGTGAAAATAAAGAAACCGAGCCTGAATAGAGGGGGGGGGGTTCGACACCAACTGTCTGCCATGTACAATGATGTTTTGGCACCTTACCCTGAGCGTTCCTATAACACCATAGTCACTATAGCCACAATGCAATCCCGCCTTGCATTCATATGTCCTTAACACCTGGCTGTGATATGCTAATTGGGACTTTGCAGGGTACATAATTGCCACAGATTCTTGTACAAGTCATTCTGAATTGAGAAAGCCAGCCGGATGACTAGCGAAACGTCTTCAAGAACTAAACTTTAAGTCCAGTTAATCTAACTGAATACAACCGATATGACCTGACCTGGATGAATGAGAACCTCCACAAGCATAAAGCAGACAGTGCACTGGCTTTCTTTAAACAACCTAAAACAGTAAGTATTGCAATGATTTAATAACAAAACAAACAGTTTCCCCACATAACATATGCAGTAATGGAGTAGTCCTTGCCTTTGGTGCACCACTTGGAATATTGACCAGGCCTGTATATTGTGTGTCCTTGTAACATTTATCTGTTGCCTCAGAGTTTGTATCCAATAAGTTAAATTGTCTGTCCAATAATCTGTCCTTCCAACAGGTGGTAACAGGATCTTATACACAGGATCTTGTGTTGCATTAATCTTAATGTGCAAGGGATCACACCAAACAGATCAGTCCCATCGGGAACACCCACCACACACTTCTATCTACTTTCACTTTTTCTCCTCCTAGCCATAGAGACCAGGGATGTCTTTTATTACTCACTGATACCACCTGCAGGCTGGTGTATATGTCCATTACAATACACATCACGTCCAGTGTAGCATACAGAAACTGACATTACTACTTCCTTTCAGTATTCACATGGAGTCCCCTTAGCAGGCACAGGGGTGTGGTTTAACCTCCCATTTTGACTATTCCATATTAATCTCAGCTCTGTAACTAAGTTTATGTATTTTGTATAAGTTAGATATTTTGTATTGTCCCTAATATAAGTCAGTGCTATATTTTATATACCATTTAAATGGTAATAGTGCGATTTGTTGTTGAGAATACCAGGAATATAGCAGGCACTGATTCGAAGAAGGTGGAGTTCTGCTTAAGATAGTATCTGTTTGGCCATTAGCCAGAGACGAGGGCTTTTGGTGCATCCACTTTTGTTCACATAAGCCTCCACCACTGGATCAGGGAACTCTTGAAGTATTTCAGGGCTTGTTACCACTGACCACTGCAGGGAAAGAAGTCAGATTTGCTTCCACTTGTTACTATTGAAGGAGGAAGATGTATTAGTGGATTTTGACCTGCTTAAGGGCAAACTGAATCAGGAAGCAAAGTTGAAAATCTATGATATGAAGTATGGCCCATTTGACTGATTCCATAATAGAAATCAATTACCCTAGAATGTATTGGCATGTCCAGGCTGTGATTGATTGGAAAACCTGAAAATGAAGTTTGTATCTATGATCCACTGTCTTCAGAACCCAAGAGTCTAATGTTGATCAAGCCCATGTCTCCATGAATTAAGAACCCCCCCCCCCCACTGGGAGACAATGAGCTTGCAGAACTTCATAATAAGATAGGGCACCTCTCCAGGATTCTTGTAAGAATGGTTTGCCTGGTCTGTATTACTTGGTATTCCTTAAGCTGGGTAATAAAATAAGAGAAGTCGTAGAAGGATAAGATGGCATAGGGGCACTCCTAGCGAATCTTGTTGATGGAAGACTGTTTTTAGCAGAGTTTTCTTCAGTTAAAGAAATCTTCCTTAAAATGCAATTAAGATTAGGCTTTGTTTCGAGTGATTGTTTGCTTTCCACTGCCCTAAAAGGTATTGTCACAATATGATCTGTGAGCCAGACAGAGAGAGCAGACACCAACTCCCAGTGAATACAGACACCAAAAATTTCAAGCGAAAGTTTTATTTAAACCTAATTCAATGCAACAAAAGATTAATATGCCACAGTCACAGGCTAGGGTTAATAAACCAAACTAATGGAAGGGTTAGAGTTCCGACTTCTCCGAGAATCCCAACAGCAAAACTCCAGCAGGATCAATACATCTCAACAGATGATGAGAATTTGTAGGAAGCAGGCACCTTAGCTTGCTGATTTTCTCAGACTAATTTCCCTCAGCTCCTCCTACTGACTCATCTGCTAAAAACTAAAAAACAACCAAGGGGGGATCCTCCCCCCTGTTCTTTGCTATTGGCTGCTGGGAGAAAGGAAGAGATAAGTTTTCCAAAGTCCACGTTGTCACAGGTATGTCCACCCCCAAAACTAAATTTTACTATGCAGCTGGAAATGGCTATAAACCTCGACCTTTTGAGGTTTATAGCAGTGACAGGTCTTGTCTTGCTCTTCTAGCAATGATAGTGACACTCATGGAGTTTACTGAAAGTTTAAGACAGTTCCATGAATGCTTCTGAAATATATAGTATAGTATTGGAGGTTTAATAAAGACATACATCCATCCAGGTCAACCCACTCGGCAAAACCCACACTTCCTGCCTAACTGTTGATCGAGGAAGGCAAAAAAAAAAAAAACCCACCAGAATTATGAAGGGGGAAAAAAATTCCTTCCTGACATATCAGAAATATCCCAGGATCAACTCCTATTTATGTATCAATTCCAGTAACCTGCAACATTCTTTGCTTTCAGAAACTCATTATGCAGGTTAATTGATCATATCAAATAAAATGAAACTTATTGATCACAAAAAAGTCATATTTACAGCACTGGGTCTAAACATTGTCATATTACAAAGTAGTTTTAGACCACATAAGCATGGAAGTACTGCTTCCTATTGCATGGAAGACACACATTTAAGTACAAAGAAATTTTGTAATCTTAAATACATTGTCCCCGATTTATTGCTTAGTTGCCATAATGTAATATCTGAGCATTATACAGTATAGTTTTTGATAGTAAATATCCGTATAGGAAAATAGAATAAGAGGTTGTAATTTCTTTGCTCTGCGGTTATCAGTGGTAACTCTTGTAATAAAAAAAACTTAAATCCTCCCCTTTTTAGTGCTATTCGGTGGAAACTGAATGTCCCTGACAGACCCAGGTGTTTTTGCACGCTTACTGATCCCAAAAGTCCAATACCGCTTTACCTGCATTCACCAATGGAGATTCCCCCGCACTTTGGGGGTTAAATTTGCATTAATCCCTGCATCTGTCGAAACCAATGGGGGGCACTTAAATGGTGCACCCAGACTGACCCCCCCACAATTAATAAATAACGTTTATATAACTGTCTATGTAGCACAGAGGGTAAATGAAAGCAAAGCTGATTTTTTTTGTCTATCTTTTTGCAGGGCCATTTTGGAAAAGTTGAGTTGTGTAGGTATGACCCAGAAGGTGATAATACTGGGGAACTTGTCGCTGTAAAGTCCCTGAAACCAGGCACAGGAGGGAATCATATTGCAGATCTGAAAAAAGAAATTGAAATCCTGAAAAATTTGTATCATGAAAACATTGTAAAATACAAAGGAATATGTGAAGATGGTATTCAACTATTGTTTCTTTTTTATTCTCATTTGTGAGCGTGTGATTTGGTGTCCATACCTATAGTTATATCATTATCCAAATAATCCATCATTTTAAGCTTAAAGGGAAATATTCCACAAAAGCATATTTTGTGATCAGTTGCTTTCCTGCCCAGGGAGAGACAGAGGGAACACTTCAATTGGTTTATCCTTCTCCCCACAGTGCAAATGAGGTGGGTCTAAGGAGGAAGTCACTGCCTGCACTTTTGAAGGATTTTGTTGTTTTTGCAATGAGGTCTTTGTGCGGCTGTGACTTTAACATTTACAGGGAGATTCACCCAGAGGCGCAAGCACTCACATTTAAATGAGGTCATTAGATCGGCTATGGATCAGTCTGAACAATCTAATCAAGCATGGGTACAAACCTTATGTTGGCCAAACTTTAGGTAATGTGCCTCACAATTGTCCTGCAAATTTGTGGGCCATTTTGTAATAGATTTTCAATCATTAATTGATCAACCACCCAGAGCAGGGAATATTTCAGGAAGTAATACTACTGGTGTAATAAATGATTTTATCAAGCAAACATTGGTTCAATCTGACATATACTGTATATGTAGTATATGGCCAGCATTAGAAATGTAGTGAATATATTGTATTAATCAGTGATTTATGGGATGTAAATCAGTTAAACTAGTTTTACTCTTTGACATTGTTGTCTGTCTCTGATTTACACAAATTACATTTAGCCTTTTAATTGTTGTTTTATTATCGTGAATTTTTCTGCACTAAACCTCATCTGACATTTGAGCCATTAGAAAATAGTTTAGATCTTTCTTATGGAAAAAAAATGCCTATACCCATGAATTTCTTAGTATATTGTCCTTAGCTAGTACAGTTTTTACACAAACAGGGGTATTACATTAAAAATATAAAACGTTGTTATCTTATTCTACTGTATCTTTTTTTCAGAAGAACAAATCCTAATTAGACAGTAATTACATGATAGTATTAGGCTGCTTGCACTGTTATAATACTACACTATACACTATAATACAGTATTGTTTGTTTGTGGCTGGCATGGAAAGGACCCATTGATTACCTGCCTTGGTTTATTCTTTTGTTTTCAATTTTCTTATGTTTCCTACATTCTCACATTTTGAATTTGGTTATACACACTTTTTCTTGACGTCCATGCATATTGCAGTTCTGTGCGGACATTTATATTATTTTGCTTTCTGTCTAGGAGGAAGTGGAATCAAACTGATAATGGAATACCTTCCATCTGGAAGTCTTAAGGAATACCTTCCAAGAAATGCAAAGAAAATCAGCCTGAAACAGCAGCTGAAATATGCAGTGCAAATATCTAAAGTAAAGACAAATAACAATATTGTTGCATAGAACATGAATACCTTAGAAACGCTGCCCAGTATAATAGTCCATATTTTATCAAATAAGAATAACAAAATAGAATAAAATGTTGTATGCAAGAAAAAGTTGGGTACCCTCTATTAAAAAGAGCTTACTCCTACCTTTAAAATGACTCCAAGATGTTGCTTCTAGCTGCAATCTATCCAAACTTACAGTAGTATAGGGGGTAGCTCCTGCTTATCCTGTGAGCTGTAACATCAACAGCACCATTGCTCCACTCCCTTGCTTCTGGCTTAAGCATGCCCACTTGTATCCTACTGCTGGAACAGAGGGAAGATACAACATCATAAGCCCTGCCTGCCCTGGAAATTCTTAATCATTTTTAAAGCTAGCCACTAGCCTAAAACTTACATTTTTCATCTCCCCAAATTGCCCATAGGCAGAGGCAATCACAGATAATGATTTCAGGCCTGTAACTACAGTAGCTTTATAAAGATTGATTTTGTGGGTCTCTGGCTTCTGATGTGTCTGTGAAAGAGACACAGTGCAAAGGCTAGGAAGTGAATTTTTGCATGCCTATAAAATAACTTTGGATCCACAACAGCTAGAAACATCCTAGGCTTGCATTGAGTGTACTTGCTTGCAGACTACAGTTCCCCATTAAGAATATAAATACTACTAGGTATGCTTGTTGTCCTCTTCTGGTCTGCCCTCGCCCTTTCACAAATAAGCATTTCAAGGACATTCTTTGCAACAAGCTTGTCCTCCAATCTGAAGTACATCAGATGAATTGGCAGCCACAAAGAGGATGCAGGTATGAATAGGAGTGGTTAGGGCACCTAGTAGGTAGGTACCTAATCTACCAGTTGTACCCCAGGCATTTTAGGTCCTCACTATGGATGCAGATTAAGGGAAGTTGATAATTTTTTTGCTTCCCTTTTACCATTTTTCTGTTGATAACCTACACCTCAGGTTTACAAATGCGTGCTTGTTAAAACATCCACCATGTCCAGGGCAAAATATGGGCTAGGGCCATCCTGAAAAGTGTTTTCTCTTATGTCCTGTTGGAGATTGTGTCCATGGTTTATAATTTAAAAAAAAGAAAATACTCTCTGCTCCTGACCTTAAAACATATCACTGCATGGTGGTTTTTAAGGAGCAGTTTTGTATAATCTTTAAAGATTTATAATTTGAACTGATGGAATGCCTAGCAGAAAGTACCCTGAACAAAATATATGTTTATTGCTTTGTTTATATTTACAGATTTACAGCATAAGGGCACGGCCACACTGTAATGCAAACGCATGCGATTTCATGTGCGATTTTGTTGAGTTTCCGCATGCGTTTTTTTAATTAAGTATTGAAAAACACATGCTATTGCGATTTAAAATGCAGAACGCAAATCGCAACGCACCCGAAAACACGCGTTTTCGGTGCATTGCCGCGTTTTTAATATGAAAAAAACACAAGAAAAGCGCAGCAGTGTGGCCTAGCCCTAAAGCTTTGTTTAAATAAAAATGTGTATTTTTGTTGATGTAGACAAATCTAATATATTGCTTTTTAAAATTTTTATAGGGAATGGATTATCTAGGGTCACGCCAATATGTCCATCGAGATCTAGCAGCAAGAAATGTTTTGGTTGAAAATGAGCACATTGTAAAAATTGGAGATTTTGGCTTAACCAAGGCAATTGAAACAGATAAGGAATATTATACTGTCAAGGATGACCTGGATAGCCCTGTTTTCTGGTATTAATTTGAATTTTTTTTATAGAAAAGGCAGCTAAAAAGCTTAAGGATTCTTTTTATGTAATTGTTACAGATACAGTTATATAAAAAAAAGTTTGTAAACCCCACTTAATTTATAGTTTTATCATTGGCTAAGCTTTCAAAGTAGCAACTTCTTGTTAATATATGACTTGCCCTATAGAAACAAGTAATTCAGCAGGGAAATAAAGTTTCTTGAATTAACAGAAAATGAGCAGTATGCATCATAAAGATATTACATCAGTACTTAATTGAGACTCCCTTTGCAAATGTAAAAGCCTCTTGACGCCTCCTATAGCCTTTTATGTGTCTGCATTTGGGATGGAAGTATTTTTTACCATTCTTTCATACAAAATTTCTCTAGTTCAGTTAAATTTGATGGCTGCTGAGGAAGATCAGCCTGCTTCAAATCATCCCATACATTTTTAAAGATATTCAAGTTCAGGGAGAGTGACAGCCATTCCAGAACTTTGTACTTCTCCGTCTGCATAAATGTCTTTTTAGATTCAAACTGTATTTTTGGACATTGTCTTATTGGAATATTCAACTTCTGCATAACCTCCACTTTGTTGTTGAAAGTAGACTAAATTATTATGCAGGCTGAGAGGGGTTCTCAAACTTTTTTATATGACTGTATGTACTACAGCAGGAAAGCTGTGGATTTAAAAAAAATGACAACAAATGAAAGTTGATCAATACATAAAAAATAGAAGGCTATTATAAATCTCTTGATAAAAGTTTACGTAACACGAAAATAGACGAGTTTATTCAAGATAATGCTAAAAATCTTAAAGGGTATGTATACTGAAAAAAAGTACTTACTCTGAGTTGTGTTTAGCTGCATGTCTTCAATCATGTACCTTTGCTCAGGCTCAGTATCCCCCCCCTACTACTACTCCTTCCACCTGACCTGACTTTTTGTGAGGGTAAGCATGCTCAGTAATCACTATGTGCCAGCTCTGTGAGGGGAAATTTCCCACCTTGCAATTCACACTTACCGACTAAGAATTCCAGTTACAGCAAAATATTAGAATATATAATAATGCACTTAATTGACAGCTGTGTGGTAGGTGCTTTAAATTGGATATTTAAAGAAATAGGGACAGATCAACAAAAAATGGTGCAGTTGTGGTTGGAAAGAATTATGTATTCCATAATAGTGAACTTATACCACGCCTTTGTTGTGATCATAAAATACTGTGTTGCTGCATGTTACTTGTTTGGGGACAGGTGTGAAACTGATCATATAGACAGCGACAGACCACATAATAGCACATGCTTCAATACCTATGCCTCATACTTAAATATGTTAATGGAACAACCTGTTGGCTTCTAATATCCTTTTATTTAAAGGATAAGTACACTGTAAAAGCAAGTTAAGTTTAAAAGGCAGCAGCAGCTTTTTAAAAATTTGTTCCCCCGTCCGCCTTTTTTTTTCTAGGTCCCTCCTGAGCCTACCTTTCCTGATGGAAATTTGCAGACATCTTGCATCTGCATTATAGACTCTTAAGCTCTGCCCCTCTGAGACTTCCTCCTTCTTAAGCCTCAAAAAGCAGTGTCCATTTGGTCTGTGTGTGGATGCGTGACATCGAGCTGAACACAGGCATGGCATCGATGGCGTCATGCACACATGCGTTTGTGCATGCACTGATGTCGTGTGCGCCGCGACGTCAAGCTCGCGTGCACACGGACCAAACGGACACTGCTTTTTGAGGTTTAAGAAGGAGATCCAGGAAGTCTCGGAGGGGCGGAGCTCAAGAGTCTACAATGCAGATCCAAGATGTCAGCAAATTTACATCAGGAATTGTAGGCTCAGGAGGGATCTAGGGGGAAAAAGGGGGGGCACAATTTTTTTAAAAGCTGCTGCTTCCAATTAAACTTAACTTGCTTTTACAGTGTACTTATCCTTTTAGAGCATTATTCATGCAGCACTCTGTCCACATATGCTTGCAGGCTAAGGAATCCGACCGCCGCAGGCTTCACCTCCTCTTCTGCTGCAATGTTACCTATACGTCCACCGGCAGCAGCAGTGGAGGCTCGATTGGTAATGGCCATCGGTCATTGGCCGTGACTTGGTGGTGTATCGTGGATTTTGTCAGATTCCTCAGCCTAAAAGTATATTTCTGAGTACAATGAATATGGGGTTTTGGGGTGGTCCTGCGCAGCATTTTAATGTTTACAGGAGTGGACATTCGCTTTAAATAGTTTTTTAAGCAATCAATAAAATAAACCAAAAGAAAGTGTTTTAGCTTATTTTAGTTTTTTTCCCCTTGCTTCTAAGGTATGCCCCAGAATGCTTGCTGCACTGCAAGTTCTATATAGCTTCTGATGTCTGGTCGTTTGGTGTGACATTGTATGAACTGCTGACAAACTGTAATTCAGAATACAGTCCAATGACGGTAAAGTTACTATGTACATTTCTTAAGTATTCTCCTATGTTTATTAGGTAATTTTTTTTGAAACATGTCTTTCTTTGAGCATTTTACTATTGAATATGCCATTTTGATATAGACAGAAGAGTAGTATTTACTTACCACTGTAAATATCCTATCTGCTTTTAACCTGAAGGGTGGGAATTGCTTAATATAGCTATATCTCCATAAAGCTGGGTACACAGTTGCTAGATTTGTGAAAGATGACAGACAGGATCTGCAAGATCCTGCCTGGTATTTTTCAAACATCACGATAAACAGTCCCGAGTGTTCTCCCTAATAGGAAGAACGTTCGGGACTGTTTTCTTTCGGCCGTGGCCAACACACAATACAGATTAAGCAACCTGTACCACTGATGGGCAAACTGCGGCTCTCCAGATGTTTGAAAACTACAACTCCCAGCATTCCTATGCTTCCCTCTCTAGTTGAGGAATGCTGGGAGTTGTAGTTTTCAAACATCTGGAGAGCCGCAGTTTGAGGATCACCGACCTATACCATTGGATCCGATGGTATTGGGGCTTTACCAGCTTTACCAGCACTGTGTGTACCTAGCTTAAGGTTTCTGCTTCGAAGAGCCTGCTAGAAGCCTTGAATAAAAACAATTAGTTCAATAATGAGCCTTGTGGGAACTTGTACTCCACCCAGAGTTGGGTCATGTGCTTGTTTGAGCAAAGTACTTTTAAAAGACATCTCTTTATTTAGTACATTGACGCCTCTGAGGAAGTGGGTACACCCATGAAACGCATCAGGCGGGTGGCCGACACAAGAGTGGTTACGTACAATAAGTGTTTCCATCTTGTTTTTAAAATGTACTAAATAAAGAGATGTCTCTTATCTATCCATGGGAGTAGCGCTCTTCAATTTTGACTTTGTGTTTATAAAGCAGCAACCTTATGGAGATATAGCCAATATGCAATTAGAATTGATTGTGCACTATTGTTTATATGAATTGCATAGTATGACTTACATTCAATTCATGACCGTTAAGATTACTCTACAATTTTTAATTTGAAGTTTGCTAGGTTGACAATAGCCTATAGTATAGCCTATGTTATGCAGTAAAAAAAAACTGGTCATTGCTTATTTATTATAATAGATGTTCTTGAAACTTATTGGCCCAACACAAGGACAGATGACTGTTACAAGACTTGTAAGGGTTTTGGAGGAGGGAAAACGCTTGCCATGCCCTGCAGACTGCCCAAAGGAGGTACGGATATTTCACATACTAATTATACCTTTCAGCCTTTGCCAATGTGTGTGTTATTTCTTCACACAATACCAGTACATTTGCTGTTCAGTTAAGCTTTGTTTATGTAAATATTAGATAGCTCTGTAACATGCAGCCTTTGATTTTCAATTGTGTGCTATCACTGGGGCACTGTTGGCCGGCAAAGCACCCACACACGGCACGATTGTTGGCCATATCCAACGATAATACAAATCGTGCATCGCAGTTCGGCAACCGCACTTGTGTAAGAATCTTTAGAAAATGAAACTGCCTTCCAGCAGATATTGTAATGGCAAGTTCATTAAATAGCTTTAAGGAGGGGGCTGGATAAATTTATAGAACTAAAAACTATTGAAAATAACCGGTATAAATATATGTAGCAAGTTTGTGATCCGCAGGTTATTGCTTATTATACAGCACATTTACGACCACTTGGCCATACAATACCATGCGGTAAACTAACGCAATGGAATTGTATGGACAATCATACAATTACAACTGTGCTCATACATTTACATGCAAAATAGCGATACCGCTTCTTTTGTAAATCCGGCCCATAAATTTGGTTGAGCCAGGATTTTTTCCCCCTTTTCAGCCAAGTTATTTTATTGCCTTCCTCTGGATTAACTGTTAGGTGGGATTAATATGTAGGTCATACATGTTGCACTAGATGGATGTATATATTTTAACTATGTTACATTTTACAGCACTTTAATTAGGCCTCTCAGATTAATCAGACATTGTGTATATAATAATTTAACAGCAGCAAAGTCTATAATGAAAAATGTTTCGTTTGTGTGTATATATGTATATAAATATTATTTGTATTTTATA
Source organism: Hymenochirus boettgeri (assembly GCA_019447015.1). NCBI lineage: Eukaryota > Metazoa > Chordata > Amphibia > Anura > Pipidae > Hymenochirus > Hymenochirus boettgeri. Next base: position 146,258,362 of record CM033472.1, read on the forward strand.
GGTTTACCAACTGATGGCCAAATGCTGGGAACAAAACCCAAGCCACCGGACAACCTTTCAAGAGCTAATTAAAGGCTTTGAAGCACTTATTAATAATATATAGTTTTGTTATGCCTCAGTCAAAGAATGCTGGAAATATTGTTAAAACTTAAAGGCCAAGTCTTCATGCTGCTCCTGTGGATAAAAGCCGTTTTCTTGCTTGCACCTTTAAATTGTTCTGCAGCTACAATGCGGTAATGCCATTTGTACTGCATTGTCGTATTTTATAATATGCCCATATAACACTGCAGTCGTAAAAATACCTCTAACAATTGATGTTTTCCAACTGTAGAATTGTTCTATTTGGGGGGGGGGAGACTGCAATTTGCTGGCTACATGCCTGTAAAGTTGCAGCTGGCTTGTGGAAGGCAGATCACCAGAGACATTTAGCATGCAATCTTTTTAAATGTATATAAATGTATATAGCTAAAACCATGTAAACCAAACCTGGAGCTTTTGCTTAATGAGAATATTTAACCTTTTTTTGTTTAGGATAAATTGTTCTGTTTTAATATTTTTCTTGGTTAATTGATACATAGCCTAAAAACTAATTTTAATATTTTCCCACAATATCAATTATTGTTACCACCAATGTATTTGTGGAGTTTTTTTTTTTTTAAACTGTTTTTATTGAGATGACTAGGCTGTGTCAACTTAGGAACTCAATTTTTTATAATAATACCGTAGTTCTTCCGCAACTATGCTGATTTGTGTCGGCCCATAGCTATCCGTGGTTTGTCTGCAACCGACCAGCCTGGCTCCGGCAGCGCTTCACATTGCATCCAGATAGGGGTATACCTCCATGTTATTGTTGAGTATATATTTTAAGATAGGTCATGGGTGGGTCGCGGCGAAGCAGACGTTCTGTGTACCATATGGTGGATTCAAAGGAGTCATGTAGTCTTTGTTTTATGGATTGTGGGAGGATGTAAATGTTTGTGGAGTTTTTAAATAAATATACTGTTAAATTGGTTACTAAAGCCAAGGGCTCTTTTCCAAGCATCATAAGCAATTTGGGATCATAACTGAGAACCTTCCTGTATACTGCAGAATTTTATTTGTGCCACTTAATTTAACAAGGCTGGGCAAGTGAATATTAAAATTAAACATTTGCAATTGACACAATATCCAAAGGACATCTTAGATTGTCTTTCTTTTTTAAAGGTTAGGGTAAACACCGTCCCGAGCGTACTCCCTATAAATTTCCCACAACTGCGGCCAATTCCCTATACTCTAATACAGGAGGCCGATCATGGCTGAGGGAAATTTTCCAAAGTTACGTCTGCACGGTACACATCTGCTGAGAAAGAAGCAATTCCATCGGAATCGTCCCTTTCCTGTTCATGTGTATACCCAGCTTAAGGCCTGGCAAAAACAATTACCTTCAGACTGGTGCTCCTCACAGAAACAATATTAGGAGGAAGGAATTGTCAATCCTACATCCTTTCCCCACTTTTCATTCTAACTACTTTTGTAAAAATTAAATGCACTTAAGTTCTCCTTTTACCACAAGGAGCTTATGCAAAAAGTTTAGGTACACACAGGTTGCTATTTTGGCCCGACTGAACGGCCAGTGTGATATGTCCGTATCAGTGGTAGATAAAGCCAAGTTTAGGCCCCTAGCTGTAGAGAATTAAGCTAGGTACACACACGAAAGATTTGGTTGGAGAAACGAACGATTTCAGACCATTCGGGACAAATTGCACCAATATCGTTCGTGTTAATGGTACATGAAAGATGATGTCGTTAACGAACGTCCAATACCGATCGTTTGTAATGTCGCTCGTTCCTGATGGAAAATTTTGATCTTTTGCTAGTGTCAAACGACCATATCGGTGATGTGTGTACATGCTCGTTGGCATTTTTTGTTGTTCAGATACATAGAGCATGCATGGGTTTTGAGAGTTCGTGTTGTTTTGACAGTTCGTGTTGACATAATTCACATTTCCGTTCGTTTGCTTATACGTTCGTATTTCCATTCGTAACTCCAGACATGGAATATATTTTTTAACCATCCTTGTCTGGTTATACAAACTAATCAAAACTAATTGAAAAAGAAAGCATTGTAAACCTTTTTGTGTCTTGACCGTTATTCAAAGTGTTTTGTAAAAGCTCCATACTAGACAAGACAACATTTAAACACCTTTTTCACTTTTCTTTTGAATACTGGAGGTGAATGCAATGTTTTCCCTTTGTTTCAAATGAGTATTCTGTGGTAGACAGCAGATGGGGTGGATTTGAATAAAGAGTCTACACTGTAGACTCTATTAAAATCCACCCCGTCTGTAACTACAGAACAGGGGGCCCTATTTATAAAAGATCGGTATCGTTATCGTAAAATACCGATCGTTATCGTAAAATAACGACCGGGTTTTTACCGATAACGACCGTTATTTACCGATAACGACCGTTATTTACCGATATCGTTTAAATACCGGTCGTTATCGGTAAATACCGGTCGTTATTTACCGATAACGACCGGTATTTACCGATAACGACCGTTATTTACCGATAACGACCGTTATTTACCGATAACGACCGGTATTTACCGATAACGACCGTTATCGGTAAATAACGGTCGTTATCGGTAAATAACGACCGTTATCGGTAAATAACGACCGTTATCGGTAAATAACGGTCGTTATCTGTAAAACCCCGGTCGTTATTTTACGATAACGATCGGTATTTTACGATAACGATAACGATTTTTTATAAATAGGGCCCAGGGACCTCATATCCTCTTGTGGTAAAGGTTTTTGCACTTCTATTTATATAATATAAATAGGATAATATAGAGCTGTGATACCTTTTATTGGCTAACTAAATTAAAAAATTAAGCAACCTTTCGGGAGTCTTAAGCCCCCTTCATCAGGCTGGATGTTACAAAAGAAACTGAGAAACTGATCAATTTGTTTGATGTTTACTGTCTCCATGTGTATATAAGTTTGAACAGATGACCAGCTACAGATACAGACTGGGGTGTGTGTGTGAGAAAAACAGTAGTGGAGGTGTGAAATGGCACAAGTAGATAACTGTAATAACGTGAGAACAGAGTCCTTTGAAATGGAAAGTGTCTTTTGAAATGTATCAAACAGTACAAGACAGTGTCCTGTTGAGTGGATTTAGTCTGGGTGGTGGAATAAGTTTATATTTGGCCATAAAATTTATCTCCCTATTTAGTCCATCATTTATGGAATTAAATCTCTGAATGAATTTGTATTCCCATTCCTTACGCTGTTTTTGATTGTGAAAATTGCCCATCAGAATGGTGATCTTGAGGTGATCTTTTATACTGTGGCCTCTTTTACAAAAGTGCTCTGCCACAGGGGCATCCGTTAATCCATGCATGATGTTGAATCTGAGGGTTTGTCCTGTTTCTCCCACATAGAAACCCGTAGTAGGGCACTTCATGCACATTATTAGATATACCACATTGGCAGAACCACAGGAGAATGATTCTTTAATTTGAGGAATTTGGTTACAATGTGGCATATATACTTGGTCTGTTGTATGGATGTGTGCGCAGGTTTCACATCTAGGTTGTTGGCAGGGGGAAGTGCCATTTATTGTTGTTTTGCCCAGGGAGCTCTGTAACAGTAGGCGTTTCAAATTAGGGGGCTGTCGTAATGCCAGGAGTGGAGACACTGGAAATATGTTTGTCTGTCGTCCCTTTGTAGTGAGGGATGGAGTTCTTTTATGATTTGTCGTAGGATCTCCAGGTGTGGACTGTGACTACAAGGGGAACCCGGTTGCAGTTTTCTTTCTGTCTATATTTCAGTAGCTTGTGTCTGGAAATAGATATGGCCCTTTGGATTTCCTTGTCTGTTGTTTTGGGATTGTATCCATTTAATGAACTCACTGCGGAGTTGCTGTAGGTGTTCATTCCTTTCTGTTGGGTCTGAACAGATACGATGGTAAGAAATCGCTTGGCTAAAAATGATCGATTTTCTGAGTGTTTGGGGTGGAAGCTGTCATTCCTAAGGTAGGTGCGTCTGTCTGTAGGTTTGTGGTATATCGAGGTCACTAGGGCGTTCCCTTAATTGTGGTGTCCAGAAAGTTGATTTGACTTTTGGAGTAGTCAAGTTTTAGTTTAATGGTTGGGTGGAAGGAGTTGTAATTCCTATGGAAGGAGAACAGTTCTTCCTCGCTTTTAATCCAGATAATGAGGATATCATCTATGTCATTGGTTTGGTGTTGCAGGAGGATAGAAAGTCCTCCTCCAATTTGGCCATGAACAGGTTGGCGTACTGTGGTGCAAAGCGACAACCCATGGCAGTGCCCATCTGTTGTAGATAGATTTCCTGATTAAATGAGAATGTTGTGTGTGAGGGTGAAGTGTATCAAATTGAGAACCGATTGTGTGTATGCCCTCCTTCTATAAAAAGGTTTTACATGCTGCAATACCATCTTGATAAGGGATATTTGTATATAGCGCCTCCACATCCATTGTGGCCAAAAATGCATTGACAGGAATGGGGCCTAATGTATTGAGTTTATTCAGCAGGTCTGTGGTGTCCTGAATGTAGCTGGGTGTTTTCTTAACTAGTGGTTTAAGGTGGTATGTTTTCTACCCAGCCTGAGATGTTCTCTGTCAGTGTGCCAATCCCTGAGATAATGGGTCGTCCTGGACATCCCTCTTTGTGGATTTTGGGGAGTGTAAAGAAACAGCTAACTTTAGGCTCATCTGGAATAAGGGCACTAAGTTGATCTCTAATGGTCTTAGGCAAGTTATTTATCAAGCATTTGAGGGTTTTTTTTGTATTTGGCTCCAGGGTCCTCCTGCAGTTTGCAGTAGTGTGCAGGGTTGGATAACTGTCTGTGAGCTTCCTGTATGTAGTCCAGTGTATTCATGATAACCATTGCTCCTTGTTTATCCGCTGGTTTTATGACAATTTTTTTATTTTCCCATAGTGTGCAAATTGCTTCTTGCTCCAGTGGGGTGATATTATGTATTGGGGTCAGTTTACTGTCCAGGATCTCAGCTGAAATCCTTTTACGGAAACAGTCTATGTATTTGTTGAGGGCAGGGTTGATGTCAGATTTGGGTGTAAATTATGATTTCTTGGTGTATCTGATGTTCTGTCCTGGTGCTGGTTGTTGTGTGATGGAATCCTCTCTATCATGAAAGAATTCTTTCAGCCTGATTTTCCTGAAAAATTTCTCCATGTCACTGCACAAATTGATTTTGTCTATTGGTTAAGCAGGGCCTTTAGAAAGTACGGACATCTCAGTCTCGCTGGGCGAGTATGATGACAGGTTAATTACAAAAGTTTATTTTGAGTTAGCAGTTAGGTGTCCTGCCTTCTGACCAAGTCTGTGTAGTAGATCACACAGTAGATAAACTTGTTACACACACAGACCGACCAATCAGTAGATCACACAGTAGATACACTTGTCACACACAATGACCAGAGTTATCACTCTGGTCACCGTATGTATACATGTTCCCTCTCCCAGCATTAGCACATAGTCAGCCTAGATACCTCTGAAGGTGTGGGCCTGGCTATTTGTGCAGTCACTGGAGGATTTGTACTTGCTGACTGAAGTACTGCGAAATCTGGGATAGTTGTGTGTACATTGCACTGGATTTAAGCAGTGAGTACAGCATCCTATGGTCTGGGATTCGACTGCAGGCAACTAAAAGTTATTCCCCAGGGCACCCCTAAGTTCCTTGGGCCCTGAGCAAATGTCTAGTTTGCCTTGCCCAATTGCCCGGGATGTTACCAATAGTGCTCCTTTATAAATACAGCCCTGCCTTTTAAATAAAATCTAAAATTGGAAATTGTATATTATAGTTTTTAACTGGTCTCGTATCTAATCTATAATGCATGAAATGTTTTTTTCCCCAATTGTTGCCTATATTGGGCCATTTTCCAATGTAAATAAAGACAACTATATGATTCCTAAAAAAAATGTAATTAATGTACCAGTTTTTTTAAGTTAGCTTAGCTTAATTTATCAAGAAAACAGATATATATATCTATAAAGGACTGCTATTGGTAATGACAGATAGTGATCCTTTATAATAGTCAAACAATACTGCTAGTATCGGTATTTTGTCAATCATGGTATTGTTTGGACGTCTAAGGGCCGATACAGGGTGGGTGCAACTGCTGCAATAATTTTCACTTTAATGGAAAAAATACTGATACTAGCAAATAGCAATCCATAATAAACACAGCCCTTTGTAATAAAAAGATGTAACGGCAAAAAGCTCCTAAAATTAGAAAAGCTTAATAAACAAGTCACTGAGGGCCATATTTATAAGGGAGGGGTATTTTGCAATACCGCGCCTTCAAGGATCGTTTCTGTGGTTGTAAATCTGCGATCACGGTCTTGCAATTACAAACGCCTGTACGATACCATTGCTGTACTTTGCTACCGCATGGTATTGAAGAACAAAGATTCTTTGTCTGTATTATTATTTTGCAACATGGCCTTAAAGTACCATTACCACAAATAAGCCCACTATTTCTGCCCCCATGAGAGTTTCCAAGCAGCATCTGCCAGAGTGTCTTAGAATCCCACACGTGATGACAAAGTGAGCGCAATGACGTTACAGGGGCCAGCAAAGCAGCGCCACTCAGGATTCTAAGACACAGTGGATGCTGCTGCTTGGGAACTCTTGTGGGGGCAGTCCTAAAAACAGATTTAGCCTGGAGCAGGAAATCAGCAAATTTCAAGTACAGAAGTTAGGGTATGAGGGGTAATAGGCCAAAAAAACCCACAACATATTAATATTTAAAGCCACAGCTATTTCTTACTTTGACAAATTATCACATTGTATTAAAAATATAACTTTTCTTTGACCCAGAACGTTGACTAGCTGCTTTATTAGATGTAGCTGACAGTTTCATAATGTTCTCAATACACATTCTACAAGATTGATGGGAAAAATATAATTTGTGTTTTATTAATGTGCAGATCATTTATTCCTATTAGTCAGGTTAAAGACTGAGGGTGGGGGAAGACAGGAGCTCAATTGCAAATTTAGTACAATTAAAGTGTTTTGAATTTTACAAACCTTGTGAAGAAGCGAAATTTGGTTTATATTAAACTATAAAAAAAATAAGCGGACATATTACAGCACAAAGACCAGCTTCTATTCACAGATCATGTTACTGCAGATGAGGCCTTTCAGACATAGAACACAGATTTAGCAGTGTTAAAAGAAGAAAAGCGTTGAAAATCATCTTGCATGCCTTTGCATTTTATGCAAAAAACAATCAATCTTTATTTCCTATCAATTAAACAAGGAAAGAAAAACATTTCACAAATATTTGGGGATTTGAACCTGTGTCCTAATGGCATTTTTTGTGTGTTTCTAAAAGGTGATTTAGTAAAAGGCAGTAAAATCAGCGAGCTATTTTGTACTGTTCCTGGCAGGCTGTCTGCAAGCCTTCTTAATTACGGAATCTACAGTACTTATTACATATACGTAAATGCAAATTAATAGAGAAAAATCTTACAATGTATAGGTTTTCTGGGAACAGAAGCTTTCACATTAGGATTAAAAATTAAAATTCTTTAAAAGTTTAGGTCTTTAAACTTGCAGATTGTGTCAGACACGTGTCTCATGGACCATTTCAAAGGGCAACAAATCTTACCTCCTGTTTGAACCACTTATAAAAATACCAATATTCTTTGGCAGACAGGGCCATGCCTGGTGCTACTTTCTCTGACCTAGGCATACATTGGCATATAGAAAGTTTCTAGGGAGGTAAGGGACACACATCCTACCTTCCATTTTTTAATTTTTTTTATTCTGGTTTTGTGCACTTTAGGGACCTTTAAATCGAGTCCAGAAAACACATTTTCTCATTCATTACAGCAGAATAAAGGTTGATTAAAACCAGCCAGACTCTGAACATATACCGGGTAATTCTTTAATACATAATCTGCAAAAAAGTTTCTGTTCATACTTTGCCATTTGTGAAGCATTCAGGAGGTAATTATTTTAGAAATGTGGGTTACAGTAAGTGAACACTCATGAAAGGAAGGTTGAAAGATTCTCATCTTGCCTTAGAACTCTATCACAAAGCCCATAAGAGAAACAGAGGCCAGCCCAAGACACTAAGAAAAGTAGAACTTTACTAACAATTTTATTGCTAATATTTACAAAAGAAATGTTCAATGTGGCAGGCCATAGAATATTAACTAATGAGATATGTAATTTACCAATATATATTAAGGGGTAGAAAATATCTATAAATCTTAGTGATAATGTATATAATTTATATCACAATTCAGCCTGAGAATCTTTAAATGTCACATACAACCCTTTCAGTGCCTGGCTAAAAAGGCTTTACAGAAGATATACAGCATTGTGCATATTTGAGTACATGATGGAAGCAGATGTGTCTCATTTATAATGGAAGACTAACTTAACATACTTTCTTCCTTTTAAAATAAGAATCACTATAGTTTTCTCCAGAACCCTCTGAGTACTGATCAACATATCCAGCAAGATTGGCCTCTGTAGTGGATACAGTATATGCTCTCTTTTCATTTGTTGATACCTAAAACATAAAACAATGGGCAATTGGTCAAAAAGCCAAACTTGGACACAGGTGGTCTTATATTGTAGTAATATCTAAAAGGTTTATATCCATTTACAAAAAAAAATAAAATTCTAAACATTATTTCAAAATAAATAAAAAAAAAAACTTTTGTCCTTCCATTGCCATACAAAATGATCCATGCTGCAAAACTAACTAATTAGCAAAACATAAGTAACATTAAGAAGATGAATTCAGGCGACTAGTGCACAGCCCTAAAGAAAATGTGCACAAGTATAAAAGGAAAGAGATTTAAGAACACACATAGCAATGTAGTGGAAAAGCAAGGTTTAAAGGGAAAAAAAACCCAGCAGAAACAGGTAATTTCCTCACTACTGTCCTCTGGCTGGAAGGGAACTATTGACATCACTGCAATAAAGTCAATTTGCCATACCACTTCCAAACGTAGTAGAATGAGCATTATAGTCATTATTAGAATATACACAATGTTCTACCACCGATCTGCAAGGTTTAACTAAACTAACAAACCAACCTCCCCTCCTTTTGAAGTACTTTAAGGAACACTAAACTCCCAAAATGACCCTTGCTAAGTGCCTATTTTTGACATGTGTGTGCACGAGAATGAGGGGAGCGCACAGGCGTGAGTGGGTCTGACAGGAGAGACACCAGCGTCGCAGAATTGCTGTTTGGTAAGTAGTGAGCTCTCCACTTAGGGGCCAATACAATTTTTTTTTGATTAAGCAATGTGTAAGAAATAGTGTTCCTTTATATTTAATGTAAAATGTTTTATATAATTTAATATGCCAAGATTCTATTTATAAGACAATACATCTGTGGAAGGCAGGATACTGCATTCCCATAATAATTAGTTCATACACAGGTGTAAATTAAGGTTGGTTCCTGGACTGGGCACATAAATAGGATATGAACAATCGGTTAGCCAGTTTTCATTTGCATACTGTGTATCACAGAAACATCCTGTCTGTCGGAATCAGATGAGAGACACCTGTCCATGTTTTACTGGGGGGAAGAATAGATGGGAAATGGGATATAAACTGGGGTAAAAGCCAGAAAAGTAGGAAGATCTCTTGGAGTAGGGGATTGTCTCATATTAGAATTGGAGAATTGTTTTGGACTATAGGGAGCTCTCTTTGGACTAGGAGAAGCCTACTTGGACTACTGAGAGACTGAGGACACAGACTGGAGATTGGACAGGGTGGATGCCATGCCAGAAGGATGTCATGTGGGATCTGATGGATACAAGACAACAGCAAGGCTAACATTGAAGTATACATTCTGTGGTAACTAATGTAGTCTACATGTAATCATGTGTCATGTATATATTGTAATATAGTGTATATGTTTTATGTTTAAAAAAGATTTGTTTTATTGTAACGGTAACTTTATTAAGTAAACTATATTCATTTTTCATACATTTATCAGTGTGGTTTCTACAGATTTATATGTTTATATCTTAGAAATATAGAGATATAAATCTTACAAATGGTTATTTTGGGTGTGACCTCACCCCAGAGAGTACATTAGACTGCACAGGGTGTTTACCCGAAGTCCTCCCCAGTCTGCTCCTGTCTTTCCTTCTCCGCTGGGCAACAAGCTCTGCAAAAACCAATTTCTCCCATAGGCAGCACAAACTAGTCTTTGCAGAACTCCTATTCCCACTGGGTGGCCCATCTGTGTAGTAAAGAGGAAGGCTGGATTATATCAGAGAATAGCATTTTGTGTGAGTGTTATTGCCAAAAAAGTTTGTACTTATCCCTTGGTACATTAAAAAGGTGGGTGAAATGTTTTGATTCCCCTTTAATAAGACCTCAAATATATTGCAATAATACTTTTGTATGTCTGGTGGGAGAAATTCATACAAAGAATAAACAGATTTCTACTGTGAAGTATAAATCTGTCCAACTGGTGTAAAATTAACCACAAATCCTAGCATATGTGGTTAATATGGATAAATATCTACCTTATCGTATTGCACCTTACTCTCCGCCTGGTATGTTGTTGGTGCAGTTGAGTAGTATGTAGGTGGCGCTTGCACATAGGCACTGTAACCTCCAAAAGCCAAAGTAGAAGAAGTCTATAAAAAGCAATACAAGTCTGACATGCCATGAAACCGTAAACCAGTAATAGGAAATTACATTTAACACTCAAAGCGTGTTTCTTGCTTTACCAAACAATAGTTAATTGTTTGGTAAAAAGAAATGGTTGCTAATGTTTATCTTTGTGATGAAAACAGTGATTCTGAGGATGAAATAAGCAAATTTAAATATAGTGGAGAACTTGCTCACAAAAAATAATCAACCATAACTTAAATTCTCATTCCCTATTATAAATCTTTCATAATCAGAAAATTGTGGTGTTGGCCCTGTCTTGATCAGTTAAAGGGTATGTCCACCCTTTCAAAAAATTTGACATAAAGCAGGGCTTCCCCCCCCAGCCCCAACCACTATAATAAAATCATTAGAAACTCCCCCGATCTTTACTTACCTTACCTCTTTCCTCCACCGCATTCTCCCTGCCCTCTGCTTGCATGGAACTGCAAGCAGGGGGCGGGACAAGCAGCCGCTTCTGTGATTGGCTGAAAGGCAGCCAATCACGGACGCGGCTGCCGGCTGCTTAGAACACCGAGGGAAAGAGGTAAGGTAAGTAGAGTTAGGGGAGCCTCTGATAATTTTATTATAGCGGTTGGGGCTAGGGGGGGAAGGAATAACAGGCAGCAAAGGGGTTTCACGCTAGGGGGTGGGAGACCAAAACGGGAGGGAGAGGGCTCTTCTGCGCATGGCAAAATTCTCCCAGAGGAGAGACAGGAGGCAGAGTCCTATATGGACTCTGCAGTACACCTGGTGGGCAGTTTTTTGGACTTTGCAGGGGGATTCCCGGAGAACCATTTGGAGCTGGGATGTAAGGTAAGGATTTTACTACACTACACAGTGGGGCCAGTAGTGGGGGGAATTATAGGTTAGGGGGTGGACATGCCCTTTAAAGAAATAGCAAAGAATATTTAATAATAATTAGAGATGTCCGAACTTCGCAAAATCCGGTCCGCTCTGGGATCCGTGAATTTTTGAAAAAATTTGAAAATCTGCGGGCTGACCCATTAAAATGAAAAATTCTTTGAAAATATGTGAAATCCTCGTAATTTCGAAAATTTTCGAAAATACATATTTTCATGCATTTTCGAAAATACGTGAAATCCTCGTAATTTCAAAAATTTTCGAAAATACGTTTTCCCGTGCATTTTCGAAAATACGAGAAATCCTCCTAATTTCGAAAATTTTCGAAAACGCGGTTCGGAAAAGTTCGGAAGGCGAAAACATGGAAAATCTGCAATATCCGCCGTTCGCGAATGAGGGAAATCCGCCGCGGATCCGGGTTCGGATCCGCGAACCGGGCCATCACTAATAATAATGTTAATAAATGCAGGTACAATTTATTTTAATAAAGCTTTTTAAGCAACAAACCATTGATTAGCTTTCTGGGATCTGTTTTACTTCTTTAAACATGGTATTTACCTATAGACAATTTAATTTGCAACAAACGATTTATACAAAATACAAGAATTGAAATAAATATTCCTGATAAAGCAAGCTTTATGTTTACCGCTTGTTCTTCACTCTGATCAACATGAGCATTGCTGTAAGCAGAATATTGATCATACCATTGCTGAAGGGCTTCCTACAACAACAACAAAAAGTAATTCTTGAAAAAGATCAACACCTAACTTTACGTAAATGTAGACCATGGCTTTGCAGCCATTACCTGCGAATAATCTCCATACTGTTGGCTATAGCTTAAGTAGTTTTCCAGCCCAGGCTGCAAAGCAGTTTCTCGGGTTGTTGAGCTATCCATGACATGCTGATGAATGTTCCTTAAACCCAGGCCTGGAAAACACATATTTTATCCAGTAAGGAGGACATTTAATCAGAACACTTCTTCCTGAAGACGGCATTACTTAAGCACAATTTTACTTTTTGTCATTTTACCTGCTAGTGAAGAACCAGCTAACACACTTGCCAAATTCAGATAAGGATTCACACTAAGTCTTATATCCCTCGGGGGCTCTCCCAAAAGTGACGTCTGTGTACTGGACTTATTCTGTAACATATTATTTAAATATTTATACGCAAATTAAATAATTTTACGATAAGAAAGTTTTTAATTCTGTCACTCAACTGACCAAGATAGAAAATAACCAATTCATATCTGAAATACAAAAAACACAGTTACAGAAACTGACAGATCGTTTCACAGTTTTGGCAGGCTTTTTTAAGCTATCCAGATGCTGTAAACTGTAACAATGTCAATGCAGACATCAGCGCTAAATCTGCCAACTTCCTGAAAGCTTTAATTTGTATAATTAAATTAAAATGGGTATGTATGCTGCTTGAAGGACCATACGGTACTGGCCTACGCAGCAAATAACTGTACAAACGGAATCTATTTTGACACTATTTTGAACCTTAAAGATTCTTTACAAAGTAAGCAAAAATTTATATTTTCATGCAAATACAGAGCAAGACCTTGAGACCTACTTAAACCATCTCTTCCCTGTGCATGCCAGGGTCCTCAGGAAAGACAAAAAAGTAGCAGGCACTGGATTAGACACAGATAGCTCCTACTCTCCACTTTTCTGACTTTAAACATTCACAGCAATATCATTTCTCACAGGCTGCAGCCAGTAAAGTGATCTAGGGCTCATTTTAAAGGAAACACTGACTGCTTTTATTTAACCCTAACTTATTTGGAGATCCCAATAGCTCTTAGGACTGTACCTAATCATAATCATTAAGGCTGTGGCCCCCACTAGCAGCACACGGAAACAAGCACGATCACAATGCTGCACGATAGTGTAAAATTACCAGAAGCGTGCACAATCTGACCATATGCGAAAAGGACCAAAAAGGGTGATTGCATGTGCTCTAATAGCACATGTGCATGTAGGGGGATTCTCCAATGGGCTACCACAGGCACATAGGCCGTCATATCTACTGAGCTTTAAAAAAGGTAAGGAAAAGCACTACCCATTGAGCCAATCCTAAACTATTAACAAGGTGGGGCAAGATGGGAACCTTTGGAGACAAAACCATGGGGTGAGGACCTAGAAGTACATCTGCTCTAGAAAAATAAAGATTATTGTGCATGAGTAGCATGGAGCATAGAACCATAAACTTGCCTTAGAAAGAGGGTAGGTCACAGAAAGTCAGATGGCACTTATGGACCATAAGAAAATAGCAAGTGAAACAGGCAAGATAATTAGTAAACCTAAAAAAAAAAAAAAAAACCTAAAAAAAATTCCAACTTCTATTATTAAGCCTTTATCTTGTCTATTGAAAACTGTAGGTTTTTAAAAATGTCCTGAAGTTTCTTTTAGGATATAACATAGAACACAACTGTAATTATACAGTCCATTAGAAGCTTCTTACCACTATGGAAGGCTCAGCACTGGAAGATTGGCTTTGTGACTGATTCTGTCCTGCAATTACTGTGCCAGACTGCTGTATATAAGATGGAGTTCCTGACCCTTCAGGTAAAGCTAATAATGCAGAATGTTTATCCTGCGTCAGGCAAGACAGAACAGAGCTCAGTTGCTGGTTGTGGTAAAATGACATCAAGCCTACAAAAACCCAAAACACAAATTATCAAGTGTGGTTCAATAAAACAATGCAAAAAGATTTATGTTGGCTTAGAGCAGTTGACTGGGTTAGTTCCAGGATTACATGTTCAAGGTTGCATTTTTTTAGCCGATCTATAAAACTTTTTTGTACCTGTCAAACTAGGCAACAGAGCTTAATAGAGGTGAAACCATAAATAACTGGTGAATACAATTATAATAGAGCTTTTCTGTAAACGTGGAAAGGCAGATGGGAGCGAATTGAAAAGCCATTTACAATCGGTGAAATAAAGATTTTGAACGGTAGAAACATTTTAACAATGCAGCTGCTAGCTCCCTCTTTCATTTCATTTAAAACAAATGATGCAGCAAGCGGAGAAATACAGGAGAGTTTCGATCACCCCAGAAAATATTGTTTGAATGCTTGCCTTTTCTCCATTAATAGCATGATATACATACTGGATATAGATCGCCTACAAAGCCCGAACCACAAAGAGTGGTCTGAAAAAAGACCCCTTATACAGGCACAACCCCTTGAGAGTCCACAGAAAAATCACGGATCGCTTGGTTAGAATCCAATCAAGTGTCAATTTATTAAAGCAATATAGAGCTAAAGTGCACATGCATAATATAAATATAATGTTCAATGCATCATATAATAAATAATCAATCCTAAAAGACACACAATAACAAACGTTCAGGCATCGCTGACCATTCATAGAAATAAAGTGCTGTACTGGGCCCTTGTCACTGAAATCCCAATGTTCAACCTACAACACGGATTCACTCGAGGTTCGAAACAAACAGCTTTGACATCAAATGTACCATCTGGACAGTATCAATAAAGAATGTCACAGTTTCTCTTGCAGTGCAACAATGTAACACAGTTGCTCAATACTTATATACAATATATAATATATAAGTGGCCTGGATTATAATGGGAGCAACAGTGGATTATATCCTTATAAAAATCACTCAACTACGTAGTTGAGTGATTTTTATATGAATATTCACCACTGCTGCTCCCCATTCATGTGCCGTCCTCCTTCTGCTTTATCCAGCCCGTTCCCAGTCAAACCCTGCAATTAAAAAACATCACTATAACACACAGACATTTACTGGTCATAAATTCCTTATCTGAATCCTTCGTTTAAAATCCGTTTCACCCGGTAACTTGTTAAAACCTTTCAGCCGTGACACAAACTCCTGCAGCCCTCCGGATGACGTTAAGCAGAGCATGTCCGCATACTGACAACTTCCTCCCCTGCACGCTCTGCTTAATCATCCAGAGGGCTGCAGGAGTTTGTGTCACGGCTGAAAGGTTTGAACAAGTTACCGGGTGAGAGGGATTTTAAAAGAAGGATTCAGATAAGGAATTTATGACCAGTAAATGTCTGTGTGTTACAGTGATGTTTATTATTGCAGGGTTTTACAGGGAAACTGATTTTTTAAAGGGGAAGGAGGACAGAATGAAAACGGAGCCAGGAATTCCTGAGAAAAGGCTGAAGAGGATTTCTACTAACAAGTCAATCTGGTATGTATTAATTAATCTATTTTATTTCAGGGGGTTACTGTGTATTTAGTTTAATTATTTAGTAAAGGGAGAAAGGATAGTTAGGGATTTAGTAAAGGGACTAGCCATCAAATAACATTTTTTTAAACTTATATATTATAAAAAATAATACGCCCCATTACAGTGTAATATAAGATTTATAAAGTCCCCTCAGAGTTCACTGTCCTGTATAAAAGCACGAGACCTTCGGTCTCGTGCTTTTATATGGCCAGGGAACTCCTCGGTGACTTTATATCCTTATATTACACTGTAAGGGGCGTATTATCCCTTATATAAGAATCCATGTGGATGTTAAAACAAATTATCCCTTGGGTTAGGTAAGTATCTGTATAACAACCGGACAGTTTTCAAATGGCTGGGGCGGCTCCAACTCTGAAATGTATCGATAGTCAGTAACACTCGTTTAATAAACTTTCACCGGCAACCCGGGACTTACGTGCGCTGCAGGCCTTGCACCCTCTTCACCCGGGCGTCTCCAATCAAGGCTGGTCAAATGCAGACACACCGCTGACCAGTTGTTTTTGGTAAGGATGATGTCAAAGCTGTTTATGTTCCGTACCTCCAGTGAATCTGTGTTGTAGGTTGACTTTGGGAACATTGGGATTTCAACGAGGTCCCAGAACACAATAACGCCTGAACGTTCGTTATTGTGTGTGTTTTAGGATTGGTTATTTATTTTATGATGCATTGAACACTGTATTTATATTATGCATGTGCACTTTAGCTCTATAGTGCTTTAATAAATTGACGCTTGATGGGATTCTAACCCAATTCTATTGACTCTCAAGGTGTTGTGCCTGTGTATAAGGGGTCTTTTTTCAGACCACTCTTTGTGGTTCGGGCTTTGTAGGCGATACATATTGTTTTTTCCCTTTAGGCACCGCTATACAGTGGTTGGCAAAAGTATTTGGCCCCCTTGAATTTTTCCACATTTTGTCACATTACTGCCACAAACAATCAATTTTATTGGAATTCCATGTGAAAGACCAATACAAAGTGGTGTACACGTGAGAAGTGGAACGAAAATCATACATGATTCCAAACATTTTTAACAAATCAATAACTGCAAAGTGGGGTGTGCGTAATTATTCAGCCCCCTTTGGTCTGAGTGCAGTCAATTGCCCATAGACATTGCCTGATGAGTGCTAATGACTAAATAGTGTGCACCTGTGTGTAATCTAATGTCAGTACAAATACAGCTGCTCTGTGACGGCCTCAGAGGTTGTCCAAGAGAATCTTGGAAGCAACAACACCATGAAGTCCAAAGAACACACCAGACAGGTCAGGGATAAAGTTATTGAGAAATTTAAAGCAGGCTTAGGCTACAAAAAGATTTCCAAAGCCTTGAACATCCCACGGAGCACTGTTCAAGCAATCAATCATTCAGAGTATGGCACAACTGTAAACCTACCAAGACAAGGCTGTCCTCACTCACAGACCGAACAAGGAGAGCGCTGATCAGAAATGTAGTCAAGAGGCCCATGGACGAGCTGCAGAGATCTACAGCTCAGGTGGGGGAATCTGTCCATAGGACAACTATAGTTGTGCACTGCACAAAGTTGCCCTTTATGAAGAGTGGCAAGAAGAAAGCCATTGTTAACAGAAAGCATAAGAAGTCCCGTTTGCAGTTTGCCACAAGCCATGTGGGGGACCAGCAAAACATGTGAAGAAGGTGCTCCGGTCAGATGAGACCAAAATGGAACTTTTTGGACAAAATGCAAAACGCTATTGTGGGCAAAAACTAACACTGCACATACACTCAGAACACACCATCCCCACTATCAAATATGGTGGGTCAGCATCATCCTCTGGGGGTGCTTCTCTTCAGCAGGGACAGGAAGCTGGTCAGAGTTGATGGGAAGATGGATGGAGCCAAATACAGGCAGATCTTGGAAGAAAACCTCTTGGAGTCAGCAAAAGACTTGAGACTGGGGTGGAGGTTCACCTTCCAGCAGGACAATGACCCTAAACAAAGCCAGGGCAACAATGGAATGGTTTAAAAAAACAACATATCCATGTCTAGAATGGCCCAGTCAAAGTCCAGATCTAAATCCAATCGAGAATCTGTGGCAAGATCTGAAAACTGCTGTTCACAAACGCTGCCCATCTAATCTGACTGAGCTGGAGCTGTTTTGCAAAGAAGAATGGGCAGGATTTCAGTCTCTAGATGTGCAAAGCTGGTAGAGACATACCCTAAAAGACTGACAGCTGTAATTGCAGCAAAAGGTGGTTCTACAAAGTATTGACTCAGGGGGCTGAAATTACGCACACCCCCCACTTGCAAGTTATTGATTTGTTAAAAATGTTAAGAATCATGTATGATTTTCGTTCCACTTCTCATTTCTCATGTTCTCACCACGTTGTATTGGTCTTTCATGTGGAATTCCAATAAAATTGATTCATGTTTGTGGCAGTAATGTGACAAAATGTGGAAAACTTCAAGGGGGCCGAATACTTTTGCCAACCACTGTATATCTAGCTATCCCCAGTCCAGTTATTTAACATGGTCTGTGCTCTCTCACCATTGTTTTAATATACATACTGGATGGCTGTGATAGACAAACTTTTAGAGATATTTGATTTGTACAATATGGAAAAATTAAACCAATTACATCTCAGCTTTGACAGTTTGAATTTAGCAATAACCAATTCAGCAATAAAAATACATTCTGCGGAAAATCACATTCTCCTTTAAATGAATATATCTCTGTAAGCGATTTTCAAAAATGAGGATTTCTATGAAGAGTTTTAAAACCAAATTACTTTTTGGTACATCTCGTTGCGAAGCTTCTACCGATCCCAACTGTGCTTGGCCAATTGCTGTCTGTAACACCGAGACTGGAGCTTCTCCGAGAAGGCCAGGTTTCTATAGTAAAAGCAACATTACTTAAGGATATACAGACCGCTGCTACATTCACGACAACTAGGTCCCTATTTATATCTTGGTGACAACTGACTTTTACTGAAGAATATCATAATCTACTTATATAACTATGTTTAAATAAAACAATAATGCTCAGTTTAAGGGACAAATGCTCAGGCACACAATTCAGCAGTCTTGTGCACACAGTTTAAGTGGTGCACACACAAACATCATTCTGTATGTGCACAGATAATATATAGCTCGGCACACAACAAACATTATATGAGAGGAAACATTTTGTAAAAATAAATACTTTGATTTCTCTATTAAAAAATAAATTAAATAACTAACACTTAAAGGTCCTAATACACTGATTTATTCAGCAGTTTCTGGTCTGTAAGTCAGGTAAATAGTGTGTCAGTTGTATTTCTATGTAATAACTAATCTAATATACGTAGTATTGAGAGCCTTGCAATTGCTGCCTTCTCTCCTAGCTTGTGAGGAATTCTCCACCTACTTTATATCTCCCAGTGCTAACTGGAGGAGGAGGAGGGTTAAGTGAAACTAATTTCTTTCCATTAATACAAAGCCAGAAAAACATTTATTTACAGAAAAGCCTGTCACGTATTTATAAACCCCCTCCTTAACATGTGAATACAAGCTTGCTAAAAATTTTTTTACTGAGGCTGATGAAGAGGAGTGGCTTAAGAGGAAATTACTGGACTGATTTTGTCAACGCACTGCTGGATCATTGTATAAGAATTTCATGTAAAATCATGAAAAAAAATCATGAAAATTATGCAAATATTTATTTTAAGTGAAAAGAAAGCAGACGACTCCTTCCAATGTCGGGTAAAACGGTACGGGATGGTAGAGAAGCACAGGTAGTGTCTCCTGCTTTGTGTTGTAAATATTTATTTTAGCCTTAAGTCCTCTTTTAAAGGCAAAATAAATCGTTTTCAATTAAAAAATGTAAGAGGACAACTTCACCCTCATAATAACATCTTTTAGAAAGAATGGCCTCTTAAAAATATGTTTATATCCTACTTTGTCCTCTGAAATTCCTTACTTTATGCCTGCTGTGATTCTGGATGCCTCATGGAAACTGAGCCATTTAGAAACCTGTACTGAGCCTGGGTATGCTCAGAAGAGGCAGACAGTTTTGGATTTGACCGTTGACATCACAGCCAATGACTGAATATTAATCCCCTGACAGTTGCTAACCAGAAGAACAGTCAATCTTTTCAAAGTCATCCAATTATTGATGGGGCCCAAAATTAGAACAGTGATAATTCGCAAGTCACATACTTACACAATTATTTGACTGAGAACTTTTTAAAGGTAAAAGTTGCTTTTGTGCCATTTGTAAATGTGAATAGTTCTGAAGGAGGGCATTACCTCCCATACTTTGCTTCTGTGAAAAGAAAAAAAAAATTAATATGTGCTCAATAAGTAGAGCAAGCTATGACACTTTAAAGGATGTGTCCAACCTTAAAACAAAAAACTGGTGTCCGTTATTTTCCCACAACCGCAACTGCTATTTTTACCTAAATTTATTTACTTATTTATGTTTAAAATGTTACAAAAGTGAGTACACCATCACATTTTTGTTGAGATATTGTGTTTTGATGTTTTGATAACATTACCATTGAACCATTTAGTTTCTCAAGGACAAGGAAGGATACAGTTTAAATACATCCCCTTTTGCTTCTACCATTCAAAAGTAGCCCCAATCACATAAGACATTTTGGAGTAACTACAATTTAGTCCAGTGGTCTGGAACACAAAGTAATGTTGGCAGGCATGATGGGAACAGAAGCACACTTTTTCTAAGCCAAGTCAGTTCAGAATGCCATATTGCACAACACAACCAAAAGACCAGTGAATATGGTCACTAGTAAAAATGTACAATGGAAAGCCTAATAATGCTAGTAGGGATTTGCCTCTGCCAAACCACACAGGCTTCCAGGTTTCATAATGGGGGAAGCTGGATTAAAGCTGGGTACACACGATTAGATATTTCGGTCCGATCGACCGATAGTTCAGTGTATCGGTCGATCGGACCGAAATTATCGAATCCGAATGTGCCCATGTCCGATCGACTGTTCGTCCGAATCGGACTAAAGGACGATCGGACAGGGTGGAAAACCTCGTCCGATCGTGCGGTCCTCTATGGACCGCACGATCGGTCATGGTGACTATTGGACGCGGCTACTTTTGCTGCGACCGACAGTCCTTCCTCCTGGCCGACCGTTCGAAAGTATCAAACGGTCGGTCAGGAGGAAAAATCGCTAGGTGTGTACCTAGCTTAAGAGAAGGGTGTGAATGACTTTTCGCAGCTAATCTGAATGGTGACACTGTCCAAGAGAGACCGTTTTTCAGACCCAGTTGTCTAGCAATTAAAATTTGTCCCTTGTCAAAGCCTCACAAATACCCATTTTTTGTTTTTAAGGTTTTAGTTAATAACATCTTTTAGGTTAATAACAAGGTCACTGGTTACCACAGAAAATTCTGTAATTTAAAAAAAACACAGCAAATTAACCAGCATAGCAACTAAAAGTCTGTATATTTTAAGAAATGTAACAATGTTGAAACTTTTTTTTTTTTAAATAAATAACAGAATTCTTTAACTATGGACTAAAAATGCCATAAAAACAACAAAACAAACAAATGAAAAACAAATGTTCCAAGTGGCGTTCTCTATGCAATCTCAGCACATATTTATGTTGTAGGTTATAATTATTACTATTTGGTAAACTCTGGATTATCAAACCTGAAGAGGCTACAAAGCATGTTTCAGTGTTAGCTATAAGCATTTATTTACCTGATGCAACTGGTTAAGCTGTAGTAAAGCTTGGCTGACAGTGTGAGTAACAAAGGAAGTGCGTCCAGAAGATGAACCTATAAAAGCAAACAGTGTTGTTAAAGTGCTTGATACCCCTTTTTTAACAAGTATAGGAGACAATTTGCTACACTAGTTTTAGCACTAAATTTCATGGAGATAACAAATTGCATGTTACTTATACTACATAATAGGCTCAAATTAAAACAGGAACACCAGTGGAATATTTTCTTATAATAATCACTCTGCTATGTCACAGAGTTATCATTTTAAGAAAATATTCCACTAACGCTCCCATCTGACCAACTAACCATGATTTACCTCAGGTCAACCAGAATTAATCTTTTAATAAGATAGTTTTTACCCGAGATGCAGCATGCGCCATGCTCCCTCTATCTGCTTCCAGGGTACAAACTGTTCCGGAGTTATTGAGGATTACTGTAATCATGGTCAACCTGAGGTTGGTGACAGCAGTTAATTTAGAACGATTTTTCTTTACTGCTCTGGTCTCTAAGTACATTTATTACTTTATATATTTTGTATTCTACCTAATACAAGTCAATACTATACTTTATACAAATTTACTTATAGTCATTTAGATAGTAATAGTAATAGTGAGAAATTACACACGCACACCCATATACACCTTTCCTATATTTAATATTAAATATATTATTTACCCCCCCCCTCATTGGTAAGTCCTAAAAACTCAATATATTCTCCTATGAACATATAAATACCCTTAAACAATAGGAGGGATTACACTGAGGGGTGAATTTTCCCTTACACTGTACATTTTTCTTAAATTTTATAATGGGAACCACAGTGGAATATATTCCTATAATACCCACTTTGTAGCAGAGTGTCACTGTTACTCCCAGTGCGTTGGATGAACATAGCAACGCAGCGGGCAGAGCACTTTCTGCATTTTAAGTGTGGGAAGGTGCACAAACGGTCAGTAGAAGGGATGAGAGCTGGAAACATTGGTTAAATGCAGTTATCTCTGAGATCCTCATACATTTCTCTGCTCTGTCAGACAAAGTAAAATCCTGAAAATCTATACTAGACACTGCTGTGCTGCTATAACTCTGACCGACACACAGAGTCTAGGCAGGAGTTTGAAGGAAGCCAAGAGCACATGTATAAAGGTTCCCGATCCTTTATACAGACAGTATGCCAGCTAACTCTCCCCTCCCCCAGGCATGCTTAAACATTAAACAGAGAAGCAGTGTCTCCCAATTTCCCAAACCTGCTGACATTCTCATAACTGCTCCTCAAAGCAGTCTTTATGTGCACTGCAGGTCCAAGTCTCAGTAAGGAGGAGGTTCTCAGTGTGCCCATGTTCCACTGCAGTGAGTTCCTTCCTAGCACCCTACCAATTCTACCAGCCGAGCAGTCAGTCAGGTGTCAGTAAAGTTTTTATTAAAAAAAAAAAAAACAGCATTTCCGTTTTTTAAAAAAACTTTATTTAAACCTGATAATTCCCGATCTGTACAAGACCGGTACTATGGGGGGACATGATAGAGCCTGCATACCTCCCAACATTTGAAAACATAAAAGCGCGACATCAAAGGGAAGTGCGGCAAATTTGTCCACACTCACTTTTCTTAGGCAACACCCAGTTTCCACAGGTTACAACTAATTTAAAGATTCCCCCCCCCCCCCCCCAAAAAAAGAGGAAACCTTTTAAAATTTGCATACTCCACCACCCAGTATGCCATTACCAGTGTTTGTCTGTATCAATTTTTATAGCCTGGTCTGTATCTATATATTTCTGTCTGTCTACCTACTTATCTGTCTATTTGTCAATCTGTATCTTTCTATCTACCTGTCTATCCAACTATCTCTTTCTGTCTACTTACCCACCTGTCTACCTTCCTGTCTATCCATCTGTCTGTATCAATCTATAGTTCTATCTATGCCACACACACACACAAACATGCACTGACAGACACACACATACATGGCTGACATACTGAGACACCCACACCGACATACACACTGACATATATATGCACTGATATACTGACACACATGCATTGATATACTAACATACACATATGCACTGATACACACACTAACACACAATGTCTCGTCCTCAGCATCCCAGACAGCCCCCTAGGTCCAACATCCGATATGTGTAAATTATGGGTAATGTGTACCAAGACAGCAGTAACAGGCACTGCAATTTCCTGACTGACCCTTACTAGTAACTAGTACAGACTCTGTAAGGGAAGGGTTAATAGGTTTAGAGTGCTGTGCCGGTTACTGAAGACAAACCGCAAATGGATAGTTTTTAGCTTTAACTTTTTAGCAGATAACAGTACAAAGCCAGGACATTGCGGAAACATTGCGGTGTGCAGGAAGACCGGGTAAAGCCCTGTAAAATGGGATAACAGGTCCATGGAAGGCAGGGGATTTGGAAAACTTTTTTTTTTAAAATGGGAAAAAAAAATCTGTGGTGGGGGCCCGGGGAAATTGCCCCTTTTGCCCAATGGTTAATTTGGCCATGCATATAGTATCAGTAATGCAGACTTGTTAAAGGGCATACCGTTCCCATCTCCCCTAGATTGTTATAGTTACTTATCCCCCCCTTGGCCCATGAAGTCCATAATACTTCTTTTTGGTACTCAGAGAGCTTTTACAGAGGAGTTGCACAGGAGAGAGTAGGCATGTCCAGATGCAGAGTCAGTGACTGACAAACTCCAGCTTTTTTTTCAGACTGCATCAGTGTTAAATGTTGGCTTTCTTGTGACAGAA
This sequence comes from Hymenochirus boettgeri, assembly GCA_019447015.1. Taxonomy (NCBI): domain Eukaryota; kingdom Metazoa; phylum Chordata; class Amphibia; order Anura; family Pipidae; genus Hymenochirus; species Hymenochirus boettgeri. The sequence goes on from CM033472.1 coordinate 146,282,587, forward strand.
AAATGTAAGCATTATGGGCTTCAGGGACTGATAGGAGGTAAATAGTTTAAAGGTTTATAGGGTTTGGGAGCGTGTGGAAGGTACTGTAAGTATTGATTTTCGATTTGTGGGTGAATTACAATGGGATCATGAAATAGGTTTGTAGTTTCTGACTATGCAGCAAGAGCCTAAAAAGTTAATTGAGATAAAAAGTGTTAAAATGCTACTCTCCACAATGTAAACATTGAAGACCTGTCAAACTGTTGGTCATAGTATAAATAAAGAAACAATGTGTTGCCTGGCAAAGAACTGGCACAGTGAGAATTATACAGTTAATTTCTGTGCACTGGCAGCCTTTGTGGTAGATTTACTTTTATTATCTTACCGTGCTTTGTTGATCGCCCTTGTTGTTGAGGCTGTAGTAGCATTTGTAGCATTGCTGGATTATTAAGACTTTGCACAATTTGTACTGGGTTAGGTTCTGGAAGCAGTCCCTTCCTATTATTCTGAAGCTGAAGATAAAGTTAATAGTTAATGCAGCTTCAGAATTCTTAAGTAGCACAGAAAAATATGTTCATTGATATTCTTTAAATAAAATGTCCACTCCCCAAACAAACTTTTGTATTTAGCCTTATTGCCCCCAAAACGCTAAAATGTGCCTAAATCTACTTGCCAGCCCTTGTTCTCTCAGCTGTTTTCTGCCTGACTTCCGTGCCCAGAAGCTGCAGAAGGGGCAGGACCAGCAGGGACACCAGTCATTGGCTGAGAGGAGATATTTCAGCCAATTACACACTACTGCCTGTATAGCCTGCTGAGAAAAGAACTGGTATAATCCTAAGATTAACATGCCTAACTGTAAAACCAGGGTACCTAACAAGAATAAAATGGCACATACTACTTTTCCTGGCAAGACATAAAAAATTCACATAAAGAGAAAAATGAAGACTTAAACTAGTTTGATTAAAAAAGAAAAAGGAGAGGCTGAATATATTTACCAATATTACTTACTGAATAAAGCAAAAAAAAGTTTGAGTTACTTCTAATAATGTACATTTATGTATAAAATGAGCATAAAATAAACAAGTTTTACCTTTAAATATAAGAATAGACAAATTTTTTTTTTTTAATTAGTGTGTTAGCCTGATTATTACCAAGTGACTTTGTAAGGAAACACCTTAAATCTGGGCAAATTGAGAAAGTTGTTCACTTTGAGAAGTAGACTATTGGAATAGCTAAGAGAAGCTGTGTGAATGTAATGTATGTATTTTATTTATTATATAGTGCTACATATCCCACAGAACTTTGCAATTATTTAACCCATTCACATCAGGCACTGCCCTGATGAACTTACAATACAATAATTTTTGCTCACATACAACCTGTTTGTTTTTATGATTGTGGGGGAAACCAGAGTGCTGGGAGGAAAGCTACGCAAGCACAATGAAAAAAATACAAGCGGGATCAGATTTTCTAAAGTGTGTATTAAAGGGCATGTCCACCCCCCAAATTATTTTTTTTAATAAGTCCCTTATTACTCACCCTCCCTAAACGCAGAGATGATTTTGCAAAAATTTGCTTCCATTCCCCGTTATCCATCTGTGTAATATTGCGGGCTGACTGCCCTGCGTGTGTCAATCATCCCTGTGCACGAGCCTTTGCTGCCTGAAATCTCACAGAGAAGCGTCACTGAGAGGGAGGGAGGTGAGGACCCTTCCCAATTCTGTGCATGCCTCAAACCTCTACAAGGTGAGGTAAAAGGTGGAAGCATTTCTGTCACTCTGAGCCTCCTAGTGCTCACTTTCTATAACTTTCTAAGTGTCATTTTGCACTGTACTATGTGCTCTACAGATTTGTAGTTTTTAGTATTGGGGGTGGACATGTCCTTTAACACATGTCTGGGCAAATACCAGAAGCCAGGTAGCAAATGGGACTAGAAGTTTAAAAGGTTTTCTATTAATGAATAAAGCAGGCCATACACTGTCAATCTTCAGAAGATTACAGCATAAAATCTGCTGAAGATGGAAACTAGGAAATGGGGGTTGACTGAATACTTTAATTGCCCACTCAATATTGCCTTCAATTTTTTTGCCAATTAGAATGATTTGATAAATATAAATTTTACCCGTGTATGACATGCTTAAGGAACACATACATTTAAACAAATGTCCCCAGTAAAACTTAACAGGGGGCTTGACAAACAAGCAAAGCAATATGGACATGTAACACCCCAGCTCCTGGGCAATCAGTCTGTTTCTAGGATCACATTAACAACTAGACTAAATTCTAAATTCTGTACTTTCCCTAGGAACATATGTACAAGAAAGGAGACTCCAAAACTCCTCAGCTGGACTGTTACCTCCAGCTCAGAATTCTCTTGAGTGGGCCAAGGAAGTACCTATCACCATGGCAATCACCAGCTCACTTTATTCTTAAAAACTAATACTGTTTCGCTTACCAGCTAGAAATTGTCTGGCATCATTTGCGGAACTCACACAGCTTGTGGAGAGAACAAATTATGTGGAAGGCCAGCTGGATAAGGTAGCTGAATATGTCAAACAGTTGGACACCATGCAGCCTGGCTTACATGCTGTCCAAAGCAGATGATTATACAACACAAAGATGTATAACTCATAACCTTAGCTACTATATTATATCTTTATCTATTATATATATATATATATATATATATATATTATATATTGGTACCGTATACTATAACGACAATGCTTTGTTAAATACCTCACAGGCTATTCCAGCTAGTGCCAAAGAATCCTGAAAGAGCCTGGATTGAGCACACTGGCCCTAGAGCACAACCAGACTACTACAACCGTTTAAAGAGATTCACTTTTATACAAGTAACAAGGTACTTTTTCAGTGACTTCCACTGACTCTCGCAAAGCATGCCAGTTAAAGCCATTACCTCCACTCTTAAAGGGCATGTCCACCCTTATGATAAACTTTTAGCATATAATAGAATACCTTCCCCCAGCCCCAACCACTATAAAATAATTTAAGAAAGTGCCCCGATGTTTACTTACCTTCCCTCTCTCCTCCGACGCCCGGCCGGCCTTCTGCTTGCAAGACACTGCAAGCAGGGGCGGGACTGGCAGCCGCTGTCCGGAATTGCTGAGAGGCAGCCAATCACGGATGCGGCTGCTGGCTTCTCAGAATACCGGGGGAGAGAGGGAAGTAGAGTTCGGGGGTCTTTCTTAAAATTATTTTTTAGCGGTTGGGGCTGGGGGAAGATATACTATTATATGGGCAAGGGGTTTTATGGGAGGGGAAGAAGGAGACCAGATAGGAGGCAGAGTCCTATATGGACTGCTATCCTCTTGGTGGGCAGTTTTTGGGACTTTCGGGGGGGACTACAGGGGACCCATATGGAGCTGGGATGTGAGGTAAGGATTTTATTACACTACATGGTAGGGCTATTAGTGGGGGGGATTATAGTTTTGGGGGTGGACATGCACTTTAAATGACAATCTAAATGGGAATTCTCATTTCACCTTATAGTGCATCGACTGGTCAACAGTTCTCAACCAGGACTGCTCAGGAAGCTACATGGCTTCTCAAAAAGTAGGATTAACTAGTTCCAAAGGGAAGCTGAAACCTCTTAAAACCTTTACTTACCTTGCATGGCTATATATTTGTTGTTTTTCTTTTGCAATATTGTAAGCATTATCTCCATCTAGTGACTATGGATAAATGGAATGTCCACCTTCCAAACTAAAATTTAACCCACTACTTTACCCCACTGTGTAGTTTATAATTCCTTATCTTACATGTCTGCATCTTATGGATATCCTGCAGAGCTTGTCCAAAGTCCAGGAAACTGAAGAGTAATCTTCCTATCCAAAAGTTTTCCGCCTCCTCCCTGTCCTCTGATAGGATGGTGGGAAGCACATGGGGAGCTTTTCCCCCCCCCCCCCCTTTACTAGATAGATGCCCCCTGCCCAACCCTAACCGTTGAGTTATTTAAAAAAAAACTCTACTTACACACCTTTGTTCCCACGGCATCTCCAATGATGGCAGCCGTGCCTGTGATTGGCTGCCTCAGCCAATCACAGAAGCGACTGCCAGTCTGGCCCCCTGCTTGTAAGTTCCGGCAAGCAAGAGCTGGATCAGTACGCCGGAGGATCAGGGGGCTGTAACTAGTGTTTCAATAATTTTTTAAAGAAATATTTCTGCAGTTGGGGGTGGACAGGGGGGTACTACCATATAGCAAAAGTTAAGTCTTAGGGCGGACATGCCATTTAAGATATCTCTAAATGTTAAAGGCCTTCATACCCAAGCTAAAATATGTCTGCTATTAAAAGATTCTAGGGCACCCTCCTACTATTTTGGTAAGTTGTACTGCCCATATTTTTTAGTAAAACTTGCCCTTTACAGATACAGCATACATGTATATGCTCAGAGGGAAGATACATAATGTTACAGGGAAATATCCAAACAAATCAATTGATATGTAATTTATATGGACCTAATGCAGGGCAGATTAGGTTTCTTTTTAAGGTTATTTTGCAAGATAGCGGCTATCAATGCCCTATTAAAATTATTCAATGCATTTCAATGTTGCAATTCTGTAAGCAAGGCAATATGGCCCATCCTCTGCTAGCTAATCCGCTTAAGACTACGCTTTGGAGAGTTCTCAGAGGGTTATTAAAGGTGGCTAGGTGAGCCGCTTAGAAAATATAGCTTGAGTTTCAGCAATTTATTAAAAAATACATAATTGTATTCCCCCTCCAAGAAATACTAATACAAACCTGGCCAAAATGGAAGAAAATATATAGAATAATTAGAAATGCATAATTTAAACTAAGATTTTTTTTTTTAAATTACATTTTCCATGAAACTTTTCTTTTAAAGAGATATTTCTTTTTTTGATTTTCAACCCCTTTTGTTGAGGTATGCAACAAATAATAATGAACTAGAAATATCAAATTTTCGAAAATTTACAGATTTCCGGAAAAACTATTGATGTCGAATCCGGAATTTCAAAAGTAGCGTGTGTGTGAAGGAATGGACTCTATTTCAAAGTACTGGATATTAGTATGTGCTCCCCAGAACTTTTTCAGGTCCCAGAGCCATTTAAGTAAGTTACCATTGCTATTTTAACCTTATATTATCCAAACTTTCTAATTATTTGTCCCCACTGAGTTTAATGGGTCAGATTTAAAATTTTTGAACATTCAGAAGTTCGAAAATCCGAATTCGAACCAGATTTTTGGAAGTTCGGCCTTCTCTAGTGGGAGGTTTGGCAGTACTTGATCTTAAAACTTACTTTCATGCTATAACAGGGGTAAAAACAAATCACTTGTAATCACTCTTAAAATTAAAATTTCTTCCAATATACTAAATAAAAAGGTCTAAACAAAAAAGTTTTTTTATTTTTCCATTAAACCGCTTACATACAAAATAAATAAATAAATAAAATATATATATATATATATATATATTAAAAAAGTGCCATTATGAATGTAAAATAAAACAAATGTGTACATGATGTCTCATTTCATCACAGTGTCAGAATCTCAGTAAATACATACATCTCATTTTGAAAACGTGCTACTTACCATCCCTTGTGCTGCTATAAGTGCTGCTAAAGTACTTCTTCCTGGAGATCCTGGAGCACAGAATGATACCTGGATCTTCTTTCCATTCACAGAGGTACCATCCATTGAATTTCTCACCTCCTCAGCCTCCTCAGGTGTTTCATACTCAACCACTGCAAAGCCAATAAAACTATGACCTTCATCTTCAGCAATCTGAAAAGTAAATTGCAAAATTTACAGATGAGAATTTTTATTTGTACTGGAAACAAAAAAAACAAGATGCACCTGTGTGAAAGAATTTATTTGGTCACACTGTTTATTCACTTTCAATAATTTAAATAGAAAGACATTACAAAGCAAGTATGTAAATATATTTCAAGTAACAGAAAGAACACTGGAGACACAATTACCAACTGACAGGAGAAAACACAGCAGGAATATGCAATAAGCTGGACATACACTGGGCTGATCTATTTACTTCACGGTTGCTCCATCAAATGAATGAAACCTTAAGCTGGGTACACACCAACCAATCTTTGGGCCCGACCGTCATTTTTGTGTGTCGGACGATCAGCCTTAAATATTGTATGGTTCCTTGATGTGGCCGCGACAGATAATGAGAGGTAACCTGGCCAATCCAAGATAAGTCTTTTCTACTGGGTAATGGGCAGGCAGCTACTCATGGAGATCACAGTTTTCAGCAGTTTGGAGTTTAAAGAAAGCAGCTAAGCAATTGTGTAGTTTCCCATTGCACACTCTTTTCACTCACCTTTCTTTTCTATGTGTCATTGTTTATGTTGGTGTTATTGTGCAACATAGTCACCATTAAAGGGATATTGCAAAATGTCTACATTTTTGTTTACCATAAAAAACAAATTAATGTGAGATGTTAGACCCCAGTGTTACAGGGGAAGTTGGTGTGGTACGCTTTAAAGTGCATCATATCAACTTCCCATTTAGCATTGGGAAACATCACAATTTATTTTTTAGGGTAAATACAGAAACATAATTTACCCTAAAATTTGGACATTTATGCAATATGCCCATAATAGTAATTATGTTGCACACCAACAACCTCTACATTTAAAAGTACTGCAATTAACCAAAATGAATTATTGACTCACAATGTCCGCCAGAAAACACAATTCAGATGCTACACTCATATAAAATGTATGGTTGCAAAACAAAATGACACATGCAGAAGAAAAACACTGCTAATCCAGTTCTCTTTCCAGTCCAGTATAATTTAAAGCTAGCAGGGTGGTCTTACTATACTTTACTAGCCTCTATTGTTTCTAAGGTAAGGGAGCTATGTCTTATCTTCAACATAAGCCAGTGGTGGATCACACTCCTGGGTAAGTTTTCTATCTTCGTTCCTGGCTCTTGTTACATTATCTGAAGAATGGGAGGTAAGATTTAGCTCCTTCACCTCCCATTCTTCAATTAATGCAAAATCAGAATAGTTCACTTTCTGAGTGAACTAATCTTTTAACCACATCATACACTTTAGAATATTGCAGGTAACCATGTAAAATGGGAATAATGGTCTTTAAAGGGTATCTCCATCCTCTAAATTTTTTTATATAATTTAGGGCATCCCTTCCCACCCCCAACCGCTATGTTAGATTGCTAAAAAAAGAAGCAGAACTATACATACAGCCCCTCGCTCCTGCGGCACTCCGATCCGGCCCTCTGTTTGCCAGAACTTGCAAACAGGGTCCGGACCGGCAGCCGTGGTTGTGATTGACTGAGGGGCAGCCAATAACAAACAGCATAACAAACAGCTTAAGCACCAACTTAATAGCCAAATCCAGGAATATTTTCACTTCAAATGAGGGAACAGTCTTGGAACTTTCCACACTATGAGAAGCCCATAAGGCTGCAAAGCACGGCCATATTATCTCTGCTGTCACACATCTAAAATGCAATAATATAGCTTACATCCCCTTGGTAAAGGAGAACTCCAACTTGCGTAAAAGAGGCATTTTAATAAACCCTCTCAAACTTCCCTATGCACGATATTGGATTTCCGCATCAGAGATTTAACAATCCACAAAATCACAATTACTACTATGATAAAGGAAATAAGACAAACTCCCTCCTAGTCAGGCAACTTAATCATAAAAAATGGAATCCACTCCACAAAAAAAAAAAAAAACATCTCTCACACAGGTAATCTGTGGTACTCACATCCCAATTTTTACAAGAAGCTAGACTTCCAAAAGTTTCATCAGATCAGCTCTCTTCCCTAAACACCCCATTTACTATATCCGAACTAAAGGGTCACTATACTCACTGAACAACTTTACAATTTCTGAAACTACAATTTGAGACAAGTAAAATGGTGGTACTCACATATTTAGCTGTGCTTGCTATTAAATTATTTATGTTTAGTGAGTGCTCCTTATCCCCTCCCACCCTCCCTTACTCACTGCCTTCTTGTAGTGTCTGCCACACTTATAAATTCTGCACAGCCTCACCATGGACACTGCTCTGCTTACACATCCCCCCCTCCCTTCTCTGCTTTCTTTCTCTTCTGATTCTCTTAAATGTTGCAGAAAGTGTGATGGCAGGCAGGCAAAGAGGTTAGGCATGGGTAAATGCGGTGATCTCAAATGATGATTTCTCAGAATCTACAGCTCAGATTTAAAATCTGAAAATGAGTTTTGGGGCAGTGGGATCTTGCTGTATCTAAAAGGTACACTTTTTGAAAATTAAATTTTTTAGAGTAAAGATATCCTTTAAAAGCAGTCCTCAAGGAGACTCCATCCAAACAGTCACCAGGACCAGATGGGTACACATATGGCTACTAAAAAACCCTTCCGTAAAAAACACTGGCTTCTAAGCTACTCAAACTTTTTAACACTTTCTTAAATGGAGCCCTTATCCCCCAAACCATGACCCACTCCCATATAATAGTCATAAGGAAGCCAGGAAAGGATCCAAGCCACTGCTAAACCTACAGACCAATAGCTCTCCTAAATACGGATCTCAAATTATACCCCAAACAGACTCTCGTTTGCTGCCGGGGCTTATGCACCCAGACCAGGTTGGCTTTGTCCGCGATAGACAAGCAGGGGACATTACGCAATCTAATAGAAATATACTAAGCTGTAGTAATAAAGAAGCCTTGATCCTTAAGCCTCATACACACGTCCGATCATGGCATGACCCTGGCACACAAGTGTGACAAATGGACTTTTTGGGTGATAATCTGTTGTCTCATACACGTGTGATTATCATGCATTGGTGCCAAGATTGGACGTGTGTAAGAAGCTTTAGCCTTGATGCGGAAAAGGCATTCAATAGACTAAATTGGTATTTCCTACGTAATGTGCTGCAAGCTATATTAAATATTTACTCCTCTCCTCACGGCCTTGGTCCAGCTTCCACATGCCAAATCACATATATATTCAAAAAATCAATTTAATGGCACACGCAAAGACTGCTCACTGTCCCGATTATTATTTGTTCTATGTATGGAACCGCTGGTGGCTCAAACCAGACCCTGCCCTGAGATCAAAGTGAAATTCAAATATGGGGAATTCAAATTATCACTATATGCGGACAACGTCCTTTTTACCCTCACCTCACCCCAGTCATCCCTTACACATCTGCAATCACTGCTTACTCAGTTGGCTCCCTATCCAGATATAAAATAAACCAGAAACTTTACCAATAAACATACCTCAATAATCTGCAAAAACTTTACGATACTATGTAGCGCAAAACTTAATTTCTTTTCAATGGAGGTGTATGTGACGCACATTACCTGACCACAATGCAGTAAATATCAAAAAGTAATTACTCATTACAGGATCTTGGGCAGGTAAGGAACACCGGTGTGCATATTGCATCTCCCCCTAATTCTTTTTGTAGTAGTCTTTTCTGAACATTTTTTACCATCACTACTTTTTCCAGACAATAGAAATGTAGTCCCACCATGTATTTGCAAAACATGCTATGCCACTAGACTTCTTAGAAGACCTTTATTATAACCTGCCCTTATATATTGTATGCGTCCTTACATCCTTTATATTACACATACATTCCATCACCTAAGTGACCTGTGTGGTCTTGCATGTTATTAAATCTTGAATGACCCCTTCATCTTGGGAGACTTCCCTTTTCTCACTTATTCACCTGTATATTTTACATCACCACATTTATGATTCCCTTTTATATGCCTATCATTAATCGCCCCTAACCAATTTCTCAAACATTTAGGCCCTCATGAGTTGTACACAAACAACTTTTTTGCTAATATGTAGATAAAACCATATCAGTAAACCTATAAGAGGTTAGATAAGTACACACACGGATCCAACGGTATCGGGGCTTTATCGGCAGTGTGTGAAGTGTCTTTACCGAACGAGCATGCTACCATGCATGCTTTCAAACATCTTTCCTGTGTGGACCCAGCTGTAGAGAAGGGTGTCATGCAAACAAACAAAATAATCAAGCTAGATATTAATTTAGGTTTACTTCCTGCGTTTGATTTTTCATGCCTTAGCAAGGGCTAAATTAACCATAGGAGAGAACAGATTTATTCAGGATTTCAATGTTTTGTCCAGGGGCCTCCCAAAGACCTTGTTCAGTCACTGCCCCCAATAAAGGGCAGTACAGCTTGTTGGAAGGTTTATAATTCTGTAAGCATAATTATTTCCTTTAAAATAGGGGATATCAAATAAAGGGAAAATATGGTACAGTCCTTCTCCCTTGGTACTATCTGTATTTTATTAAGTAAATTTTAAATACTGTACAGATGACTATCCTTAAAGGGTATGTCCACCCTTATTTCTATTTTTTAATATTGCCTTCCCCCTGGTCCCCCAGCCCCAACCGCATGGTTTTTATTTTTAGAAAGCCCCACAAACTTTTACTTACCTCCCCTCTTTCCTTCGCCGCGCTGACGGCCCTCTGCTTGCGAGAATGCAAGCAGAGGGGCGGGACCGGCAGTCGCGTCTGTGATTGGCTGAGCGGCAGCCAATCACGGACGCGGCTGCCGGTCATTCAGTGCAGCGGAGGAAAGAGGAGAGGTAAGTAAGAGTTTGGGGAGCTTTCTAAAATTAAAAACCATGCGGTTGGGGCTGGGAGACCAGGGGGATTACTATATTACAGGGTTTTTTTGCTAGGGGGAGGGATAGTAGAACGGGAGGGAGAGGGAGGGGGAGGGAGAAGAGCTGCAGTACGCATGGCAAAAATCTACCTGAGGCCAGGTAGCAGGCAGAGCCCTGCTAGCCTCCTGGTGGGCAGTTTTTGGGACTTTGGGGGGGGGGACTACAGGAGAACCCTATGGAGCTGGGATGTGAGGTAAGGATTACACTACATGATGGGGCCAGTAGTTGGGGGGATTACAGTTTTGGGGGTGGACATGCCCTTTAATCCCCAACATGTATGATTATATGCAATGATATCGGAATGCAGACATATAATGTGTTAAGTATAAGTATGTAAAACAGTCGAGAGAGCTAAAGAAGAAACCAAATATACAGCAAATGTTACCTGGAAGAACAATGGTTTGTAGATAGTGGAGAATAGCTGTGTTAATTCATCAAAATTACTGTCATCCTTTTTAAGTTTATCAACACACAGGCACTTTGAATGAATTAGTTCTGAAGTTAGCTGGTTGATGTCAATCCACTGTGCAAAAAGGGAAAATTCATCCAAATTCTTCCCAAGTAATTCCAACCTAGCTTTGGAGGCAGAATCTTTTTTCATGTACTCAACAATACCATATCCTTTGGAATGACCTGTAAGCTCACTGTAAACCAAAAGACATCTTTCAGTGTTCCCATATGCTCGTACAAGCTCTTCAAATTCTTGTTGTGTAAGCAGTGGGGGTAAATTGGTAACACAGAGTACAGCATCTGTAGGCTGGAGCTTAACTGAAATTTCTCTGTCACGCATAGTATGCTGATGGTACGATTGTATGGCATGTTGTGCTTGTTCTCCATTTAATAAAGTCACAAAAGCTATAATTAGAAAATAAAGAAAGTTTTAACTGTACATGTATAACAATGTAAAAAGGCATAAATTTTCAGAATGCACATTACTGCTGCTACTAAATACAATAATGGGGGGGGGGGGAATTACGGCAGCACAGTGGCTCAGTGGTTAGCACTGATGGTTTGCAGCACTGAGGTCCCAAGTTCGATTCCACACTTGGACACATCTGCAAGGAGTTTGTATGTTCTCCCCGTGCTTGCGTGGGTTTCCTCTGGGCACTCCGGTTTCCCCAACAATCATAAAGACATACTGATAGGTTGTATGTGTCAAATAAATGTATTTAGATTATAAGCTCTTCGGGGCAGGGCCTGATGTGAATGTATGCATATAATTGTAAAGTGCTACGGAAGATGTTGTCGCTATATAAATCCACAATAATAATTAAAAATTAAAGGGCATGTACACTGTAATATTAATTTTCATTAATGGATAGTTGTGCCTTTAAATATAAAAGGTGGTGTATTTTTTCCCCCTACTACCCTTTCAGACCCTATCTTTGTGCTTAAATCTTGCTGGCCTTCCTCCTCCACTGTAATCACGTTTTTAGCCCTGCCCCCTTGAGATTTCCAAATCTCCAACACCCAGTTGGTCAGTGTTAGAATACAGGTTTGTATTTTATAAGCAACAATTACAATACAATCAGTATTATAAATCAGCGTTATGAGTTCTGTCACTAGATGCCAGTTTTCTAATAATTGCTATATAAGCTAGGTATTATGCAATAACCTGCCGGGGGCATGGTTGGCAAAAGCGCGTGTAACCGAGGAGACTATAGTCCCCACTCGGTCGAGGGAGTCTGGGGTGGTAACACGGGTGTGTGGGAGACCACCCCAGAATGAGGGAGACTCCTGTGAGATGCGGGAGGGGTGGGATACCTGGCAAGTTGTCAATAGCTAATCTTACAAACCAAAACTACCAGTCTTGGAAATTTAAGATGAAAATGCTGCTAATAAGAGAAGGTACGTGGAAATGTATAACTGAAGCCAGACCTGCACAGCCCACGTTTGAGTGGATAGAAAGAGATCAGAAAGCTCTGATATTCTGGTCCAGCAAGAAACAAAATGTCTGTAGCATTGCCTTCTTCAGAGGAAGAATATATCTCTGCTGCCTATGCCAGTCAAGAAGTTGTTACTGCAGTTACAGTAGGCTGGAATACTGGTAATCCAAGATCGAGTCTTATATGAAGACAATTAAGGATGCATTAAACTTGCAAATAATAAGATTAGTGCAAGAACCAAGCATATTGATGTCAGATATCGCTACATTAATGATCTGATTGAGAAGAAAGTTGTGCTTACGTACTGCGAGACTGATCAAATAATTGCTGATGTTATGACAAAACCGCTTACAAGACCTAGATTTGTAGATCTTAGATCACAAATGGGTTTGAGATAAATATTAGTTGTTGAGTGGGGGTGTTAGAATACAGGTTTATAAGCATAAACTACATCAGCATTATAGATCAGTTTTATGTGTTATGCCACTAGATGGCAGTGTTCAATTAAATGCTATATAAGCTAGGTATTATGCAATAACCTGTTTATGGGTGTTCTGCTAAATAAAGTTTGTTGTGAAACCAATAATCGGAAAATGCTGCACCCGTGACGTCAAAGCACCCCACACAATACAAGACGTCACAGGGGTGCAAGCACACAAACGTCACATGGCTGCGGCAATCTCGGACCGACTGGATGTTGAAGATTTTAAAATCTCAAGGGGGCAGGACTAATTAGGATCCATGCTATGCCACATTGAAGCCACACTTAAAAAGTCAACTAAAGCATCAGAACAACATTAAATTTGAAGGCAGATCTCCTGGTTATGAAAGCAGTAATCAGTGTCCCACTTCTCATTTTAATAAGGTTGTTGAGAAAAATAACTTTCTCACATGTGGTTTATGTCTTATTTTGACCATTAAGTTCTTTACACATGCTCAGTCCTAAAATACTGCAGGAACTTGTTACAGTTGGTTGGTTACACCTGCTAGTAGCCTCTAACCAATCCTTTTACGGGACAGAATAGGCAAGGGAGTATGTAACGGAGATCAGGGGTGTGGCCAGTCACTGTACATACACACAATTATTTCATCCTGTTCTTCAAGTGGTAACATTTACTTTAATGCCATTTACTGTATTGCTATTTATTGGTGTTTTTAGAGGGGATATGTTCAGATTCTGGAGTATAAAAATGTGGGTTTAGTTCTCCTTTAAGTTAAAGCAAAGTGATAAAATTAAGGTTGCATTTGTTGAATCTGGGCCTAGAAATGTCACCATTTTAGAATAAACTATTGTATCAGATTGTGATTGGGGATAATGTGAAGCCAAGGTGAGGTGGACCTTATAATAGGATAATGACCATAAATAATTTACTAAATCTATGAAAAGTAAAGAAATAATGTATACGAAATGGCCAAGATAAAGCCAAGGGTACATGTTCTAGATAAACATTAATAATTTATTACAACTACAAACATAGTAAAAAAAAAAAAAACATTAGATAAACTTACCATCAATGAGTATTTGAAAGGCATGGTAAACCACACTTGGAAAAGCAACAGATGTTGCAACAGACATACAGGTATTGTGTGACATTTTGAAGTGATTTGAGACATTGCATAAATATTTATGCTTATGTTTATAAAAGCTTTAACTGATCCCCTTGTTGTATACTCTGTATTCTTATAATTTACAGCCCTTTAGACCAGGGCCGCTTCTAACAGCTGGGTTTACTAACTCAATTCCTTCTGAAAGATCGTCACTGCTGCTGTGGAAGTTTCTTTATAGTGGGACCGCTTTAGAATTTGGTAAGAGGCACTGGCTGTACTAGGTGGGGCAGATGTATTAACGTAAGTTTGTGAATACGCAGCGTCACTGGCCACCAATGAAATACAGATTGGAAGGTACAGAAAAGGTTTCAGTGAAAGCACGGTATTTTGCGCCAGTGTTCTCCCCAGAAATTGTTTCCAGCCGGGTTGCATGAAAGAGTAACTGAGTGGGGCGGAACAGTGAAGTTTGGCGAGATTTGAGAGGTTTAAAGGGTATGTCCACCCCCCAAACTAAATTTTGATATGTTGCAGAGAATTGCTCGACCTTGCGAAGTTCCTAGTACTCACAGCTGTCCCCAAATGTACTTACCAACCTTCGTTACCCCGCTGCCTTCTGCTTAACTTCCGTACCTGTGATTGGCTAAGGCATCGCACCTTAGCCAATCACAGGAGCAGATGCCGGTCGAGTCCCTCCTGCTTAACTTCTGTGCAAGGAAAGACACGGAAGTTAAGCAGAAGGAAGGGGGCAACTAATACGCCCCCCCGAAACGTTGTGTTTTTGATGTTGGTCACCAAATAAAGAATTTATTGATTTTGGAGTGCGACCCTCAACTCTTCTTTGCAAGTTAAGCAGAAGGCATCGGGGGAACGAAGGCTGGTAAGTACATCTGGGGACAGCTGTGAGTGCTCTAAACCTTGCGAGGTCGAGGTTTATAGCAATTCCCTACAACATATCAAAATTTATTTTGGGGGGTGGACATACTCTAACTCTTTTATTGACAGCATTTTCCCCAGAGTATTGCCATTAACCCTCCAGTGCCAGCAGAGTATTAATATTAACCCTTCAGTGCCAGCATACTTTCCTATTAATACGTTTAGTGCCAGCACTTTCTCAGAGTATTGCCATTAACCCTTCAGTGCCAGCACTTTCCCTGAGTATTGCCATTAACACTTTCAGTGCCAGTCGAGTGTCACTTATAAAATGCTCAGCTGCCAGGATTGATATGATATACAAGATGTACCTGCTTTCCATGTCTCCTCCATTGATTTGTTCTCTAATCACCTACTCTAAGTTTCAATTGGAGAGTTGGGTGGAAGGATGAAAGAGGCAGGGATAATGATGTCATGGCTGCTAGTCCCACAGCCCACTGTTAAAGTCTGCAGCCACTTTTACTTGCAGCTTCAGAATTGCCCTCAGCCCTTTTAGCTGAGCTACCTCCTTCCCTTTCTTTCTTCACCTTCAGTATGTTCACTTGTATGTTCATTGTTGCAGAGTAGAGTAAGCCAAGTTCAGGGCACTCTACTCGACTACAAAGTAGAAAATTAAAGCAGCTTAACAAGGAGAGCAGTTCTAAAACAGCAAGCTAAAGACAAAGGGGAGATGCTAGGGAGAACATTAGGCACCCTAGTTCTTTGCCTAAATTGCCTATGCCTAGAAACTGCCCTGCTTTAGACCCATGTGACGCTTTTTAAACAAAAACATGCACCTACATCTTTCTATTCCCTTGGCCTTTGTTGAAAGCAAGACAGGTGCTGGCACATACGCAGACATGACCCCTGGATGTCTGTCCCAACTAGTGTGTGTGGTTGGAAATAAAAAAAAAAAAGTAGTACTACCTGTTTTCTTATTTCTGTCTACGTAGCAATATTTAATTTCATAATCTTTCAGTAATTCATGGATATCCTGCAAATAAAAGTAAAAATAAAATTAAGACATTATAGAATAAGTAGACAAAGTAGGTAATGACTTAGAACAAATGTTTAACAGCTCGCATATCCTAATGTAAGTCAGCATTTTTTAAAGGAACATTTAATCTGTGAGGGTGTCAAAACAGACTATGGAGGAATTTTTAGTTCTGCGTCTTTTTTCTCTCCAAATTATGCGCACTCATTTTGTATGCATAGCATGGGGGAGTTGATAGGCTTGACAATTTGGGGCTTATTCAATAAGAGGTGCAAAAATGTGCCTAGGCTGTTAATTTGCCTCAACCCATTATGTTACTTTTTAAGTAACTTTTTTTATGTTACTTAAGTTAGAAAACCTTTGATAATATCGAATTGGTTGCAGCAGATTTAGAACACAGGCAAACTTTTAAACCTCTTATTGAGAAGCCCACTCATTCCATACTATTTCTGCCATGTTTCACATACCCAGCATGCAGTGTGCAAGACAAGTGAAATATGCCTGTTCTAGGTGGAATTTTTCCCCTCAAATGACTTGACAGTTGTTTGTAAAGTACTAACACATATCACATACACTTTCCTATATACATGCATTTACCAATCTGCAAGGACATTTTATTTTTAATGAAAATCGCAGTAACGGGTGTTCAGTTCTAATCTAATGCATGCATGACTTATGGGAGCGCAGAAGAAAAT
This sequence comes from Hymenochirus boettgeri, assembly GCA_019447015.1. Lineage (NCBI taxonomy): Eukaryota > Metazoa > Chordata > Amphibia > Anura > Pipidae > Hymenochirus > Hymenochirus boettgeri. The sequence goes on from CM033472.1 coordinate 146,299,270, forward strand.
CACAGAACAACCAATATTAATGTTTGTCTGCACAGTGATATATATTCCTATAAAAACCTCTTGGTTTAGAAAAAAAAATGTTTGGAAAAAGAGGTATTTATAAAGATATATTCCACTGCACCTCCCTATTGCCAGAGCCTTATATATTATAAAACTATATTAAAGTGGTAATGTTGGAGTATATGATAAAACTATCATGCTGGTCAGTATTTCCATAAGACGCATGATGCAGGCTACATCAGTTTCAGTGTAGCCCAACAGCATGCATTTAAAGGGACAGTTCAGTGGAAATTATCAATATTTGTTAAATTGTTAGTTTGTGTAATGCATACTTAGTTATTCCACATATTCTCTTCCATTTTGAAAAATCTGTTGATTTCATACCCTTTGCTGTTCCCTGCAATTGACATTAGTGAGCTGACATTTCAGGTTCTAACGGTCCTTCTTCCCATGATGCACTACATCCTTGGAATGTTACTAACAGTTATTTCTACTGATTGCTGTTGGATGGGTCAAATATGCTCAGATCTCTACTGACCAACTGAATCAACCCACATGCTGGGTCAAGGGCAAGACCATAACGGTCTCTACAAGGGGTCCTGCAAACAGGAAGTCAGTATTTCAGTTGCATTTATTTATACACAGACAAAATTCTGAATTGGCAGATTAAGGTCATTGGGATGAAAAAATACTGCTCTTTTTTCTGAAAAGTATATGTATTTGCACTGGACTCACCTTTAATAAACATATTAAGCACTGCAATATTTAGCTTTCATGTGTGCCAATTGTATACATCATACCCTTCAACATATACTTCAGCATATGGTACAATATACAAAGAGCAGCCTGCAATTTCATTGCAATGTGCAAAAGATATTGTTTAAATGTGTAACATCTGATAAGTGGACCAGGTTTGTGTGAAGTTGTTTAAAGTAAGAGAGTCTAGTCCTGCCTTTTCAGGGCAGCCCAATCTCCCTTTGAAAGGCAATAAATTGGTTAAAGATTGAAAGCTTCCCTACTGTTTTAACCCAGTATTTACCAAACTAGCATGCTGTTAGGGGATTTGATTAACAGCTCAAGCAGGAGTGGTGTATTGAAATCTTAACGTCTTTTAAATTATTTATCTTGGGACAGAGGAGGAAACTGAAGAAAATAAAGGTACATAGAAAGAAAAAAATATATACATTTTCCCACTTTAGATGCACTTTTTTCACATTTTATAGTTTGTTATATTTACTTACAAGAAGTATACACTTTAACAAAGATGGCTTCCGTGTTGTTGCCACAACTCACAGCCCATGTAGTCTTCAAAGAGCCTTGTGAGCCTGTGCACCTATTGACATGCCCCATAACCCCAATATTAAAATATTGGGGTTATACAGATGTCTCCACACCAATATGGAAATATCTGATAAAACATTGAAAGCTGCTTGTTATCCTGCAGTTTATTCACCAATATGGAAATATCTGAAAAAACGTTGAAAGCTGCTTGTTATCCTGCAGCCAGCATGATAACTATCTCAGACTTCCTGGGGCAATACAAAAATAGTTAGTGGATTTTTTATATTCTGTTCCTGGCAATAGATAAACAGGGCTTTGTATCAAAGGCCGCTACGTATAATTTCGGTCCTAAAGTTTTGCTGCAATGTGTGAATGGTTTGCGCAAGGATTAGACATTTGTTGTGGTGGTTGAGGGCAAGTTGGGGTTGTGGGCAGATCACCAACAAGTCACCATTCGGCATGCTCTAAGTTTTAGGCAATATTTGCGTTTTATTTATGACTAATTTCTATGCCATGAAATTTATGGACTTAATAGGGTCTCTTCTACTAGTATTTAAAATGTTGGTGTTCTCAGTCCTACCCTTTTCATTGTTTACTTACAATTGCCAGCCTTCTTTTAACTCCAATTATACCATAAAGTATGCTGATGATACTACAGTTGTAAGACCGATATCCAACAATAAAGCAGCATATCAGGAATAAATTAGAACATTAGTGTCCTGGTGTATAAATAACAAGTTAATAATTAATCCCAGGAAAATGAAGGAAGATATTATTGACTTCCGCAAAAGCTATAAACTTAAGAGGTATAAACCAATCATGATCGATTGATTGGAGGCTGAACAAGTAACTACCGGTAGCTTCAAATTCCTGGATGTGTGTATCTGTAAAGATCTATCCTGGGATTTGAATTTGTCTATTATCATTAACAAACCTATCAGCGCTTCTATTTTTAAGGAAACAAAGCTGAAAAGAAAAAGATATCAGCTAAAATTTTAGCTACCTTATATACTCGAGTATAAACCAAGGTACCTATTTTACCTTTAAAAAGGAGTAAAAATGACTGACTCGAGTATAAACTGAGGGTAGAAAATAGGACCACTACTGCCTTCTGATCCTGTATTGTTTTGAGGCTTTAGTTGCCCTTTAAATGGACAGTAGAATTCCCAATTTCATTGAAGCCAAATGAAAAAGATGAGATAGATGGGGTATAAACGATAAGGCAGAAAATATGGGTGGAGCTGTGTACAAAAAGTATAAAGAAAGAAGGTAAATTAATTGTTGGGGTATAAGCCGCCAAATGCCAGTGAGGATGTGGAAATGAATCTCCATATGCAGTTGTCGAAGGCTGCTGGCATGGGGCATGTTCTGTTTATAGGGGATTTTAATTACCCTGACATAGACTGGAGTAGATTATCAAGCTTTTAAATCTTCTTTATGAGCATTTTCTTTCACAGTTGGTAGAAGTTCCTACTAGACAGGATGCATAGTTGGATCTGGTGATATCTAATAACCCTCAGCTTATTTTGATGAGATGAAGGTAATCGAAAGCTTAGGGAATAGTGATCATGATATAGTGCCATTTAATATAGGGTACAAAAAACAAAAGTGCACTGGGTTAAAAAAAACTAACTTTAGAAAAGCTAATTTTATGTTGTTAAAAGAATCATTCCTGCTTATAGATGGGGGGGGGATTTTTTCTTGGGTAAAGATATTAAGCAGAGTATCACATTTCTAAATGTATACCTTTAGGGAACAAGTGTAAATGCTCAGGTAAAATGGGAAATGGAAAAAAAGAAAAAGGCTTTAAAAATTTTGAAATCAGAAGGAACCGAACAGGCTTACAAGGAGTATAAAAGCTGTAATAAGGAGTGCAAGAAAGCAAATACAAAATAGAATACAGATAGCACAACAAAGCAAGTTTAACCCCAAAAGGTTTTTTAAATATATCAATAGTATTTCTCTCTCCTTTTATTTCTTCTTTCCTTCATCCCTTCTTTCTCTCATTCCTTTCCTCCCTTTCCTACCAGATCACGTATCTAAAACAAGGATGCCATGTGGGCACGGGAATGACAATTATGATGTTGATTTGTAAACTAATAACCTGGAGTAGGACAACTACACTATATACTGTGTGATCTGCCTTTGTCTCCTTGGCCCACCCCTTTATACCACCCCCCCCTTACTACCCAAATGATCTCACAATGGCGTGGGGTCATGGAGTGGCAATCTCGCTTGGAAATAGAGGTGTGCAAAGCAGTGTCCCGAAACACGGCCTCCTACCCACGGGAATCAGAAGATGGTTCTATTAATGTTGGTGATGTCCACACGAAAAGACACCCCCAAAACCTCCCCCCCTTCAAAGATATGAATAACTGCCACAGTTATACCCACAAATGTAATGAGGGTACTACAATAGCTCTTGATAATGTTCTATAATTACCACACCTTGGAAATGCAAGGATATAAGTGTACCGGGCACTTGGGGAGAAATTACTTCTTCTAAACTCCTTCCTCTCCAAGCCCGCAGAAACTGCACATGGTGCAACCCCTAAAATAGCCAGGTATCCTGGTAGTTAAAGTTAATACTTTTTTTATGTCTTGTTTAAAGATAAATAAAAGTTTAGGTCCAGTGGACCAAGTTGTCTCACCTAAATATGTTACTGTGATTATGTTCTTATGCTACCAATACAGGAGGCACTACCCTTTATCTCCAAATACCCATATGCACATTTGATATGTTTGGGCGACTTCAATGCAGTGATGGACCCGATATATGACAGGCATGGTTGTGCTAGGACACCGGGTGCCTCTGTTACTAGGTCTTCACATTTACACAAATTAATCACAGAGCTAGAGTGGTTGGACGTGTGGAGGCTCCGAAACCCCTATATCAAACAGTTCACTTGCTACTCTAAGACCCACAATTCATTTTCACGACTGGACTATGTTTTTATCAGTAGGCACACCAATCCCCTGGTCAAAAGCATATCATGTCTACCGAGAAGTATATCAGATCACTCTCCGGTCATTCTCACACTTTGGCCCCCTGCACTTTGACCCCATCCCCGAACAAATAAATATATATGAACTTTAGATCATGGTTTAGTACCCCTAGGAACCCAGTGTGACGCCCTCAAGGCCGTCTTAAGAGGACACCTTCAAAGTACAATAACTCATATCAAACGAACAACAGCACACAATGAAACCAAATTAGCTCAGGCCCTCCAGAAAGCAGAGGCGGAATTCATACAGTCCCCTACCTCACAAAATAAATCAGAATGGCGAGCGGCTCAGTCGCAATATGACAATATACTGATTGAGAAACACTCTAGAAAAGAGTTTTTTAATAAGCAACAATATTTTAAATACGGGCACCAATCAGCCAAGCTTCTGGCTAGGATGGCGCAAGGCCCATCAGGCCAGAACACCATTATTCAGCTACAAGATCCAAATGGGGGGCTGGTCACAACCACACCTGATATACTGGGGTGCCTAACCAAATACTATATTACCCTATATAAGACACAATTCAAAGGCACACAAGATTCACTACTCCCCTTTCTGGTGGACACACTAAATGTATCATTGCAATGAAACTCCCTCCCCAACTCTATGTATGATGCATACTTACTACCTAAGGAAGGGAAAAACCCACAAGAGCTCATATATGCCAATATCTCTGTTAAATACAGATTATAAAATACTAGCAAAAGTCCTCGCCAACAGACTCAAAAAGTCTATTTCAACCACAATCCATCCCGACCAAACCAGGCTTTTTGCCCGGGAAGTTCATGTCCTACACACATGCCTCCAGAAATATGGCTTTGGACCAGTGTTCTGTAAATGGATCAGGCTGATATATGCTAGCCCAACAGCTATGATCCGAGCAAACGGAGTGCTATCCGCATCATTCCCTCTGGAAAGAGGAACCAGACAGGGCTGCCCCCTGTCCTCCTATCTATTCGCTCTGGCGATTGAGCCACTTGCCATCAAACTCCACACATCCCGAGATGTCAGGGGGCTCACACTGGGGGCACACACCTCACTGCTTAGTATGTACGCGGATGATATGATTCTGTATCTGGCAGATCCGTACGAATCCGTATCCACAGTACACAATCTGATAAACCAATTTGCCCCTCTGTCTGGACTCCATATAAACTGGGATAAATCCAGTCTGCTCCCGATTGACCTTATGCCTACAATCCCCCCTCTTGTTAGGAGTCTAGTACCGGTAGTGGATAATTTTCGCTATCAACCGACTTGTTCAACAGCCTTACTCTGGAACCCCTATTGGAAATGGTTCGCACAAAGACCAAACTATGGAAAGGGTTATGTATCAACTTGATAGGCCGAATAAATTTAATAAAAATTATTGTACTCCCTAAAATTCTTTATGTGATTCAACACAGCCCAGTATATATATACCGGACTCCTTCTTCAATACGTTAAGACAGTCTGCTACTGACTTTCCTATGGGGACCAGGAAGGGAGAGGGTAAAACTCAAAACAATACAGAGACCCAAACACCTAGCAGGGCTGGCGATGCCCAATTTCCAGTTATACTACCTAGCAGGACAGCTTAAATATGCCCAGTCGTGGTACACAACAGATTCCACAGACCCCCTACAATCAAACCAGACATCCCTATACGATACTGAATCCTTATTACAGGCTTATTTTCCCTCCCACCCATTAGTTTTTCTGCAATCTAACAAAAACAACATACCACTGGGAGGAACACTGTTACACATACAGATACTCAGATATACCAGAACAGACCCCCTATGGCACAACCCTATGTACCCCAGTCTGGCTACATTGCCATCGGCCGATTTCTGGACAGCAAAAGGAGTCACACTCTTCTCACATATCATCCAAAACTGATCACATTCGAGGAACTAAAGACTAAATTTAATTTATCAAACACAGTCTGATTCCAGCATTTACAGATAAGTCTATTATCGGAGTTTCAGAGTGATGAGGTACTGGTATCCACAAACCCTATAATTAAATCTATCGAGACCGGGGGGAAAGGCACCTAGTGTCCCAGCTCTATCTATGTCTACTGCGTGCTAGCAAACCCAGTAGACAAAACATGAAATGTCTTCTATATCTAAGTCTCCGAATAGATGTTAGGCAAATTTACAGATAGCATAGTGAAGTATCCACAGTTGGACCTTAAGCCCAGTTACCCCCATCCCCACCCTCCCCTTTTTCCCTTGCTTTCTTTAAATTTATGTGTTAATCCTCTGGATGTTTAAAAAAAAAAAACCTCGGAAGCATCTTGAACTAAGAAATGTGAATTAAAGACAACGGAAAACAGATTATAACTCGTAAATCAAAAATAGTTTAATCCTCTTTGTGAATGCTATTGTATTATAATGTTGTACTCATGCTTCCTGAACCCATAAATAAAATATGTATAAATATATATATATCAATAGTAAAAAGATGAGGACCAAGAAAGTGGTACCATTAAATAATGGGGCTGAGATGGTTATAGAGGATGCTGAAAATGCTAAACCATTTTTTCCCCTCTGTATTCACTATAAAGAATCATAGTCCTTATAGCAGGGACTGTAATAAAATGAAGGGTATAAATGAGGAGTATTCACTCCTGGCTGACAGGATACGGTACAGAAACAATTTGACAAATTTAATATCAATAAAGCCTCAGGACCATTTTCCTAGACCACTGTTTCTTATCTTTTTAAATTCACTTTTGAAGGGGGCATCTTTGCTGATGACACTAAACTATGCAGAGCTTTGGAAACTTCAAATGATGTGCAATTTCTGCAAGATGACCTAGATAGATTATCAAAATGGACAGCAGAATGGCAGATGCGATTCAGTGTTGATAAATGTAAAGTGATGCATTTGGGTTTAACAATCCTGGTGCCACCTACACCATAAATAACTCTGTGTTAAAGGGCAACTGTGGTCTCCAAACAAGTTAGGGTTAAATGAAAGCCTGCAGTATTTCATTTAAAATGAGCCGACAACCACATCTCTGGCTGCAGCCTGTGAGAAATTACATTGGGTTGAATATTCAAATTTCCTTTTTCCAGTAGGTTGAGTGACATCACCAGACTCTGCCACGCCCTCCACCCCCTGGGGAGAAGCATGCTCAGTTAAGACTTATTGCTGGGGAAAACAGGAAGTGCTGAGCGGCAGCCAATCACGGACGCGGCTGCCGGGAGTTCAATGCGGCGGAGGAAAGAGGGAGGTAAGTAATGTTTTGGGCATTTTCTGATACTAACAATATAGCGGTTGGGGCTGGGGGGACAGGGGGATTATAATGTAAAGAGGATTTTACACTAGGGGGAGGGAGTCCTGAGAGGGAGGGAGAGGGAGGGGGAGAAGGGCTACAGTACGCATGCCAAACTTCTCCCGGAGGCCAGATAGGAGGCAGACTCCTATATGGACTCTGCTATCCTCCTGGTGGGCAGTTTTTGGGACTTTGGGGGGGGGGGGGGGGACTACAGGAGAACCATATGGAGCTGGGATGTGAGGTAAGGATTTTATTACACTACATGATGGGGCCATTAGTGGGGGGATTATAGTTTTGGGGGTGGACATGCACTTTAAGATGTTTAGGGAGTTTTGAGATCCCATTAGAACCTTTTGATGTTCCCATAAAAATTCGAGCAATGCAGCAGGAACAGCCTGACCTGTAGTTTATTACAATTGCAAAATGAATGGGCCAGGCAGGACAGTTGGGGGAACATCGGAAGGTAAAAAAACGCTGGTGCTAGAGACATTAGATAGATTAGATGTACATCTAATATCTTAGTAGTGTATGGGCACCTTTACTCTTTTAGTTCCAGTAGACTTCTCCATTACCATTAACTTTCCCAGTGCCAGCAGACTTTCCCATTACCAAAAAGTTTCCCAGTGCCAGCATATTTTCCCAGTGCGTGCCAGCAGACTTTCCTATTACCATTAACTTTCCATGTGCCAGCAGACTTTCCTATTACCATTAACTTTCCATGTGCCAGCAGACTTTTCCATTAACTTTCAAAGTACCATCATAATAAAGTGTCAGAATAGGAATCTCAGAGCTGCCTGTCACAGAGGCTGCTTGTTGTGTTAAAAAGTGGGTAGTAGCTTTTATTTACCTGTATTATTAGAACTGTTCTTCTCCTGTATGTTTTAGTATAGCTCCTATTCCCTCCTCCTTCACCATCTTCCCTTTGCAACATTGTTGCAGAGTAGGAAGTGATGAACTCTGTTCAGCCTATTCAAAAACAATGTTGCAAACAGTACAGAACATAGTGAAAGGAAGGGGGAATAGGTGTTTAGATAAAACAAACAAGAGTGCGGTTCTAACACAGGGAAATTAAAGATGCTACCAGATTTTTACTACCTGGTCGCCAGTAAACAATGACTATAGACACTTCTATAAACACACATTTTTCCAAGAACTAAGAAAGCGATGGATTATTTGCCACAGAAAATGCCACCAACCACATTAATAAAATAAAAACATTAACACTTGAAAACACTTTGCTACAAATGGAAATCACACGTATTTATCTTGCTCAAAATTTCTATTATAGCAGCCACTTATACATAGCCCTGAAAGTTTTTAAATATACCTGTATTCTTTGCATATGCTGTAGTGGGTCAGCAGTCAGAAACACCCAGCCCATGAAGTATCAGGTTCAAATCCCCAAACATATAAAACAAAATAGTCAACTGATTTTACAGCCTTTTTGTTGAAATTTCTATTATGCTCCTAGCAAAGGATAAAGGGGGGGATGCAGTTAACAGTAGTTACCTGCCCAAGATCCCACAATGCAGTAATCGCTTTGTGATATTTACTGCATCGCAGTTAGGTAAGGAGCACTGCCTTTCAGCAGACGTTAAAGGAACACTAAACTTGTTCAATAACGTATATTCCATCCGATTCTATTATTCACGGGGAGGTGAGAACTCTTATTCACTCAGGGGACACTGGAACTTACCTTACCGCCGCTCCACTTGCAAGCTGCTTCTGCACTGTCCCGATCGATCTTTCTTTCTACTGATATTTTAAAAGATTCGTGAAATTCAATTGAATCGCTCTCTATTCCATGGATTTCTATAGAAAACGCATGAAAAAACGGACAGAAATGCTGCATGCAGTGCGTTTTTTAAACGGACTGGAACGGATTATAACGCAGCAGGTGTGAACGATATTATAAAATCCTATGAGGTTTTACCGTCTGTCCATTTTTTTAAAAGCACCTGCATTTGAAAAATGGATACAAACTGATGTAGTGTGAACGAGCCCTGACCCTTTTGCCTTGCAAAAATAACAATGAATGGGAGGGAAATACCCTAGAAAAAAAGCAGAAACTTGCATAATTGCAGACCATTTGTCCACAATGCTGTGGATTACACAGGGGTCATGGATTATAAAAGAATACGTATTCTATTGTATTATCTGCATAAATCTCACTACTGCACTTATCCTAATTAGATTGTAAGCTCTATGGGGCAGGGACCTCTTTTCCTTTTGTGGCAAAGCTCTAGTACTTCTATTTAGAATTTAAATATTTATGTACCTGCCCCCCTACAGTGGCCCTTTAAGAATAAACTATAAATACATACAGGTGCAGTTATTTCCCCCTCGCAGTCCCTGCTGATTACTACCTACTCTATGAGGAACCCTATCAATCCTACTAGGCCTTACAGCATACTGCAGGGCAATTCTCCACACCCAGTGAGGCTGTAATGTTTGTTAAAACCAGCTGGACATGGCCACTGGGCTCAACATCCACTGATTGAACCCTGACCTGGGAGAAATACCTGCTAGACAAGACACTAATCAATTGGTCAGGTTGTATGCGTGGGCCAGCTGGAAGGCCAGGAGAGTCTATTCCGTGGGAATCCAGCAAACGTTGGGCATTTCAACTGCTAACTCCGCCTATTACCCCATTTCCAGATGGGGTAACACACACACTCACAACACAACGCTGTCCAAACAGAGCCGCCATAGTGACAGCGCCCCCCCCTTCCCACCTGGCTGGTGCAGTCCTGCGGTAGGTTCCTAATAAGGATCTTCCTGCGGTTTCCAAGCTCCCAGCGGGTCAATTCCAATCTCCGTACTATCTCAGTGGAGTCCAGCTGGGGCACCTTTCCGGCTTTTGGTCCCCGACACGCTGTGGGGTTTCTGTCCCACTCTGCCAAGTCCTGCAAGGCCGCAGATAAACACTCTTCCTTCCCCGGAGACCCAAGGGATAGCCCGGTACCCCGTGTCGCCATTTTGCTCCGGCTAGCTCCGGGGGTGTGGCTAGGGCAGCTACACTGGTTTCCACGCCTATCGGATAGACCTTCCCCTGACAGCATAGAGAGGAGGGGCACGGGTGTAGGTGTCACATACGGTGCCCTGTCCATCTACACTTCCTGGTTATTTCCCTGCTGCAAATAAGCTAGTTTCATTCACCTCTATTCACAATAATTTCATTATTCCTCTCCATATAACAATCACCAGAGGCGTGTTTAGTGGGATTCCTGGTGCCTGGTACCCCCCATTCTGCCTGCTCAGTGCTGTCTGCTGTTCTACCTCTCCTGGTGCCCATAGACAGTTATATAGACTGTCACATAGATTGTTACATAGATTGTTACATTGTATTGGAGCTGTGAGTGAGAAGCAGCATTTGGATGTTTCAAAAATGTACCCAGTCTGTATTGTGATTGACAGCAGTATAGAGATCCGTATCAATATTAACCCTGCAGCTGCCTGAGGTGATTGCTAAGACTGGGTTTATATACAGTACTTACTGTACCTACTACACTGTGATGGAGCTTAGAAATCCTGGAGGTGGTTGTATAGCTGACTGTCAACATTGTATTATATATACTGTATATAATCGGCGCACTACTACGTTGTAGTAGAGGGGGGGCTGGATTTGGGACAGGGGGGACCCTGGATTTGGGACAGAGGGGAGGGGCCCTGGATTTGGGAAAGGTGGGGCCCTGGATTTGTGACAGAGGGAGGGGCACCCTGAATATGGGATAGAGGGGGGACTGGCATTGGGACACTGAGAGGGGACTCTGGCATTGGGACATGGAGGAGGAGGGCTATGGCCTTGGGACATGAAGGGAGCTCTCTGGGCTTCTAGTGCCCATTATTGTAACAGGCTTAATGTTTAGTTTAATATAAAAAATGATACTGTCCGACAATATTTAGCAAATTCTGTCAGATATGCCGTCAGTGTTCACCCCATCCCCTGAAATCACCTCAAATTTTTAGCCTGACCAACCAATACACGGAAATATTGGTTGGTTGGCCCGAAAAATCTCTTTGTGTGTATCCAGTCTTAATGAATATACTTTATAACAAAAGTAAAGGGAATATCAGTATTGGCTAACAGTGTTGATAATCATGACAATTAGAGAATATATATAATATTATATAAACCTTAAACCTTTTTCTCTTGTGGCTCCCTTTCCTCTGGAATTTTATTCCCCTCTCTCTACGTCATGAAACCTCAATAAACCACTTTATGCCTAACCTCTCATCCTATCGCTCTGAGCACAGCACAGCATAGGACTGTTGACACTGCACCACTTCTATGACACTTCCACCCTTTCCTATGTATCTGTATGTTACCCACCTAAGTAGATTGTAAGCTCGATGAGGCATGGACCTCTTTCCTTATGTTACATGTTTGAAGCACTTATATACTTACATATTTCATGATGCACATACTTATTTATTTTTGTATCTATTTACTGTCCCCCTTGTACGACTTTTTGTATTCAATATTGTACAGCGCTGCATCCCCAAGTGGCGCTATATAAATAAACATATACATACATATTATTATATGATCAATATAAAATCAAACACATGAATTAATGCCCCCCCTGAAAATCCTGAGCTTGCCACTGCTCTTTACTGGGAGCACAATGGCATATAGCCAAATGCCGCATCATGGATGGCGGCTGCCATGTTTAAGAATGGAAGACCCCTTTTACAATTTTTTCTGGGGTTAAAATTATGGGATGGGGCTAACCTGGGTTACATCCTCTGATTGCTCCAAAGGGGTTCATACAGCTTTTAGGCGCAAAATCTCATGAAGGCTGATGGATGAAACTGAAAGAGAGAAGGACATTCTGAGGCAAAGCAGCTTTGAGGAAGCTGTTTTTTTCCATATCACTATCAATGAATGAAATACCTGAGGAGGTCCAAAAATGTCTTTAGGGGGTAGGTAAGGAAACAGTAAGAATAAGGATATTTACGTGTGTCAGTCAGGCCAACAAACCTGAGGTCATTTCATCACTAGCAGCGACCAATTGGATGAATGGTCGATCGTACATATTGAAAAATCTCCTCCGATCGTGCGGCCTCCTATGGACCTTAACATCAGTTGCCCCAAACTGATGGCCGCTGTGACATTCGCTCCTCCATCCTACAGTTATTCAGCCCAGCCATAGCGGCAAATGGTCAGTCAGGGTTAACGTTTCGTCCTTGTGTACCAACCCGTAGGTTCCAAATCAGTAGAAGCAGCCATCCTAACATGGGTACCGTTACCTGTGGAAAAGAAAACCAGAAGTCTGGTAAGATAAGAAAGAGGAATTGTGTCTCTAACAGGATCAGTACATCACAAACATTGGCTGGTTTATTACTAAAAGCTCCTTCACTGCATTGGAACTTTCTGCACATCGAAATTAGCAGAAACAACTTCACTACAGGCTGAGTTTTCTGCAGCACCTGCATGTCAAGTTAAGATGTCAACCAGTTTAACCAGAGCTGACAATATTCAACAGGTCCAAAACTTGGGAGGAAATCTTATACCAGTGATGCCTCGGTTTTTAGCGGCCACACAGCACCACAGGTGGGTGTGGTGGTGTCAGAGCTACCCCCATGGCCCCGTCAGAGCATGGGTCAGGTTGGGCACCCCTGTCCTACACCCTCTGTTTGTCTAACAATTTAAAATGTATGTCTAACAATTTATTTAATCCTAATGTATGACTACTATACCTCAGCTGGCGTTTAATGCTGCTGGGATTTCCGCTATAAATATGCCGTACAATAGTCAGGGGGCAATTTCCCTCCCTTGGGGAAATTCAAGGGGAAGCGTGTACAGATCAGGTTACACATTTAATCACTGTTATCAGTGTTATCAGTGGACCTGCAGTCTAATATATGCAGCAGAGCATATTCTATACAACATCATGCTTCAGTGCAGGATAAAATACAGTATCTTGTGCTAGTGCACAGGTAGTTCCCAGTATTGCCACCATGCAGGCTCCTGGGGTGGTCTCTGGGGCTCTGCAACCTTGAGGGCAGGAAAAATCAGAGAGATAATGAGTGTACCTTTTTAGTCACCATGGATAATCATTCAATCATTATATACTTGCATCCATCATGAAGATGGAATAAGAATAATAGAAGAGAGACTATTAGAACAAGAACATCCCACAGCACTAGTATACTTCATTCTGGACTTGGTGAAAATAGCTTTAACCAAAAATTACTTAAAATTTAACAACAGCTTTAAATAATATTTACAGCTATGTGGTACCAGCATAGGTGCTATTTATGCACCATCATATGCGAATATATGTATCCGAATTTGAAAAACACTATCTTAAATGTAATAAAGTGTAAAGTTTTCATATTATACAAGATTTGTAGATGACATCTTTATGTTGCGGTTGGGTACAGAAACAACTGAAAATTTTCATACATGATGTCAATATTTGGCCTAACGATGTGACGGAATTATCGATACGAACGATCGGTTGGTTACAAAAATGTGCTCGCGTGTACCCAGCCTTAAACCCACCGATAGGAACAACATGCTTTTAGCATCAAGTTTCTATTCTAGAAATACCATAAAAGGCATACCATTGGGTCAGATACTAAGTGAGGAGAAATGTGTCAGACGGTGGAAATTGCAAAACAAGAATGACAAAGATGTCCAACAAATTCAAACAGAGAGGGTACCAAACAGATGAAATTAAAGAAGCATCTGAAAAAGCATTATCCAATCAATGGTAGCATGTGACAATTCAATACCATTTGTGTCTACATATAGCACACAGTCACATAAAATCAAACGTATCACCCAGAAATACTGGAATATACTCGGGAAAGATGATCAATAAGGCCACCTATTTAAAGGGTATCTCCACCCAAACTTTTGCTGTAGTGTAGGGCACACCCTATCCCACACACAACCAATCACGGAGGCGGTTGCCAGCTTTGCTGAGCACTAGGGGAAAGAAGTACTGATCTTTTTTTGACAATCAAACCTGGCGGTTCAGTCTGTGATAGGGTGCCCTACACTACAGCAAAATGATTTAAAGGTAGGGCACCATTCAAAAAAGATCGGGAGGGCGGTAGGCCTCCTCTGCGCATGTTAAACACCTCAATAAAGATAAGGAAGCAGCAGGGACCGGATGACACACAGACAGCTCCTACACTACACTTTCTGGGACTTTGAACAAGCACTACGAGAGAACCATTTGGAGCAGAGATGTACTACACAGTGAAGCCAGTGGTGGGTTAAATTTTAGTTTTAGGGGTGGACATGCTCTTTATTAAGTAATGGCCTTTATTCTCATAAAAGAGAAGCAGTAACATAGGTGATCAAATAGTGCATTCAGATTTTAAAACAACAGCAGATACCCAAAACTATTTAGGCACAAAGAAAAAAGGCACATTTCCATGCCTAAACCGTCAGGCATGCTCATCTATTATTAAAGGGGATTACCTAGCCCATCTATCAAAAATAACTCAAATACGCCTGAGAAATTTTGCTAGTTACCTAACCACATGTGTCATATATACCAAAAGAAAAGTAAGGGTTCACATTGGCGAGGATAAAAGGGATATTTCCAAATGCAACCTAGAAACAAATGAGAAAGTAACCCCAATCTTGAGGCATTTTAAAAATAATGGTCATAATGCAGCACTGGTGAGATGGGTGATCTTGGCGGTAGTAAAGAAACCTCCCAAGAGGTGGAGATTTAGAAAAAAGAAGACTAGGGGGCATATTTATAAAGGTTCGTTAACTTTTCGCGGCCGTTTTTGCGGACATTAACGCATAAATCGCGTTTAACGAAAACGGCCGCGAAAAGTTAACGAGGCGTTAACCCTTCGCGGCGATACTTACCTGTTACCGCCGCTTCTATTTATAAAGCGGCGGTACTGGTTTCGCTCTGCTAGTATCGGCTGTTTTACTTCGCCACCTTGAAGGTGGCGAAGTCAGCCGATACTAGCCTCCCGCGGCGGGGATGGGCAGGCAACCCGCGGCGGGTGGTCGCACCCGCCCCGGGAGACACGCCCACCCCGCCCACAACCCCCGCGGCGGCGGAGACCACCCGCTGCCGCTTCCCAGCAGCCCATCCCAACTCGTTCCCCGCTCGCGGCAATCTCGGAACGGAAGGCTAGGAGGGGCTGCCGGGAAGGGGCCGCAGCAGGTGGTCGCGACCACCCGCCGCGCACCCCCTCCCCGGCAACCCCCTCCAAGGCCCCCGCCCCGGCCGCTCCCGGGGAGGGGAAGGGAGGAAGCCGCTGGGAGGGGTGGAGGCACCCTCCAGGGGGCCCTAGAAGGGCCTTTTGGGGCTTAGGGGGTCCCACAGCTCGAACCGGACCCCCCCTCCCCGGCCCTTGTAAGGGCCTTTGCGGCACTTACAAGTGCCTTGCGGCTCTAACAAGAGCCCTTTGGGCTTCGTAGGGGTCCCGCAGCTCGAAACAGGACCCCCTCCCCGGCCCTGTTAAGGGCCCTTGCGGCACTTACAAGTGCCCTTGCGGCACTGACAAGTGCCTTTGGCTGGGGGTCCCGCAGCTCGAACCGGGACCCCCAGTGTGCGGCTCTTAAAAGAGCCCTTGGGCGACGTCTTCGGGCTGGCGACACCAACCCCACTCAGGACACCAACCCCACTCAGGTCGCCGATGCCAGGCAGACTCACTGCGGCCGACAGTGAGCCCACTGGCACCCCCGGCCTCAGCGGAGCCGATGTTGCCAGACGCTTCTTTCTTCTTTCTTCAGCCATCTACTGCGATGGCATCTGAGTTCCGTGGCGGAAAGCTCCTCTTTATATAGGTTTGCAGAAATCCATAATCCGTTTCTGATTGGTCAATTTTTTAATACTTGCTTTACATTAACCAATCAGATTTCAGAACTTTCCAGAAATCTGATTGGTTAATGTAAAGCATGTAAAGCAAGTATTAAAAAATTGACCAATCAGAAACGGATTATGGATTTCTGCAAACCTATATAAAGAGGAGCTTTCCGCCGCGGAACTCAGATGCCATCGCAGTAGATGGCTGAAGAAAGAAGCGGCTGGCAACATCGGCTCCGCTGAGGCCGGCGGTGCCAGCGGGCTCACTGGCGGCCGCAGTGAGCCTGCCTGGCATCGGCGACCTGAGTGGGGTTGGTGTCGCCAGCCCGAAGACGTCGCGTCAGATCAAGACGCCGGCAACATCGGCCTCGTTGAGGTCGCCGGCGCCCGCCGGGGGTACCCCTGGCGGCCACAGGGGTACCTCTCGGGGGTCGGCGGCCTCGGCGGAGATGGTGTCGCCGGGACTGGAAGAAAGAAGACGCCGCCCAAGGGCTCTTTTAAGAGCCGCACTGGGGGTCCCGGTTCGAGCTACGGGACCCCCGCCAAAGGCACTTGTCAGTGCCGCAAGGGCCCTTATAAGGGCCGGGGAGGGGGGTCCCGGTTCGAGCTGCGGGACCCCCTAAGCCCCAAAAGGCCCTTCTCAGGGCCCCGCTGGAGGGTGCCTCCACGCCTCCCAGCGGCTCCCTCCCTTCCCCTCCCCGGGAGCGGCTGGGGCGGGGGGCTTGGAGGGGTTGCCGGGGAGGGGGTGCGCGGCGGGTGGTCGCGACCACCTGCTGCGGCCCCTTCCCGGCAGCCCCTCCTAGCCTCCCGTTCCGAGATTGCCGCGAGCGGGGAACGGGTTGGGAGGGGCTGCTGGGAAGCGGCGGAGCCGCCGCGGGGTGTGTGGGTGGGGTTGGCGTATGCCCCGCCCCCTTAGGAGAGGCGTCGGGAAGGGATTTTAAGTCCCTTCGCGGCGATACTATACAGTATCGCCGCGAAGGGGCTTAAAATTACCGCAGCACATTGCGGCCGCGATACATATCGCGGGAATGGCGCTCGCCGTTATAAATACAGCGATAGCGCTATTTTCGCGGCCGCGATGTGTGGCGGTAATTTTTTGGCGCTATTTTCGTTGCTTTATAAATATGCCCCTAGGAGAGAAGTATTCTGGATACATTGCCACAACACTGTGCATCCAATGGGTCTTAATAAAGATATGAGCTACAAATGCTTTCTGTAACGAGGTTAAAAAAATAGAGTTTAAAGGGTATGTCCACCCCAAACTAACGTATACTATGTGCCTGCAAATGGCTATAAACCTCGACCTCACAAGGTTTATAGCAGTGACAGGTTCCCCCAAATGTACTTACCAACCTTAATTTCCCCAATGCCTTCTGCTAGACTTCCGTGCCTTTTCCATGCACGGAAGTCAAGCAGGAGAGGCTTGACCGGTGTCCGCTCCTGTGATTGGCTAACCAATTGTGTTTTATCCACAGATGACTCCAAAGAAATGAATACCAAAAGAAAAGAATTAGATATTGTTGCCAAATATTATGTTACATAGAAGTATCTAAATAACTATGTACCAAAATAAAGTATCAATATAGTTTAAAAACAACGAGTTAACAAAGTAACTAAGTAAACAGATAGCAGTGCTATAACCTGTTTTAAAATAATTGAGCACATTCTAAACTTTTAATTAATAACCACGGTGGCTCAGTGGTTAGCACTGATGCCTTGCAGCTCTGAGGTCCTGAGTTTGATTCCACCCTTGCACACAACTGCAATGAGCTTGTATGTTCTACCCCTGCTTGCGTGGGTTTCCTTGGGGCACTCTGGTTTCCCCCACAATCATAAAGACATACTGAAAGGTCGTATGTGTCAAATAAATGTGCTTAGATTGTAAGCACTTTGGGGCAGGGCCTAACGTGAATGAATACATGTAATTGTAAAGTGCTACGGAAAATGTTAGCGCTATATAAATCGATAATAATAATAAAATAATAATAATAGTGTTATTTAAGGTCAGCACTTTTTCACAAAACCATTTTATGAAAATATAAAAGTAAAGTAAGACTTAAAAAAGCACTTTAATAGATTGTTATAAATGTCAAATTGTTTTAAAAATAATTTATTGTTAACACAGTATGGTTTTAAAATCACCTGCCCTGCACTGATTGTTGAAGTGGAGTGGCTACATTAGTTAAACAAGTTCACAGTATGTTTTAATATGCACCTGAAGAAGGGTGATACCCCGAAACGTTGTGCACATACAATGTCACAATAAAGCTAAAGTTTGATTCATAATAGTGTGTGCGTTTTTGCCATTTTCTTATAACCTTGAAGATATCCGTTTTTTGGTTAACAGTCTGGAGGATATAGAACAACAAGAGTTTCCACTACAGG
This sequence comes from Hymenochirus boettgeri, assembly GCA_019447015.1. NCBI lineage: Eukaryota > Metazoa > Chordata > Amphibia > Anura > Pipidae > Hymenochirus > Hymenochirus boettgeri. Next base: position 146,318,008 of record CM033472.1, read on the forward strand.
AATGTGAGGAGATCCTTATTTGGTACTTACATCTAACTACCAAGGATAAAATTATCATTACTGTCTACAGCTAAAGACTTCATAAAAAAGAGAAGAATGGGGATATGGATGTAGATAGAAGACATGCTGTAGCTAAAACTTTTACAAACTGGTTACAGACATATTGCATTTCTGCAAATATATTATACTCTAGTTGTCCTGATGGGGCACCAGATTTGTTTAAATATCTCAATTTTATTGTAGATGCTTATAGATCCTTTGGTGGTACCGCTTGGTACACTTACAATGTCTTTTGTTTTGGCAGTATATATATATATATATACCTTTAATATAAAGCACTGGGTGGATGGTCTCTTCCCTCATTTTGAAAAGCCAAAGGGCTGGGGGGAAGTTAGAAAGCCTGTTATATGGATCCAGTGCACAACTATGAGAAATGCAAAAGTTTGCTAATGGTAATTAAAGTAAAAAAGGTTAGAAGTTAGGACCTTCCAGACTAGGTTACCTTGACGTGGTTGGAAGGCTTTTCCTTTATGTGATCACAGTAATGTATACTAAAACCCCTGTTTATAAAGTATGCCAGTGTGCAGATAATATGATATTGTATGGGGCCTAGGAATGTGCATTATCTTTTATATCATGGATGTGGACCATCTACACATGGCCCTTTAAAGGAGAACTAAACGTTATTTTTTTTAAATCCTTATGTGAAAGCTTTTCTCCCCAGAACACCTATACATTGTAAGATTCTTCTCTAGTAAGTTGCATGTAGTACATTTTAGTAATAGTTTCTAAGAAGGCTTCTATGTTGTTGCCAGTACAGTCCACGTAGTCATCAAGGAGCCGTGCCCTCTGACCCCAGTATTCACAGCTGTTAGAATGAGGGGATCATCTGTTCTACACAGTTTGACAGTCTCAGACTCCATCTGGGAGGTTGGGTGCAAACCTCAGGTCCAACTTGGTAACATTATTTCCTCTTTGCACTTACTCTCCTAAATGTTGTCTAACTGTCTTGCTTGGTAGTCTTGATTCCGATCCATTTGAGCAGAGAAAATGGGTTTTGTGAGTATAATTAATACCGGTATTATATGTGCTTTATTATATACACTTTGATATAATTTAGCTGTGTCATTGATATCTATATATTTGTGTAAAAATATTCCAATATTGTAGGGATAGACTTTCTTGCTTGTAACTTGCATGAATTGAAGAGTTTAGTAAGGTAAATTAAGCGTAGATAGTTAGAGATAGGATGCTCCAAACAGATGGAGAAATTAGCTAGTTGGTTTACATATAGTTAGTAAGATATATATGGTCCAAGGTTTGTAGACTAGGTTGCCACCTCCTGAGCAACAAGCTGCAGGACGCTGCCAGTTTGGGATTCCCCTTCTCGGTGTATTATCTTTTTCTTAGAATACTACATTTAATCGCTTGTGGTCTGTATTAGACATGATTCTAATCGGTTCCAATTAGACCCACTATACTGTAAGTAATTGTAAAATGTGTGTTAATAACCTAGTGGCAAATCATTCATCATACAGTATCTGTTTAGACAGATATGGGGTTTTAGTTTTTCTCCATTTATTTGTTTTAGATAGGTAAGGGTAAGTTACTATAAAATTTCAGTCATGGGGTTTATTATTTTGCTAAGAGATAGAATTTACCCAAAATATTTTTTATAAGGACTGTGTTTGTTTTATTCCTTACTTTTGCAGATTGCTACTATATGTATACATTTATTTCTGTCCAAATTGACCTTGCCTATTGTAAAAATAGGGAGGAGTACATCAACACATCCCTTGCTTTCGGGATTGTCTCTATACAGCCCAGAGAAATTGCTTTGAAAATAGGGATTCGGCTGGCTAGGGATTGAGTATCTTGTTTAATAACGTTGCTCTTTTTGGTTACACTTCTACTAATTTAGCAATTCTTGTGTTTCTGTTTAATATTTCCTGCATGTTCTTTTAGATGCTTGTTCTGTTGTAAGCAAGGTTTTTCAGTCATGTGCTTGGGTCTTTATTCATAGTCCAGATTACAAGTAAAATACAGAAGTTTTGAATTAGACTTGAGCCTCTATGTAATTCTGTTCAGGGGTCTACAGAATAAGTAAGAGATAGTTGAGGCTTAGAATAACATTGAAAGGGAACCTAATGTAATTTTGCATAGATAACAGTAAATCATAATTAATGTTTTTTTTTTTGATAAATGGAACAAGTTTTAAGTCATGCTGAGTAATCTAAAACAATGAATTTGGGATTTCTCAGCATCCATTAACTCACAAATAAAAGTGCACTACAATGGTTTTACTAAAGGGTAACTATTGTCATCATTTTCTGTACCATTGTTTTATTCATTGTATGTCTGGTTATGTGTGATATTTGTTGATTTCAGATATGCGTATTATTGTCAAAATTGTTGTAATAATGATTAATGTCTAATGTGATTGTAGCGAATACTGTAATAGAAACCCCACCCTTTCCATCCTTATTTACTTCCTTTTGTGTATATGTGTGTGTCTAAATCTATGTTGCTTTTATTTGTGCTTTTATGTCATATGCTTCACAGCAAAGCTGGAGGAAAATGTAGAAGACTGTGTAGTATGGTTACAATCGGATATTTTTTAATGAAATGCACAGTGTTAAGTGTTGTGGCTGATATGTAACTTTATTTGATTCTTCAAAGAAGATTGAGAAGTTTCAATCTGTGTTTGAAGCAGAGCTCTGTGTTAGGGTGTTTGTATGTGTGTGGAAAATATTGGAATGAAAGATTTATTTGCTGGGGACCCCAAAAGAATTTATTTATATATCAAATACTTGCATTGCATTGTTGTTTGATTTAAGTTTATTGATAAAAGAAATTTCAGTAATGATTTCCCTCCGTATTTTTTTTTTATATATATTTGACAATGGTGGGGTATGGTGCTCTTGATATCTGTTTAGTAGCATAGCAGGGTATAAATTCTGCTATTGGAGGGATCAAATTAAAGGGAATGTCCACCCCTAAAACTGAAATTTAACTCCACTGTGTCATTACCATACTCCTCTGCTACTTATGGCTCTCCTGCAGTGCTTGTCCAAAATTCCAGAAAGTGAAGAATATACGCTGTCAGTGAGTCATCTGGTCCCCGCTTCTTCTTTGTCCTCTGAGAGGTTTCTTGCATGCGCAGGGGAGCTGTCCCCCCTCCCTTCCTCCCCCAGATCCCTTCTGGCTCCTTGATCCCCTACCATTAACAGACTTTGTCTGTAGTGTAGCCCACCCCCAACTGCCAAGTTCATTTTGTAAAAAAAAAAGCGGCACAATTGTACTTACACTCTATTGTTCCCCTGGCGGCCTGCATTGCCGGCAACCGCGTCTGTTATTGGCTGCCTCTTAGCCAACCACAGGTTGTGGAATGTAAGTACATTTGTGCTGCTTTTTTTACAAAACAAACTTGGTGGTTGTGGGTGGGCTACACTACAGACAGTGGAGATACCTTTTAAGCATTAAAATACAAGATTCCATGTAAAGTTATTGAATGTAGGTGTGTGTTGTATTTACAATAATCCCATACCCAACATAAGTTTCTTGGGTCATTGAAGCAGGAGCTGAGTGCAGATTCTGGATGATATTTTATGCTATTCCCTTTTTGGTAGACCACTTGGAGTCTGAATTTAGGAATCTCTGTAATTACTGGGAGAAATCTCCACTTGTAAGATTTTTGATCTGACACTTTACTATTAACTTTACTCATCCATGAACTTTCACTGATCCAATTTGAATTCGTTATTATAACCATTATTAAAATATGATGTTTAAGAACTCTACATTTTAGAAGACTGTCAGGATTATTCAATAAAAGTTTCTATGGTGCTAATTCTACCCCAACCAATCAGATGTTAGCTTTTAAATGTGAAATAATATCTGATTGGTTGGGGCAAAATTAGCACAATTTTTAACAATAAGAACTTTTATTGAATCTCCCTGTTGTCTTTGCTGGGTCTATTAAATGGGTTTTAATGTAATGGATATGTTGAAGTTGACCTAGTGTTAAATCTTAACATGCTTGTGAAGATTCACATTTATCCAGGTCATGGTATATCTGTTGTATTCAGTTAGATCAACTGGACTTAAAGTTTAGTTCTTGAAGATGTTTCGCCAGTCATCCAACTGGCTTTCTCAATTCAGAATGACTTGTACAAGAATCTTAAACATAACTGCCAACAGATTCTTGTACAAGTCATTCTGAATTGAGAAAGCCAGTCGGGTGACTGGCCAAACGTCTTCAAGAACTAAATTTTAAATCCAGTAGATCTAACTGAATACAACAGATATACCATGACCTGGATTAATGCAACCTTCCACAAGCATGTTAAGATATAACACTAGGTCAACTTCAACATATCCATTACATTAAAACCCACAAAATGTTAAGTCCAGTTGATCTAACAGAATACAACAGATATATCTTAACATCTTCTTGCTATGTCCCATGGTGCTTCACACCTGGTAAAAAAAAGGGGGGGATAACTAAAGCTTTGAAATATCTTAGACATAACTTAACCCCACTTTAATGTTGTCTTTGGAAAGTCATATGTTGTATACATTTTGTGTACATATACAGGTGTATACATTTTGTTATTGCTGACCCTGTGAAACTCAGAACATGCAGTGACTTTTTAGTAATATATGTCTCAGGTTCATCAGCCAAGGATGACCAATACACGCACATGTGACGTCATTGTGCCGCGGCGATGCACATGATTATTGATGACATGTCGCATGCACATTCATGTCACATGCATGTGGTACAAATGGGAATTACCTTTTGTGACCAAGGAAGCAGGATATCTCGTATCCCATTACACAGGAGGAGAAAGTCAGCAAGATTCAATCAGGATAGAACAAAAAAAAAATTAGACAGTTTTAGTTCCACTAACCTAGTTTTTTTCCCAGTGTACATTATCTTTAATATTTTAAATTTCATGTTGTTCTGAGGTGCACGTTAAGCTTTCATAGGCAAAGAAAACTATTCTTTAAAGTGTTACTTATTGTGACACTTTTCTTATCAATGCATCCTAACCATAATATATATAATATATATATATATATATATATATATATATAATTTGTATACTCACAGCACTCCACAACTTCACATGGTCCGGTGCAATGCCTATGGACACGTGGCTGTATTGTATCCCATATAACATAACAGTTGTAAAGGCAGCACTCTGGACTCTTGTTTCAATTGCCGTATTTTGATTGTTCACATCCCATTTTGCCGAAAGGCGACGTTTCGGGAGTACCATCCTCCCTTCTTCAAGCTCTACAATTGACTGTTACAAACTTACATTTCCCCACCAGTTTTAAATGTCCCAACAGGAAATGACACCATCTCTAAACCTAATTAGTTACCCATTAACTCCTTCCTTCATCATCAAATGTATGTCACCATTTCATCAGCCCATTTCCAAAATCTCTTTTACATCATACAAATACATTAACTGCAATAGATATAATATTAGCAAGACATATACATGTTTCCAATATTAATAAGACTTCACACATATGTATTTAAATATAAATCCACAATCTGTACGCTAACAGTTTGCCTAAAGGAAGAACCAAAGAGGAACTACAAGAACAGATATAAATCATAATCCTTATTCAGCCCCACTGGAGCCAAAGTATTGAGTTTCTTTACCCACCATACCTCCCGCTGCTTCAATCTATACTCCTATCCCCTCCCCTTAATGGAGTGGGAACCATCTCTAGTACCATAAATCTTAAGTCCTTATCCCTATGTCCTGCCTCCACAAATGTTTCGAGACTGGTAGTCAGTACTTTTAATCTGATGCTAGAGCGGTGTTGGGATATCCGTGATTTAACCATTTGAGTGGTTTCCCCAACATACAGTATTTACAGGGGCACCACAACACATACACCACAAATTTGTATTGCATGTGTGGTACCCCCGTATATCAAATTTTTGGGAGGTATGTGGGTGTATAAATTGTGTTCCCCTGTGTACACATGCACATTGAGTGCAGTGCAAACACGGGAACACATGTATCTTCACTTTATACTTCGATTCCTCATACAGAGGGTATTAAGGCAGCAATACAGAGATTACAAAAATGTGGAAATTATGATATAACACAGATTGAATTTTTTGAACGATGTTTTGAAATAATCCTGTTTGAGAATTATTTTTCATTTGATGGCAGATACTATAAGCAACTAAGAGGAACTGCCAAGGGATCCAATGTGGCCCCGGCATATGCCAATGCCTTTATGGCTTGGCTTGAGGAGGACATCATCTATGGTTTACCATCTTTCACCAGGCATTGTTTGGCCTGGTGGCGTTATATAGATGACGTCTTCCTCTTATGGCGGGGTCACATTGGATCTTTGTTGGATTTCCATGAGGAGATCAACAATGTACATGACAGTATCAAATACACTATACAATATGATAAGAGTCAGATTTGTTTCTTAGATGTATTAGTGGTATTGAATGAGGGTTTGAATACTGAATTGTATACCAAGGAGATTGACAGGAATCAATTATTAGCTTATCAAAGCTTTCACCCTCCACATGTATTAAAGGCAATCCCTGTGGGACAACTTACAAGGGTTTGTAATATTGTTAGTGAACCAGAGACGCAAAATATACAGTTGGAAAAAATGATGAACAAATTTCAATGTAGGGGATATCCCCAACATGTATTGGAGGGCCTTACATAAAGTACAGATACTTTAGACAACTAAAATAGGAGAGTGAAACTTAGGAGGAACGGATTCCCTTGATTAGGAATATGGGATAGGCAGTGAGCGGATAGCCAAATGTACGAAAGAATTGGCACATGTTGAATAAGGCATATCCAGAGTACAAGAATTCATAGAACCTCCTCTTATTTCGTATAAAGAGGTAAAACATTGGGAAACAAATTGGTGAGGTCGGTGAATCACTCTGAAGAAACACAGAAAGGCACCTTTTTAGGGCCTATAAACAAGGTATGTTCCCGTGTTTGCACTGCACTCAATGTGCATGTTACACAGGGACACAATTTATACACCCACATACCTCCCAAAATTTGATATACGGGGGTACCACACATGCAATACCAAATTTGTGGTGTATGTGTTGTGGTGCCCCTGTAAATTACTGTATGTTGGGGAAACCACTAAAATGGTTAAATCACGGATATCCCAACACCGCTCTAGCATCAGATTAAAAGATACTAGACTACCAGTCTCGAAACATTTTGTGGAGGCAGGACATAGGGATAAGGACTTAAGATTTATGGTACTAGAGATGGTTCCCACTCCATTAAGGGGAGGGGATAGGGAGTTAAGATTGAAGCAGCGGGAGGTATGGTGGGTAAAGAAACTCAATACTTTGGCTCCAGTAGGGCTGAATAAGGATTATGATTTATATCTGTTCTTGTAGTTCCTCTTTGGTTCTTCCTTTAGGCTAAACTGTTAGCGTACAGATTGTGGATTTATATTAAATACAATGTGTGATCTTATTTATATATTGGAAACATGTTATGTCTTGCTAATATTATATCTATTGCAGTTAATGTATTTGTATGATGTAAAGAGATTTTGGAAATGGGCTGATGATAATGGGTGACATACATTTGATGATGAAGGAAGGAGTTAATGGGTAACTAATTAGGTTTAGAGATGGTGTCATTTCCTGTTGGGACATTTAAAACTGTGTGGGGAAATGTAAGTTTGTAACAGTCAATTGTAGAGCTTGAAGAAGGGAGGATGGTACTCCCGAAACGTCGCCTTTCGAAATGATGACTGTGTAACAATAAAATTACGGCAATTGAAACAAGAGTCCAGAGTGCTGCCTTTACAACTGTTATATATATATATATATATATATATATATATATATATATATATATATATATATATTATGTTTACATTAAGACATCTTATTTGTTTATATCAAATGCTTAGTCAGAAATGTACAAAAATGTTAATATATATATTCAAAGATAATTTTATGTAACTTGTGAAACATACAGTAGTAAGCAATAGGCCTGTTACCCAATTTCCAGTCTTGCCACTGGAAAAGAAGAAGTAGGTGAAAACATAAATTAATTAAACATATTATTATCATTGATTTATATAGCGCCAGCATCTTCCATGGTGCTTTACAATTACATAGTCATACATTACATACAGGGTAATACATGTTATACAAAGTCATACATATTACATACACAGGTAATACATAATATAAGTAAACAGAGTGAGGAGTTTCTTACAGCAATAGCATGATACAATAGGAAAGAGGACCCTGCCCAAAGAGCTTACAGACTAGAGGATATGGGGGTGAGACATAAGGTGACGGGAATCGGTAGGCTGTAAATAGATTGGCAGTGGAGCGTGAAAGGCGGGTTGGTTATATGCTAGCCTAAAGAGGTGGGTTTTACGGTTACGTTTCAAGGTGTTAAGGGATAGTGAGAGACGGACAGATGGAGGAAGGGCGTTCCAGAGCAGAGGGGCAGCACGAGTAAAGTCCTGAATACGGGCATGGGAAGAGTTGACAAGGGAGGATGAGAGGAGGGTATCGTTTGCGGAGCAGAGGTTGCACCTGGGATGGTATCGCTGGATCAGCTCTGAGTTATATGGCAAGCGAATCTAGCGTTATTCCCAGGTAGCAGACATGAGGAGATGGGGATATGGGTGTATTGTTGATATTAATAGTAAAACTAGGGAGGGGAACAGATTGTGAGGGTGGGAAAAGGACAAGTTCAGTCTTGTCCATGTTTAGTTTGAGGAAGCGGGAGGACATGAAGGCAGAGATGGCACTAAGGCAGTCAGAGACCTGGGATGTCAGCGTGGGGAGATCTGGGGCAGAGATGTAAATTTGGGTATCATCCGCATACAGGTGATACTGTAACCCAAATGAACTAATGAGTTGTCCAAGGCCATAGGTGTAGATGGAGAAAAGAAGAGGACCGAGTACCGAGCCTTGTAGGACCCTCACAGGGAGGGGGCGAGGAGTGGAGTTAATTCCAGAGAAGAAAACACTAAAGGTCCTACCAGAGAGATAGGAGGATAGCCAAGAAAGTGCAGTGTCCTGGATACCTAAGGAGGCCAGGATCTGAAGAAGTAGAGGGTGATCAACAGTATCAAAAGCAGAGGACAAATCAAGAAGAATGAGCAAAGAGTAGTGACCTTTAGATTTAGCACTAGCAGTAAATCATTGGTCACTTTAGTGAGGGCAGTTTCTGTAGAGTGGTTAGGGCGGAAGACTGACTGGAGGTGGTCAAAGAGAGAGTTAGCAGACAGGTGACTAACCAGGTCAGCATAGACATGTCTTTCCAGTAGTTTGGAAGCAAAAGGGAGAAGGGAGACAGGCCGGTAGCTGGAAAGAGCAGATGGGTCAAGGGAGGGTTTTTTAGGTATAGGGGATACAACGGCATGTTTAAACATAGAGGGAAAAATACCAGTGGATAGGTACAAGTTAAAAAGAGAGGTTAGTGGGGGGATAAAATGGGAGGGAATGGGGCAGGTGGTGAGACGTGAGACGTGTCCTGGATAGGAGAGATTAAAGTCTCTGTTTTGTTATAGTGGTTAGGGGGCAAGTAAAGGGATTAACCAATAAAGGGAGGCTAGGCAGTGCAGTGGTAGGGGTAGAGATGAAGGGGGTAAGCAACGGAGGTTAGGCAGTGCAGTGGAAGTGGTTGGAAGCAGTAGGGAGGAGCTAGGGGCGCACAGGAAAACCACTTCGGATGTTTTAAATTTTCTCTGTGAAATATGAGGCTATTTCATCAGCCGATAAACAGGGGGTGGGCGGAGGAGGTGGTGAACAGAGCAGGGAGTTGAATACTTTGAAGAGCTGTTTGGGGTTATGGGATTGGGAGGATATGAGTGAAGAGAAGTAGTTTTGTTTGGCAAAGGACAAAGCACCTCTGATCTGACAAAGGGCACTTTCAAAGAAAGGTGGCATTAAACTGAAGAAAGGAAATTTTGTAAAGGATAAACAATGTGTCAGAAGGTAATGATTTCACAGTGGCATGGCCAAGTAGTCACGTATGTGTCCTGAATATAATGTAGTTGCGGTTTAGGGGTGTAGAATAAACCGTAAGATGCGAAATAACCATGATGTAGGTATAAAGGTGGGAATTGAAGGTAACAAAAACTTTATATAACCAATAAACATTTAGATGAAAGGAAATGAATTAGCTATACAGTTCAGAGACACTCCAGCTTACTGCTGTTGGCTGCTTGCCAGATAATTAGGTAGGTGCAATCTGCCATACCTCCTTTCCAAAGGCCCAAGTTATCCAAATAGAAAAGGAAGTAAGTGTAAACAATGTTTTGGGAATGCTATGTCCCCCCAGGTACCTGAAGAAGGAATATGGCATTCCTAAAACGTTTTTTTAATTCAAATAATTGTAATCACACCAGTAGCGTGCTCCTCCGCTTTCTTTTCCGTAAAGAAATGAATTAACATATAACCAATCAAATGTTGACAGCTGTTAAGAATGAAATAAATAATTGTGTGATAATGATATAAAACATTATGTATTTACGTATTGTATTCAGAGCTCTCATTGCTTTTATAAAATTATGTAATTCTGTGCATCTCCGCAATAAACTTTATTTCTCTGCTTCAGACATTTAATTTTGACCGTATCACTATGCACAGAGTATTTTTTATATAGATGTCTCTACACCAATATGGAATCCCTGATAAGACTTTGAAAGATGCTTATTACCCTGAAGTTTATTTACCAGTTAGTGTTAATTACAAACAGCCTTCCTGGGGCAATACAAAATAGTCATCAGATTTTACTAACTTTTTAAATGATTATTCTTTTTCTAGCAAAAGATAAACAGGGTTATTCAATAAAAGTTCTTATTGTTAAAAATGGTGATAGTTTTGCCCCAACTAATCAAATGTTAGCTTTCAAATGTTAAATAAGATCTGATTAGTTGGGGCAAAATTAGCACCATCTTAAATAAGAACTTTTATTGAATCTCCCTGAAAACTTCTAATTGTACCTATGTTCTTTGCATCTGCAGTGGTGGCTCAACTGGTAAAGCACACATTTTAGAAACAAAAGGTCACAGGTGTTATTGTTTCATATAATATTTCTGTTTGGAATAGGGGTAAACGCTTTGTATTTAGCAAGAAAGAGTACATGAGGTTGCAGGTTAATTTCCCCTGACTTAATTTTTACTGTAATGTTAATAATCTGATTCTTACATCCATGGTTGCTCAGAAATACACTGCAAAGATTAGTATTCTTTTTGTAGGAAAAGTAAAGGATTATATTATAGTTATGACAGAAGCATTGGATGTGTAATGCGTTGAAGCAAAAAAATGAAATCCCTGTTCTGTGTCAGGAAGAGGGAGAATCCCTGTGCTGTTATGCAATTGATGGTCAACTTCTAGGAAACAAGGCTGCATCTGTTGAGCACTGCAGAGCATGTAAAGAGTACCACATACTCTTACCCAGATAAAGGGGATCATGGAAGCTGATCCCTTGTACCCACAGGTTAATTTTAAAAATATCATCAATTCAGTGTCCAAAAAGAATTTCCACAGGCAATGCCCGTCAGAAAAGCAAATCATTTTTTTCAAACTCCAATCACCGGGTGTCTCTCCCATGAGGCAGGGTGAGCATTTTGTCTCAGATGGTGCTCCTGCACTCAGAGAGGCGCTAGACAGGACTGCAGTAAAAAAACAAACAAACACAAAAACAAGGAGAAGCACGGTTGCGAGCGAGTCAGAGCCTTGACTTACATTAAGCAGGCAGAGACAACTCCTCCCCTTCCTTCTGACTAGCAGTTCACTGGTAACTTCTCCCCTCTGAAGACATTTCCTTTTGATGTGTTTGAAGGCACAGACCCACAGAGCTGGAGCACTGCTGAGTCCTCATAGCTATGGAGAGAGCCATCCTTATTGTAAGTTCGTTTTTTTTACCTGACAGACAGTGCCTGTGACAGGAACCTGCTGTGCTGATAGTGTCTACACTGCACTCTGCCTGTGGGAGACTGAGAGCCATGCACTGAGCTGACAGGTGAACTAAAGGATTAGGTTTCTATCTATGTGCTGCCTGGGAGAGGGGAGGGTTAGCTGCTATTCTGTATTTATGAGACCCCCCATACATTGCTTTCAGCTTCCTTCAAAGTCCTGCTCAGGCTGTTAGACTTACAGTTTATAACTTTGTCTGACAGTCTGGGCAGCACTTTGAAGGAAGCTGGAAGCAATGTATGGGGGTCTCAGGAATATTAATGAATATAACCAGTGTTTCCAGCAACTGTGGGCATACCTGCATGTAACAGTCTCTGGGTGCACGGTTTGGTACATATATGCCAACTTACAGTGACCTAGTGTCTGCTGAACTGGGTGGCTGGGAAACTGGAGGACTGACCTCCAGTTCACGATTACGAGCCATTGTCAAGTCAGCCCTTCAGTTCACCAGACACTGTTAGGTAGTCCAACATGCCCAACTCCACAAGCCATGCCCAATTTTGCCTCCAAAATTCTAGAAGCACCCCTCTGAGTGATAGAGGATAGAGAATGCAAGAGAAAGAGGGAGAGTGTGAAAGATATTGGATAGAGACTGCAGGAGAGAGAGAGAGTATAGAGAGATAGAGGATAGAGACTGCAGGAGGAGAGAGAGCGTGTGAGAGAGAGGATAGAGACTGAAGATAGAGTACAAGGGAGAAAGAGGATAGAGACTGCAGGAGAGAGAACATGTGACAGATAAAAGATAAAAAAGAGGGGCTGCAGAAGAAAGAATGTTAGTGAGAGATAGAGTAGAGACTGCAGGAGACAAGAGAATGTAAGATATAGAGGAGATAGACTGCAGGAGAGAGAGAGAGAATGGGATAGATAAAGGATAGAGACTGCAGGAGAAAAATAATGTGAGAGAATAGAAGATTGAGACTGCAGGAGAGTGTGAGCAATATAGAGACTGCAGGAGAAAGGGAATTTGAGATATAGAAGAGATAGACTGCAGGAGAGAGAGAGAGAGAGAGAGAGAGAGAGAATGGGATAGATAAAGGATAGAGACTTCAGGAGAGAAATAATGTAAGGGCATAGAAGACTGCATGGGCCCTATTTATAAAAGATCGGTATCGTTATCGTAAAATACCGATCGTTATCGTAAAATAACGACCAGGATTTTACCGATAACGACCGTTATTTACCGATAACGGTCGTTATTTACAGATAACGACCGGTATTTACCGATATCGGTAAATAACGGTCGTTAAATACCGTTAAAACTGTCGGTCGTTAAAACTGCCGGTAAATACCGGTCGTTATCGGTCGTTATCGGTAAATAACGGTCATTATCGGTAAAAACCCGGTCGTTATTTTACGATAACGGTCGGTATTTTACGATAACGGTACCGATCTTTTATAAATAGGGCCCCATGAGAGAGATTCTGATTCAGACTGCAGGACAGAGAGTGTGAGTGATAGAGTATAGAGACTGCAGGAGAGACAGAGAATGTGAAGGATAGAGGACAGTGACTACAGGAGGGAGAGAGACTGTGAGAAGTTATAGGAGAGACAGAGACTGTGAGAGATAGAGGATAGAGCCTGCAGGAGAGTGTGAGCAATATAGAGACTGCAGGAGACAGGGAATTTGCGATATAGAAGAGATAGACTGCAGGAGAGAGAGAGAGAATGGGATAGATAAAGGACAGAGACTTCAGGAGAGAAATAATGTGAGGGCATAGAAGACTGCAGGAGAGAGATTCTGATTTAGACTGCAGGACAGAGAGTATGAGTGATAGATTATAGAGACTGCAGGAGAGACAGAGAATGTGAAGGATAGAGGACAGTGACTACAGGAGAGAGGGAGAGAGAGAGACTGTGAGAAGTTATAGGAGAGACAGAGATTGTGAGAGAGAGGATAAAGACTGCAGGAGAGAGAGACAGAATGTGTGGGACCTTTACCACCTGTTCTCACTGTATGGGACCTTTACAGTCTGTTCTCAATGTGTGAGACCTTTACTGTCTGTTCTCACTGTATGGGACCTTTACTGTCTGTTCTCAGTTTCACTGTGTGGGACCTTTACTGTCTGTTCTCACTGTATGGGACTTTACTGTTCTGTTTCTCACTGTGTGGGACTTTACTTGTCTGTTTTCACTGTGTAGACCTTTACTGTCTGTTCTCACTGTATGGACCTTTACTGTCTGTTCTCACTGTGTGGGACCTTTACTGTCTGTTCTCACTGTATGGGACATTTACTGTCTGTTTCTCACTGTATGGGAACCTTTACTGTCTGTTCTCACTGTATGGGGCCTTTACTGTCTGTTCTCACTGTATGGGACCTTTACGGTCTGTTCTCACTGTATGGGATCTTTACTGTCTGTTCTCACTGTATGGGATCTTTACTGTCAGTTCTCACTGTGTGGGCCTTTACTGTCTGTTCTCACTGTATGGGGCCTATACTGTATGTTCTCACTGTGTGGGACCTTTACTGTCTGTTCTCACTGTGTGGGGCCTTAACTGTTTGTTCTCAGTGGGTGGGGCCTTTACTGTCTGTCTCACTGTATGGGACCTTTACTGTCTTCTCACTGTATGGGACCTTTACTGTCTTCTCACTGTATGGAACCTTTACTGTCTGTTCTCATTGTATGGGACCTTTACTGTCTTCTCATTGTATGGACATTTCTGTCTGTTCTCACTGTATGGGACCTTTACTGTCTGTTCTCACTGTATGGGACCTTTACGGTCTGTTCTCACTGTATGGACCTTTACTGTCTGTTCTCACTGTATGGGACCTTTACGTGTTCTCCTGTATGGGCCTTACTGTCTGTTCTCACTGTATGGGACCTTTATTGTCTTCTCACTGTATGGGACCTTTACTGTCTGTTCTCATTGCATGGGACCTTTACTGTCTTCTCACTGTATGGGACCTTTACTGTCTGTCTTCCACTGTATGGGACCTTTACTGTCTGTTCTCACTGTATGGGGCCTTTACTGTCTGTTCTCACTGTATGGGACCTTTACTGTCTGTTCTCACTGTATGGGATCTTTACTGTCTGTTCTCACTGTATGGGATCTTTACTGTCAGTTCTCACTGTGTGGGGCCTTTACTGTCTGTTCTCACTGTATGGGGCCTATACTGTATGTTCTCACGTGTGTGGGACCTTTACTGTCTGTTCTCACTGTGTGGCCTTAACTGTTTGTTCTCAGTGTGTGGGGCCTTTACTGTCTGTTCTCACTGTATGGGACCTTTACTGTCTTCTCACTGTATGGGACCTTTACTGTCTTCTCACTGTATGGAACCTTTCTGTCTGTTCTCATTGTATGGGACCTTTACTGTCTTCTCATTGTATAGGACATTTACTGTCTGTTCTCACTGTATGGACCTTTACTGTCTGTTCTCACTGTATGGGACCTTTACTGTCTGTTCTCACTGTATAGGACCTTTACTGTCTGTTCTCACTGTATGGGACCTTTACTGTCTGTTCTCACTGTATGGGACCTTTACTGTCTGTTCTCATTGTATGGGACCTTTATGATTTCTCGCTGTGGGACCTTTACTGTCTGTTCTCACTGTATGGGACCTTTACTGTCTGTTTTCACTGTGTAGGAGCTTAAAGGGACAGTTCAGTGGAAATAATCATATTTGTTAAATTGTTAGTTTGTGTATGCCTTCTTAGTTATTCTACATATTCTCTCAAATTTTTTAAAAATCAGGGATTTCATACACTTTGCTGTTCCCTGCTGTTGACATTAGTGAGCTGCCATTCAGGTTCTAACAGTCCTTCTTCTTCCCAGGATGCACCACATCCTTGGAATGTTCCTAACAGTAATTCTACTGATTGGCTGTTGGATGGGTCAAAGATGCTCAGATCTCTACTGAGCAACTGAATCAACCCAGGCACTGGGTTAAGGGCAGACCATTACGGTCTTTATTAGGGGTCCTGCAAACAGGAAGTCAGAATTTCAGTTGCAGTTATTTATACACAGACAAAATGCTGATGGGCAGATTAAGGTCATTGGGATGAAAAAATACTGCTCTTTTTTCTGAAAGCATATGTATTTGCACTGAACTTCCACTTTAGGGCCACACTGCACCGCACTGGAAGCACTCACCATCCGAAATTGTAAATCAGCATAAAAATGCTGATTGCATTGGATCGTGGAACGATTCCAATATTAGAAAAAAATTGCATGCGCAAACACGAGCACAATGCACGGAAATCATGCTAGTGTGGCCTAGCCCTAACTGTCTGTTCTCACTGATTGCACTACATTGCTCCACCAAACATACTTTGCTGCAGATGTGTTTTTTCATATTTTTATTCACATACAGGGTTATTCAATAAAGTTCTTATCGTTAAAAATGGTGCTAATTGAGACGCCCCTGACTTCAATTCAGGGTTTTCACATCCCTGAAATCATCCTTATCATTTTTTTTTTACAGGAAATTTACAGCAACAGGATATTTATAGAAAAAAATTTAAAAAGAAGTCACAGCAGAAAGAATCTTTTTCTTCACCTTCATGTCTAACCCATTGGGTTGTTTCTTAAAAGGAGCATAACACATTTTGTTTGATATACCACCTGTTATACCCCCAGGTACTTCCATTAATGATGGCATCGATGCAGATTCATGTGAAGTCAATATTCTTCATTTGATTAAGCATTGGATATACTTGCTCCCGTGGTAGGGGGTCACTTTTAGCAAAAACAGACACACCATTCCATCATTTATTGGGTTTTTAATACAAAGGTGCCTCCCCATAGGTTGCAGTCTATCATGCAACTATTTCAAATTGTTTTCCACCTTTCTGGAGTGGTTTGGGGAGGTTTCTGGTTCTCCACTGCTCTTCCACTATCTGGATAACTTTCTGTTTTTGGACCCTACAGGGACAACCATCTGTGTGTAATGTGATAGTAAATGGGGGTATTTCTTTTGCTCTAGAGACTGTCAGCCTTATCCAAATTCTATGCACAGACGCTTATTTATTAGGAGTGGCCCTCGCATATGTTTGAGGCAGGGTGTTGCTGAACTACCACTCTAAGTAGAATGCAATAAATGGGTGCCAGTGGTTCTTAAACTAACGGTATTTTATTTATTAATGGAACATATACTAAAGCATTTCAAG
This sequence comes from Hymenochirus boettgeri, assembly GCA_019447015.1. Taxonomy (NCBI): domain Eukaryota; kingdom Metazoa; phylum Chordata; class Amphibia; order Anura; family Pipidae; genus Hymenochirus; species Hymenochirus boettgeri. Next base: position 146,335,103 of record CM033472.1, read on the forward strand.
TAGTACAATAAGGGTGACATAGCATAGTACAGATATACCATAAATACTACTCTACTCTCACTTACCTTACCTCTCTCCCCCGGCGTTCTGTGCAGCCGGCAGCCACGTCCTTGATTGGCTGCCTTTCAGCCAATCACAGATGTGGCTGCCGGTCCGGCCCCCTGCTTGCAGTTTCATGCAACAAAGGGCCGGGACAGTGCTTCGGAGAAAAGAGGGAAGGTAAGTAACATCGGGGTTTCTGGAAAATCTATTCTAGCGGTTGGGGCTGGGGGAGGGAGACTACTACATATTAAAATGTTAAAAGGGATGGACATGCCCTTAAACACATTATTAAGAGTACCCTTCAAAAACAATTAATTGATTCCACTAAGGGAATCCAAACCTACCTTGCATGTCAGGTTATCTTGGCAAGGATTGGAAATAGTGACATCATAGAATTCTTCACAGACGCTGCCTCCCCTTGCAGTAGTGGCTGTCTTTTGCAGGACAGATGGTTTGCAGTTTAGTGTCCAAACAGTGTTGGGTAATTTATTGCTGTTAGGATTAGTGCCACTCTATTTCTCCCTATGCTTATGGGGGAAAGTGTTGAGCTATAAACATATCATCTTAAATCAAATAACATGGAAGCGTACAGGAAGTTTTTGCCCTATCAGAAAAATTTTCGAATGTGGCTTGGATTTTATGTTAATTTATGCTTAAATCCCTCCAGTACAATATTTGGTTAAAGGCTAGACACATTTCAGGAAATAGCACATCTTTGCTGACTCCTTTGTGATTTAAATTTCACAAATCCCACGAGGATTGTGGAGAGATTTTCCCAGATGGTAGGCTACTATTCACCAAATAAGTCAGTTAATACAATCTTCAGTTGCTCCTTCTACCTGTTTTAAAACAGTTTGAGGACAATGATTTGTTACTTGTCTACCTGATTTACTTACATGATTTTGGTCTTTCAGTGGCCAGTGTATCTCTTCTCGTTAGGCAAGTTTTAAAGGGATTATCAGGCAAATTCATCAGTGGATACCATAATGGTGGCCAGAGGCACAGCAATATGATTGATATTGGATATCAGCAAATTTTTGCTCCGCATATAATTGATGCCCAGCAGTGAAATCAGGCCGATTGCACTGGGCAAAATTTTAGGCCGATTAATATTATCACCCATCAGTCTATAACTACCTTAAGCCCATCAGCTTAGATCTCCTAAATAGGATAATTGAGGTTTTAGGGATGTTTGTTTATATGAGTGTAGTATGTTTAGATTTGCATAACTTCCATTTTGTAGCACTGAGAATCAGTGAAGTAGTTTCTAAAATAATCTAGTGGCAGGTGGTCTAGTATTTTCTTTTATCAGTAAGTTAAAAGTTTAACAAACTAATCTAAAACTGATCAAAGGGGCAGGAACCCCCCCCTATGGCTAAGCATAAAATCTATCAAACAAAACGTACTGGAAAACCACAATAAAAATAAGAAATATTTCTTTAATCTCAGTTCTTCTAACGACAAATATATGCAGTACACACTGCGTCACTCTAACCACAAAATATATACATATACTGTATAAAAATATCAAAGTGCTATAGTGCAAAAGTATATCGAAAGTAAACTAGAAAGAGGAAGTTTAAGTATAACTTTGAATTTGGCATGAAAGGCCGCATTTTTATAGAAAGTAAAAAAGAAAGTTTAAGTATAAACTTTGAATTTGGCTTGAAAGGCCGCATTTTGGATGGGAATGTGTGTGTTTGTGCTGTAGATTTTACACTCAATATGGCAATGATGAGGACATTGTTGTTTTTTACTTTCCTTTAAATATGGCACATAAATGAATGGATAGGTAAGTTGGTGTGTGTACTCGTGTCAGGTAGGGGGTAAAAGACTTTTTTGATGATTGGTGAAAATATGTTTTTGACTATACTTACTCTTTAAATATGATTCCCACATGAATTAATAGTAGCTTATTTGGTGGTCGTACATGTGTCAGGTTGGAAGTTAAAAAAACAAACTATTTTGATTATTGATCAAAATCTATTTTTTAAATATAGTTACCCTTTAAGTATGGCTGCCACGGAAATGGAGGGAAGGTCAGTAAGTGTGTGTACCTGGGTCTGGTTAGGGGGTATGTATTTTTTTGTGTTACAACAACCATAAAACTAACTTTTATTGAGGATATTCAAAATATTTTTTTTTAACTTTATTACCCTTTAAGTATGGCTGCCACAAGAAGAAAGAGTAGATCAATAGGTGTGTGTACCCATGTGATAAGCAAGAAGAGTAGCTGGGCACACCGGTCTTAAGTGTAAAGGTATTTATTGGTGACATTTCGAACCGGTGTTTTTCCTTCCTCAGACAAACATAAATGGTAACAAAGTGCAATGTGCTATTAGACTACAATTCAAACTGTAAAGATGGCCACCTAGTGTCAAAGTCTATAATGATAAAAGTGACAAATTCAAAGTGCGAAGTGCTAGAATCATAAATACATAGTGTAAGATTTTTTATATAAAATATATAAATATAATTCACATTCCACATTTTTAGTGCATATTCAAAAACTTAATCAGTAAAAACTCAGTGTATGTATAAATATATATATATAAAACAAGACTACTCATATGAAAATACATTTCAAGGATAAAAAAAGCCAGAAAAACTCAAGAGTTAAAATTGTTAAAGTTTGACATGCAGATTAAAGTGTAATATAGCTGCCCAGATATTAGCATTTTGGGAAAAAACAGAATTCCTAAATTCATATTAAGTCCTCTAGTCTAGGTGTAACCGCTTCCAGTTCATTTATCCATTTGGCTTCTCTATGCAGGTTGTTGTTTCTATCACCAACTCTGGGATCAACTGGTATATGGTCAATAACCATGGCTCTAAGGTCCCAAACCTGATGTTTCATAGCACAAAAATGTGCCTCAACAGGAGAATATCTCCTCTCGATATTTTGAAAGAACAATTCTGATATCGCTCTTGTGGCGTTGCAATCTGCTTTTAAAGGGCCTTGGTTTTGCCTACATTTATCAGGGAACATGGACATTTTAACAAATAGATACAATATCTGTGTTACAATTAAATATCCACGATGGTATATTCTTGCCCGAATATGGATGGGCAAAAATGTTTCCCCGTAATGATCGAATTACATATTAAAACAATTGTAGCACCTGTTTTTTGAGAGAAGGTAAATGGCTTAGTTTATGTTTATATTTAGTAACTGGATCGGCCTGGATAAGGGTACTATGGAGAGATTTACCCTTTTTATACTGTAAAAGGTTTATGCCTGGTGACCTGATCTAGTGCCTTGTCATCTTGGATGATGGCCAGTATTTATTGATATTTATCTTGATATAGTCAAACTGGTAGTAGCTTTGCGAAGGGAACACCCCTCTCCTTAGTTACTTTGGGTGACACCTTACCCACTTCAACTTTCACATTTTCCAACATTTGTGTATGGTGTCCCCTTACCTTAATATATTATCATTCTATCAAGCTGATGGGACCTGTCTTTACTGTCAGAACAAATTCTATTGATTAGGGAGTCTCTGTATGGTCCCTGTATGGAATGCTTGGAATGAAAACTTTTCCCATGCAATAGTGAATTAGGATCAGTAGGTTTAGTATAGATGATTTACTCACTCCATAAATGTAATGTTAATCTGCACATCCAAATATTGGGCCTGCACCTGTGAAAAAACAGCATTGTAAACAATCTATCATCCAGTGATTTACAAAACAGAATGAATTCCGTGTGCCTGTTGTAAATCACCTTTCCATATAATAAACAGGTCATCAAATCTCTAGATCTCAATCTCCAGAATCTGATTCAGATTTCGGAAAATCTGAAAATCTGATTGGTTAATGTAAACCACGTAAACCAAACATTGAAAATTGACCAATCAGAAACGGATTGGGTTTTCTGCAAACCTATAAAGATACAAACCTCCGCGGAGCTCAGAAGTCATCGCAGTAATGGCAGAAGAAAGAGACGTCGGATCAAGACGCCGGTAACATCGGCCTCGTTGAGGCCACTGGCCACCCTTGTCAGGTGGCAAGGCCCTTCCAAGGGCCACAAAGCCCTTTAAGTGCTGGGGAGGGGGGTCCTGGTTTGAGCTGTGGGACCCTTAAGCCCCAAAGGGCCATTGTCAAGGTCACAAGGGCACTTCTTAGTGCCGCAAGCCTGATAGGTTCGAGCTGTGGACCCTTTATGCCCCAAAGGGCCCTTGTTAGGCTTCGAGCTGCGGGGCCCCCGAACGTCCGGCTGGATTGTCGGCATTCTGCAATCCGCGAGAAGTTTTACCAAGTTTTTCAATCCTTGAACGTCGATGATTACCGAAAGTGGCACGTGCAAACCGGAAGTAGCGCGCATGTGTGCTATGTCCGGTTTTTATGCTGTTCCCTGCGCATGGACGTGTTCCCTAGACCACCTCCCAGTCCCAGAGGCCGGTAAGGTAAGTTTACCCTACCATATTTTGGAAATTCGTTCGAACTTTCTGAACTATTTACCTCCCATTGACTTTAATGGGTCCGTTTTCAGACTTTCGGACTTTCAAACTTTTTTTGAAGTTCGAAAACGGACTGAACTTTCGAAAGTTTGGCCATCTCTGTCTGTACCAAATTCATGTCCTAGCTGAAAACTTGTGGGAAGAGATACAGTCCAAAAAGCTGAAGAATAAACAGAAGAAGAAGAAAAATAGCTCTTCAAACCAAATTGAAAAGGAAGCCCGTCACTAACCTACATATTTGCAAAACTTCTACATCTCCAAAAACCAAAACGTGATTTAGGGCGTAGTGAACCAGTGCCGTGCTCCTCCGCTTTCTTTTCCGTAAAGAATGAATTAACATATAACCAATCAATGTTGACAGCTGTTAAGAATGAAATAAATAATTGTGTGATAATGATATAAACATATGTATTTACGTATTGTATTCAGAGCTCTCATTGCTTTTATAAATTATGTAATTCTGTGCATCTCCCCAATAAACTTTATTCTCTGCTTCAGACTTAATTTTGACCGTATCACTATGCACAGAGTATTTTTTTATATGATGCTCTACCACCAATATGGAACCCCTGATAGACTTTGAAAGATGCTTATTACCCTAAGTTTTATCCAGTTAGTGTTAATTACAAACACCTTCCTGGGCAATACAAATAGTCATCAGATTTACTAACTTTTTAATGATTATTCTTTTTCTAGCAAAAGATAACAGGGTTATTCAATAAAAGTTCTTATTGTTAAAATGGTGATAGTTTTGCCCCAACTAATCAATGTTAGCTTTCAAATGTTAATAAGATCTGATTAGTTGGGGCAAATTAGCACCATCTTAAATAAACTTTTATTGAATCTCCCTGAAACTTCTAATTGTACCTAGTTCTTTGCATCTGCAGTGGTGGCTCAACTGGTAAAGCACACATTTTAGAAACAAAAGGTCACAGGTGTTATTGTTTCATATAATTTTCTGTTTGGAATAGGGGTAAACGCTTGTATTTAGCAAGAAAGAGTACATGAGTTGCAGGTTAATTCCCCCCTGACTTAATTTTTACTGTAATGTTAATAATCTGATTCTTACATCCATGGTTGCTCAGAAATACACTGCAAGATTAGTATCTTTTTGTAGGAAAAGTAAAGGATTATATTATTTTATGACAGAAGCATGTATGTGTAATGCGTTGAAGCAAAAAAATGAAATCCCTGTTCTGTGTCAGGAGAGGAGAATCCCTGTGCTGTTATGCAATTGATGGTCAACTTCTAGGAAACAAGGCTGCATCTGTGAGCACTGCAGAGCATGTAAAGATACCACATACTCTTACCCAGATAAAGGGGATCATGGAAGCTGATCCCTTGTACCCACAGGTTAATTTTAAAAATATCATCAATTCAGTGTCCAAAAAGAATTTCACACGGCAATGCCCGTCAGAAGCAAATCATTTTTTTCAAACTCCAATCACCGGGTGTTCTCCCATGAGGCAGGGTGAGCATTTTGTCTCAGGGTGCTCCTGCACTCAGAGAGGCGCTAGACAGGACTGCAGTAAAAAAACAAACAACACAAAAACAAGGAGAAGCACGGTTGCGAGCGAGTCAGAGCCTTGACTTACATTAAGCAGGCAGAGACAACTCCCCTTCCTTCTGACTAGCTTTCACTGGTAACTTCTCCCCTCTGAAGACATTTCCTTTATGTGTTTGAAGGCACAGACCCACAGAGCTGGAGCACTGCTGAGTCCTCATAGCTATGGAGAGAGCCATCCTATTGTAAGTTCGTTTTTTTTACCTGACAGACAGTGCCTGTGACAGGAACCTGCTGTGCTGATAGTGTCTACACTGCACTCTGCCTGTGGAGACTGAGAGCCATGCACTGAGCTGACAGTGAACTAAAGGATTAGGTTTCTATCTATGTCTGCCTGGGAGAGGGGAGGGTTAGCTGCTATTCTGTATTTATGAGACCCCCCATACATTGCTTTCAGCTTCCTTCAAAGTCCTGCTCAGGCTGTTAGACTTACAGTTTATAACTTTGTCTGACAGTCTGGGCAGCACTTTGAAGGAAGCTGGAAGCAATGTATGGGGGTCTCAGGAATATTAATGAATATAACCAGTGTTTCCAGCAACTGTGGGCATACTGCATGTAACAGTCTCTGGGTGCACGGTTTGGTACATATATGCCAACTTACAGTGACCTAGTGTCTGCTGAACTGGTGGCTGGGAAACTGGAGGACGGACCTCCAGTTCACGATTACGACCCTTGTCAAGTCACCCTTCAGTTCACCAGACACTGTAGGTAGTCCAACATGCCCAACTCCACAAGCATGCCCAATTTTGCCTCCAAAATTCTGAAGCACCCCTCTGAGTGATAGAGGATAGAGAATGCAAGAGAAAGAGGGAGTGTGAAAGATATTGGATAGAGACTGCAGGAGAGAGAGAGAGTATAGAGAGATAGAGGATAGAGACTGCGAGGAGAGAGAGCGTGTGAGAGAGAGGTATAGACTGAAGAAGAGTACAAGGAGAAAGAGGATAAGAACTGCAGGAGAGAGAACATGTGACAGATAAAAGATAAAAAAGAGGGGCTGCAGAGAAAGAATGTTAGTGAGAGATAGAGTAGAGACTGCAGGAGACAGAAATGTAGATATAGAGAGAATAGACTGCAGGAGAGAGAGAAGAATGGATAGATAAAGGATAAGACGGCAGGAGAAAAATAATGTGAGAGAATAGAAGATTGAGACTGCAGGAGAGTGTGAGCAATATAGAGACTGCAGGAGAAAGGAATTTGAGATATAGAAGAGATAGACTGCAGGAGAGAGAGAGAGAGAGAGAGAGAGAGAGAATGGGATAGATAAAGGATAGAGACTTCAGGAGAGAAATAAGTTAAGGGCAAGAAGACTGCATGGGCCCTATTTATAAAAGATCGTATCGTTATCGTAAAATACCGATCGTTATCGTAAAATAACGACCAGGATTTTACCGATAACGACCGTTATTTACATAACGGTCGTTATTTACAGATAACGACCGTATTTACCGATATCGGATAATAACGGTCGTTAAATACCGTTAAAACTGTCGGTCGTTAAAACTGCCGGTAAATACCGGTCGTTATCGGTCGTTATCGGTATAACGGTCATTACGGATAAACCCGGTCGTTATTTGATACGGTGGTATTTTACGATAAACGGTACCGATCTTTTATAAATAGGGCCCCATAGAGAGATTCTGATTCAGACTGCAGGACAGAGATTGTAGTGATAAGTATAGAGACTGCGAGACAGAAATGTGAAGGATAAGGACGTGACTACAGGGGGAGAGAGACTGTGAGAAGTTATAGGAGAGACAGAGACTGTGAGAGATAGAGGATAGAGCCTGCAGGAGAGTGTGAGCAATATAGAGACTGCAGGAGACAGGAATTTGCGATATAGAAGAGATAGACTGCAGGAGAGAGAGAGAGAATGGATAGATAAAGGACAGAACTTCAGGAGAGAAATAATGTGAGGGCATAGAAGACTGCAGAGAGAGATTCTGATTTAGACTGCAGACAAGAGTATGAGGGATAGATTATAGAGACTGCAGGAGAGACAGAGAATGTGAAGGATAGAGGACAGTGACTACAGGAGAGAGGAGGAGAGAGACTGTGAGAAGTTATAGGAGAGACAGAGATTGTGAGAGAGGAGAAAAGACTGCAGGAGAGAGAGACAGAAGTGTGGGACCTTTACCACCTGTTCTCACGTATGGACTTTACAGTCTTTTCTCAAGTGTGTGAGACCTTTACTGTCTGTTCTCACTTATGGGACCTTTACTGTCTGTTCTCACTGTGTGGGACCTTTACTGTCTGTTCTCACTGTATGGACATTTACTGTCTGTTCTCACTGTGTGGGACCTTTACTGTCTGTTTCACTGTGTAGACCTTTACTGTCTGTTCTCACTGTATGGGCCTTACTGTCTGTTCTCACTGTGTGGGACCTTTACTGTCTGTTCTCATCTGTACTGTATGGACATTTACTGTCTGTTCTCACTGTATGACCTTTACTGTCTTTTCTCACTGTATGGGGCCTTTACTGTCTGTTCTCACTGTATGGGACCTTTACGGTCTGTTCCATTGTATGGGATCTTTACTGTCTGTTCTCACTGTATGGATCTTTACTGTCAGTTCTCACTGTGTGGCCTTTACTGTCTGTTCTCACTGTATGGGGCCTATACTGTATGTTCTCACTGTGTGGGACCTTTACTGTCTGTTCTCACTGTGTGGGGCCTTAACTGTTTGTTCTCAGTGTTGGGGGGGCCTTTACTGTCTGTTCTCACTGTATGGACCTTTACTGTCTTCTCACTGTATGGGCCTTTACTGTCTTCTCACTGATGGAACCTTTACTGTCTGTTCTCATTGTATGGACCTTTACTGTCTTCTCATTGTATAGGACATTTACTGTCTGTTCCACTGTATGGGACCTTACTGTCTGTTCTCACTGTATGGGACCTTTACTGTCTGTTCTCACTGTATAGGACCTTACTGTCTGTTCTCACTGTATGGGACCTTTACTGTCTGTTCTCACTGTATGGACCTTTACTGTCTGTTCTCACTGTATGGGACCTTTATCTTCTCACTGTATGGGACCTTTACTGTCTGTTCTCATTGCATGGGACCTTTACTGTCTTCTCACTGTATGGGACCTTACTGTCTGTCTCACTGTATGGGACCTTTACTGTCTGTTCTCACTGTATGGGGCCTTTACTTTCTGTTCTCACTGTATGGGACCTTTACTGTCTGTTCTCACTGTATGGGATCTTTACTGTCTGTTCTCACTGTATGGGATCTTTACTGTCAGTTCTCTACTGTGTGGGGCCTTTACTTGCTGTTCTCACTGTATGGGGCTCTACTGTATGTTCTCACTGTGTGGGACCTTTACTGCTGTTCTCACTGTGGGGCCTAACTGTTTGTTCTCAGTGTGTGGGGCCTTTACTGTCTGTTCTCACTTGTATGGGACCTTTACTGTCTTCTCACTGTATGACCTTTACTGTCTTCTCACTGTATGGAACCTTTACTCTGTTTCTCATTGTATGGGACCTTTACTGTCTTCTCATTGTATAGGACATTTACTGTCTGTTCTCACTGTATGGGACCTTTACTGTCTGTTCTCACTGTATGGACCTTTACTTCTTTCTCACTGATAGGACCTTTACTGTCTGTCTCACTGTATGGGACCTTTACTGTCGTTCTCACTGTATGGACCTTACTGTCTGTTCTCATTGTATGGGACCTTTATGATCTTCTCGCTGTATGGGACCTTTACTGTCTGTTCTCACTGTATGGGACCTTTACTGTCTGTTTTCACTGTGTAGGAGCTTAAAGGGACAGTTCAGTGGAAATAATCAATATTTGTTAAATTGTTAGTTTGTGTAATGCCTTCTTAGTTATTCTACATATTCTCTCAAATTTTTTAAAAAATCAGGGGATTTCATACACTTTGCTGTTCCCTGCTGTTGACATTAGTGAGCTGCCATTTCAGGTTCTAACAGTCCTTCTTCTTCCCAGGATGCACCACATCCTTGGAATGTTCCTAACAGTAATTTCTACTGATTGGCTGTTGGATGGGTCAAAGATGCTCAGATCTCTACTGAGCAACTGAATCAACCCAGGCACTGGGTTAAGGGCAAGACCATTACGGTCTTTATTAGGGGTCCTGCAAACAGGAAGTCAGAATTTCAGTTGCAGTTATTTATACACAGACAAAATGCTGAATGGGCAGATTAAGGTCATTGGGATGAAAAAATACTGCTCTTTTTTCTGAAAAGCATATGTATTTGCACTGAACTTCCACTTTAAGGGCCACACTGCACCGCACTGGAAGCACTCACGCATCCGAAATTGTAAAATCAGCATAAAAATGCTGATTGCATTGGAATCGTGGAACGATTCCAATATTAGAAAAAAATTGCATGCGCAAACACGAGCACAAATGCACGGAAATCATGCTAGTGTGGCCTAGCCCTAACTGTCTGTTCTCACTGATTGCACTACATTGCTCCACCAAACATACTTTGCTGCAGATGTGTTTTTTTCATATTTTTATTCACATACAGGGTTATTCAATAAAAGTTCTTATCGTTAAAAATGGTGCTAATTTTGAGACGCCCCTGACTTCAATTCAGGGTTTTCAATCCCCTGAAAATCAATCCTTATCATTTTTTGTTTACAGGAAATTTACAGCAACAGGATATTATAAGAAAAAAAATTTAAAAAGAAGTCACAGCAGAAAGAATCTTTTCTTTCACCTTTCATGTCTAACCCATTGGGTTGTTTCTTAAAAAGGAGCATAACACATTTTGTTTGATATACCACCTGTTATACCCCCAGGTACTTCCATTAATGATGGCATCGATGCAGATTCATGTGAAGTCAAATATTCTTCATTTGATTAAGCATTGGATATACTTTGCTCCCGTGGTAGGGGGTCACTTTTAGCAAAAACAGACACACCATTCCATCATTTATTGGGTTTTTAATACAATAGGTGCCTCCCCATAGGTTGCAGTCTATCATGCAACTATTTCAAATTGTTTTCCACCTTTCTGGAGTGGTTTGTGCGGGAGGTTTCTGGTTCTCCACTGCTTCTCCACTATCTGGATAACTTTCTGTTTTTGGACCCTACAGGGACAACCATCTGTGTGTAATGTGATAGTAAAATGGGGGTATTTCTTTTGCTCTAGAGACTGTCAGCCTTATCCAAATTCTATGCACAAGACGCTTATTTATTAGGAGTGGGCCCTCGCATATGTTTGAGGCAGGGTGTTGCTGAACTACCACTCTAAGTAGAATGCAATAAATGGGTGCCAGTGGTTCTTAAACTTAACGGTATTTTATTTATTAATGGAACAATATTACTAAAGCATTTCAAGTAGTACAATAGAGGTGACATAGCATAGTACAGATATACCATAAATACTACTCTACTCTACTTACCTTACCTCTCTCCCCCGGCGTTCTGTGCAGCCGGCAGCCACGTCCTTGATTGGCTGCCTTTCAGCCAATCACAGATGTGGCTGCCGGTCCGGCCCCCTGCTTGCAGTTTCATGCAAGCAAAGGGCCGGGACAGTGCGTCGGAGAAAAGAGGGAAGGTAAGTAACGATCGGGGTGCTTTCTGGAAAATCTATTCTAGCGGTTGGGGCTGGGGGAGGGAGACCTACTACATATTAAAAAATGTTAAAAGGGATGGACATGCCCTTTAAACACATTAATTAAGAGTACCCTTCAAAAAACAATTAATTGATTCCACTAAGGGAATCTCTAAACCTACCTTGCATGTCAGGTTATCTTGGCAAGGATTGGAAATAGTGACATCATAGAATTCTTCACAGACGCTGCCTCCCCTTGCAGTAGTGGCTGTCTTTTGCAGGACAGATGGTTTGCAGTTTAGTGTCCAAACAGTGGATGGGTAATTTAGTGCTGTTAGGATTAGTGCCACTCTATTTCTCCCTATGCTTATGGGGGAAAGTGTTGAGCTATAAACATATCATCTTAAATTCAAATAACATGGAAGCTGTACAGGAAGTTTTTGCCCTATCAGAAAAATTTTCGAATGTGGCTTGGATTTTATGGTTAATTTATGCTTAAATCCCTCCAGTACAATATTTGGTTAAAGGCTAGACACATTTCAGGAAATAGCACATCTTTGCTGACTCTCTTTGCTGATTTAAATTTCACAAATCCCACGAGGATTGTGGAGAGATTTTCCCAGAGTGGTAGGCTACTATTCAACCAAAATAAGTCAGTTAATACAATCTTCAGTTGCTCCTTCTACCTGTTTTAAAAACAGTTTGAGGACAATGATTTGTTACTTGTCTACCTGATTTACTTACATGATTTTGGTCTTTCAGTGGCCAGTGTATCTCTTCTCGTTAGGCAAGTTTTAAAGGGATTGATCAGGCAATATTCATCAGTGGATACCAATAATGGTGGCCAGAGGCACAGCAATATGATTGATATTGGATATCAGCAAATTTTTGCTCCGCATATAATTGATGCCCAGCAGTGAAATCAGGCCGATTGCACTGGGCAAAATTTTAGGCCGATTAATATTATCACCCATCAGTCTATAACTACCTTAAGCCCATCAGCTTAGATATCCTAAATAGGATAATTGAGGTTTTAGGGATGTTTGTTTATATGAGTGTAGTATGTTTAGATTTGCATAACTTCCATTTTGTAGCACTGAGAATCAGTGAAGTAGTTTCTAAAAATAATCTAGTGGCAGGTGGTCTAGATATTTCTTTTATACAGTAAGTTAAAAGTTTTAACAGCTAAATCTAAAACTGATCAAAGGGGCAGGAAACCCCCTATGGCTAAGCATAAAATCTATCAAACAAAACAGTACTTGGAAAACCACAAATAAAAATAAGAAATATTTCTTTAATCTCAGTTCTTCTAACGACAAATATATGCAGTACACACTGCGTCAACTCTAACATCAAAAATATATACATATACTGATAATAAAAATATCAAAGTGCTATAGTGCAAAAGTAAAATATCGAAAGTAAACTAGAAAGAGGAAGTTTAAGTATAAACTTTGAATTTGGCATGAAAGGCCGCATTTTTATAGAAAGTAAACTAGAAAGAGAAAGTTTAAGTATAAACTTTGAATTTGGCTTGAAAGGCCGCATTTTGGATGGGAATGTGTGTGTTTGTGCTGTAGATTTTACAACTCAATAATGGCAATGATGAGGACATTGTTGTTTTTTACTTTCCCTTTAAATATGGCACATAAATGAATGGATAGGTAAGTTGGTGTGTGTACTCGTGTCAGGTAGGGGGATAAAAGACTTTTTTGATGATTGGTGAAAATATGTTTTTGACTATACTTACTCTTTAAATATGATTCCCACATGAATTAATAGGTAGCTTAGTTGGTGTGCGTACATGTGTCAGGTTGGAAGTTAAAAAAACAAACTATTTTGATTATTGATCAAAATCTATTTTTTAAATATAGTTACCCTTTAAGTATGGCTGCCACGGAAATGGAAGGGAAGGTCAGTAAGTGTGTGTACCTGGGTCTGGTTAAGGGGGTATGTATTTTTTTGTGTTTACAACCATAAAACTAACTTTTATTGAGGATATTTCAAAATATTTTTTTTTTAACTTTAATTACCCTTTAAGTATGGCTGCCACAGGAAAGAAAAGAGTAGATCAATAGGTGTGTGTACCCATGTGATAAGCAAGAAGAGTAGCTGGGCACACCGGTCTTAAGTGTAAAAGGTATTTATTGGTGACATTTCGGAACCGGTGTGTTTCCTTCCTCAGACAAACATAAATGAAGTAACAAAGTGCAATGTGCTATTTATAGACTACAATTCAAACTGTAAAGATGGCCACCTAGTGGTCAAAGTCTATAATGATAAAAAGTGACAAATTCAAAGTGCGAAGTGCTAGAATCATAAATACATAGTGTAAGATTTTTTATATAAAAATATATAAATATAATTCACAGTTCCACATTTTTAAGTGCATATTCAAAAACAGTAATCAGTAAAAACTCAGTGATATGTATAAAATATATATATAGAAAACAAGACTACTCATATGAAAAATACATTTCAAGGAATAAAAGCCAGAAAAACATCAAGATGTTAAAATTGTTAAAGTTTGACATGCAGATTAAAGTGTAATATAGCTGCCCAGTATATTAGCATTTTGGGAAAAAACAGGAAAGTCCTAAATTCATATTAAGTCCTCTAGTCTAGGTTGAACCGCTTCCAGTTCATTTATCCATTTGGCTTCTCTATGCAAGAGGTTGTTGTTTCTATCACCAACTCTAGGATCAACTGGTATATGGTCAATAACCATGGCTCTAAGGTCCCAAACCTGATGTTTCATAGCACAAAAATGTGCCTCAACAGGAGGAATATCTCCTCTCGATATTTTGAAAGAACAATTCTGATATCGCTCTTGTGGCGTTGCAATCTGCTTTTAAAAGGGCCTATGGTTTTGCCTACATTTATCAGGGAACATGGACATTTTAACAAATAGATACAATATTCTGTGTTACAATTAAAATATCCACGTATGGTATATTTCTTGCCCGAATATGGATGGGCAAAAATGTTCCCCGTAATGATCGAATTACATATTAAAACAATTGTAGCAGCCTGTTTTTTGAGAGAAGGTAAATGGCTTAGTTTATGTTTATATTTAGTAACTGGATCGGCCTGGATAAGGGTACTATGGAGAGATTTACCCTTTTTTATACTGTAAAAGGTTTATGCCTGGTGACCTGATCTAGTGCCTTGTCATCTTGGATGATAGGCCAGTATTTATTGATATTTATCTTGATATAGTCAGAACTGGTAGTGTAGCTTTGGACGAAGGGAACACCCCTCTCCTTAGTTACTTTGGGTGACACCTTACCCACTTCAACTTTCACATTTTCCAACATTTGTGTATGGTGTCCCCTTACCTTAAATATATTCATCATTCTATCAAGCTGATGGGACCTGTCTTTACTGTCAGAACAAATTCTATTGAATTAGGGAGTCTCTGTATGGTCCCTGTATGGAATGCTTGGAATGAAAACTTTTCCCATGCAATAGTGAATTAGGATCAGTAGGTTTAGTATAGATAGATGTACTCACTCCATAAGATGTAATGTTAATCTGCACATCCAAATATTGGGCCTGCACCTGTGAAAAAACAGCATTGTAAACAATCTTATCATCCAGTGAGTTACAAAACAGAATGAATTCCTGTGCCTGTTGTAAATCACCTTTCCATATAATAAACAGGTCATCAATATCTCTAGATCTCAATCTCCAGAATCTGATTCAGATTTCGGAAAATCTGAAAATCTGATTGGTTAATGTAAACCACGTAAACCAAACATTGAAAAATTGACCAATCAGAAACGGATTAGGGTTTTCTGCAAACCTATATAAAGAGGTACAAACCTCCGCGGAGCTCAGAAGTCATCGCAGTAGATGGCAGAAGAAAGAAGACGTCGGATCAAGACGCCGGTAACATCGGCCTCGTTGAGGCCACTGGCCACCCTTGTCAGGGTGGCAAGGGCCCTTCCAAGGGCCACAAAGGCCCTTATAAGTGCTGGGGAGGGGGGTCCTGGTTTGAGCTGTGGGACCCCTTAAGCCCCAAAGGGCCATTGTCAAGGTCACAAGGGCACTTCTTAGTGCCGCAAGGGCCCTGATAGGTTCGAGCTGTGGGACCCTTTATGCCCCAAAGGGCCCTTGTTAGGCTTCGAGCTGCGGGGCCCCCGAACGTCCGGCTGGATTGTCGGGCATTCTGCAATCCGCGAGAAGTTTTACCAAGTTTTTCAATCCTTGAACGTTCGATGATTACCGAAAGTGGCACGTGCAAACCGGAAGTAGCGCGCATGTGTGCTATGTCCGGTTTTTATGCTGTTCCCTGCGCATGGACGTGTTCCCTAGACCACCTCCCAGGTCCCAGAGGCCTGTAAGGTAAGTTTACCCTACCATATTTTGGAAAGTTCGTTCGAACTTTCTGAACTATTTACCTCCCATTGACTTTAATGGGTCCGTTTTCAGACTTTCGGACTTTCAAACTTTTTTTAGAAGTTCGAAAACGGACTGAACTTTCGAAAGTTTGGCCATCTCTAGTCTGTACCAAATTCATGTCTCTAGCTGAAAAACTGTGGGAAGAGATACAGTCCAAAAAAGCTGAAGAATAAAACAGAAGAAGAAGAAGAAATAGCTCTTCAAACCAAATTGAAAAGGAAGCCCGTGCACTAACCTACATATTTGCAAAACTTCTACATCTCCAAAAACCAAAACGTGATTTAGGGGCGTAGTGAGGCCGAAGTCTTAAACGTGTGGTGAGTTTTTCATTATACTTACCTCCCTACTCCTCCTTGTCACCTTTAAAAGTATCCAGGCTAAGGCCCTTAGCACTAGGACCTCTGTTTATCTGTTCTTATCCGCTGAGTGGGTATTGGTCTTTTAGATGTTTGGAGGGAGCTCTACCTAGCTGCCGCACAGATTCTATGGACTAACTTGTTACTATGTTGAAAAAGTTGGGGTATAGACCTGTCAAACAGGGCAGTCCGTAAGTCTGACGTAATCTGTGTATATAAAATCCACCGTACTGCCCTAGCCTATTCACAGTCCAATTAACAGTGAACAAATGTGGAATGTTTTGGATGTGCGCAGAATCCTTATTGGTGACCAGCGTTGAAATGTTTTGAAATTCCTTTTTGTGTAACCACATTTATAGAGCATTTATGTAAGGAATCAAATATGTTTCTCAATTGTCTCTAAGGGCCCTATTTATAAAAGATCGGTATCATTATCGTAAAATACCGATCGTTATCGTAAAATAACGACCGGATTTTTACCGATAACAACCGTTATTTACCGATAACGATCGTTATTTAACGATATCGGTAAATAATGGTCGTTATCGGTAAATAACGACCAATATTTACCGATAACGACCGGTATTTAACGATATCGTTAAATACCTGCCGTTATCGGTAAATAACGGTCGTTATCGGTAAAAGCCCGGTCGTTATTTTACGATAACGATCGGTATTTTACGATAATGATACCGATCTTTTATAAATAGGGCCCTAAGACAACTACCATGGCATGACTGTTAGCCCTGTTATTTTGTGACATATCTTGTGTCCCAAATTTGGCTAGGCTCCAATATTAAAGCTAGAGGAGTCTTTAAGTCTTCACAAGATTAATTATCTTGTTTGTGTCCATTTATTAGGATGTCCCTAAGCAAGTTTTCAGTAAGACAAAACGTGTAAATAAATTGAATAATATGTTTCCAAAATATTTTTTCATTAGGCATATTAACTAGATTTAACTAATTTTCTAGCTGATTTTTTTTTAGGCCACAAAAATCCCTCTTAATCCCTATAAATTTATCATAATTCTATATTCAGCACCTGGTCATTATTGGTTTCCATGGTAACTCATTTCAGTACAAGTGGTTGGGATCACACCACTCTGATGTCATAAAGGATTATGTAAAACAAAAATCCTGACACATTTTCCTCAGTTGCTTTTCAAAACCATCTGAGGTGAGTATATATTTTATGCTCTCCATAAGTTTATTATTTCCACATCTATTCAGAGGGAGGGGGAGGGCTACTCTGAGCAAGCCAAAAACCTCTGAGAGGAAGCCTCAGAGGCGGAAACAATTTCCCTCCCTGCAGTGCTCCTGGTGGCCAGTTTTTGGGACTTTGGAGGGACATTACAGGAGAACCATTTAAAGCTGGGATGTGAGGTAAGGATTTTATTACACTACAGAGTGGAACGTTCGAAAACGGACCGAACTTTCAAAAGTTCGGCCATCTCTACGATTCAGACAAAATTTATTCTGAGCTGTAAAATACCTTATAAAACATTTTTTCCCCCTGTAAAACTCGACTATGTGCAAGGCATTTAGATTTTTTCAAAGTCCTCTTTGATGATAGCATACTGTAGTTAGTAAACTCTATGGATAATTTTCATTAGTTATTTTATATATTACTAGTGTAAAATCCCATTTGTTATCGTTACTATGGATCAATATTTATATATTGTTATCTAAAGAACAATTACACCCTTTACCTCCACCCCCTTCCCAATTAAACCAATAAAAGTACTTAGGATAAGGACCTAAATTGCTAGGTCCTCATCCCATAGCCTACCTCCTGCATTCAGCCTCCGAAGTCTCAATTCCCTGCTTGCTTTGTCCTATCGCCTGGCTTTTTGTTGGGAACCTGGCCAATAGGAACATGTGATTCTAGTAGAGCACATCTTCTGATTGGCCAAGTTGATTACAACATCAAAGGCTGAATGCAAGTTTTTAATGTAAGCTGAAAATGGAGTTAAAAGACATCCTAACTGATGTTATATTTGTTTGCGTGACTTGATCTCCATCACTGCGACGCCTGCATGGTTAAAGTGGAAGTTGGCATTAAAGTCCCGCTACAGTAAAACTCCATTTCGGGATGAAACATACCAATAACAAAACCCTCCCATCTCATACTATATGCCAAATAATTACCCAAAACAACAATTTATGGAGATCAATAAAAAAAAAACATAAGTAAAAGCAACAAAACCCATAACAATATAATGTCAGAGGACTTAACCCTCCAATTAAGAGACACTCCACATGGAAAGAATCAAACATAAATCAAATAGACATACTGGCTCTTCAAGAAACTCATCTTACAAAAAAAACCAGAACATCTATTAAATAATAAAAAAAATGCAAAAATGTATAAAGCATCACACTATAAAAAGAAAACAGGCGTAGCCATAGCTATAAACAACTCACTTACTTTTGAAGAAAAATAACCCATAATAGATAAATATGGAAGATATATCATCTTAAAATGCAAAATCAACAACAATAACTACACTATTGCAAACATATACGCTTCTAACAAACAGATAAAATTCCTACATAAAATAATAAACAAAGTTAAAAATTAAAACCCTGGCAACATTATAATAATTGGTTATAACAATTATAATAATTGGTGACACTAACCTAGCTCCAAACCCTCAATTAGATTCCACAGGTAAATCAAACAAAAAAATTAAAAACTCACTTCAACAACTGTTAAAAACTGAAGATCTTTTTGATGCATGGAGAGTTACTAACCCTATGGGTAGAGACTACACATACTACTCTAAAACACACAATATGCACTCTAGAATTGACCTATTCTTAACAGACAAATGGAACTTACAAAAGATTAAAAAATCCAAAAACTTAACTCACACTATCTCAGACCATGCTCCTATGATTATTCAAATCAAAGATGATAATAACACTCCATACCAAACACAATGGAAATTGAACCCAGATTTGCTTGACACAGCAAATACAAACACTGAAATTAAAAATGAGCTTCTAAAATACTTCCAATATAACGATATATAATGCCCACAAGGCTTACTTACGTGGAGTATTAATTAAAATAGGATCACAACAGAAAAAAGCTAGATTCAAACTTAGAATGGAACTAATTAAAAACCTACAAAATGCAAAAACTCAATTTAAAACGCATAAATCAGAAGATAACTACCAAGGTTAAAGAATTACAAAACAAACTAAACCAACTAGAAATGTATAAATTTGACAAAATGATGAGAAGACTAAAAGCAAATTATTACGCCCCCAGGGTCCCAAAGCTACAATACAGCAAGGATAAGCCTGGCACAATCTAATGCAATTAAAAGAAACCTTTATTCATACATAGGGTCAATATATTAAAACAACTTAAAAATACAAACTGACCAGTCCCATAAATCACCCTATAAAGCGCAGTGCTATAAATAGTAAATAGAGAGGGCAGACATTAATATCATAGAGGTCCCGATCGATTACACCTAATAGTATAGTTAGATATGGGTATAGCTACTGTCTCCAGTCATACAGGTAAGTATAGCTGAAACTTCTATCATACTTACCGAGAGTTTCCTTTCCTGACCATCCCTCCAGGCAGCATTCAAAACATATGGGTAGCTTCCCTTGTGCCCATTGGTTAGAAGAAAAGAACCACCTCTTTAAAGTCTCTCCTCCCCCCTCCTCACCTCGGTCTGAGTCGGACTTTGAAGATCTGATGCGTACTATTAAAGGACAACTAAAGCCACAGAATAACACTGAACCGGAAGGCAGAACACCTTGATATAAAGCCAATAATCAGTGTCTTACCTCTCATTTTGATGTGGGTGCTGGGAAATTTACCTAAATAATATATGGTTTTTGCTTAACATCACAGCATTCTAATGTCACACAGTCTGGTCAACGACCATTATGTTCTGCCCATGCTCAGTCCTTAGCTATGGCAGAAATTCTTACAGTTGGTCACACCCATCAATAATCTCCAGCCAATCCTTTTATGGGGCAGATAAAGCAAGGAAGCATGTGACTGAGGTCAGGAGGTGTGGTCTGACACTGCACATACACACAGATACTTAATTCAGTTCTTAACAGGCTTACATTTATTTTAATACAATTTACTGAAGTCATATTATATAGCTTATTGGTGTTTTAGGGGGGTTGTTTCAGATTCTGGAGTATAAAAAAATGGATTTAGTTCTCCTTTAACTCTAATGAGTTAAATCTAAAATTCACCCATGAATTCGGTGGTACGAATCTTAACTTCCTAGACATTACTATTTATCATCAGGGTAATGCCTTAGAGACCACCGTCTATCGTAAAGAGAGTGCAGGAAATACGATCCTTCATGCCTCCTCTTGTCATCCCCCCCACAGCCTCAGGGGCCTTCCATATGGACAATTCCTCCAATTAAGGAGGAATTGTTCCCAGTTTGAGGACTTTGCTACCTAGGCGTGTGCCCTAAGAGATAGACTCCTCGATAGGGGTTATACCAGGTCAGTGCTAACTGCAGCTTTACATAGAGCACTTCTACGGGATAGAAATAATCTAATTTTTAGACAAACTTTTGGTGAGATACATCATGATGGACCAACAACCCAAAAGATAAGGAACTGTTCTGGTCCTAGTGTACCCAACACCATTGTATCTAATATGTTTTGGGGGAGAAGATGGCTAGGGGGTTGGAGGAGATTTTAAACTAGGTATGGGGGGGGGAGGGTACGTTGAACTACACAGGGGTAGATAGAGAAGTTAGGGATCAGGGGGCTAGTAACACACCAGAGAAAGGAGAAGGGGGAGTGGGGAGCATAGAGGATAAGGAGGCATGTACGACCAAGTATGGAAGTAAATCAATTGATAATCTAAAATGTATGTTTACAAATGGAAGAAGTCTGGCTGGAAAAACCGGGGAACTAGAACTAATAGCTTTAAAGGAAAGGTATGATGTAATTGGTATTGGTATAGCAGAAACGTGGCTAAATGATTCACACGACTGGACAGTAAATATTGAAGGATACTCCTTATTTAGACATAACAGAGTTAATAAGAAAGGAGGAGGAGTATGTATGTATGTTAAACAGGAATTGAAGCCAAATCTAAAAGATGGAATAGATGGGGACATAAACGATATGGCAGAAACAATGCGGGTAGAGCTGTGTACAGGGAGCAAGAAGGTGGGTAAAATTAATTGTTGGGGTATGTTATAAGCCACCAAATGCCGGGGAGGAGGTGGAAATGAATCTCCATATGCAGTTGGCAAAGGCTGCTGGTATGGGGCATGTTTTGGTTATGGGTTTAACTACCCTGACATAGATTTTAGTAAGGGAACTGCCAGCACCTCAAAAGGTATAAAGTTCTTAAATTTCCTATATGAGCATTTTCTTTCACAGATGGTAGAAGTTCCTACTAGACAGAATGCGTTGTTGGATCTAGTGATATCGAATAACCCTGAGCTCATTTTGGAGATGAAGGTAATGGGAAGCTTAGGGAATAGTGACCATGATATAGTGTCATTTAATATAAAGTGCATAAAAACTAAAGTGCACTGGGTTAACAAAAACTTTTAACTTCAGGAAAGCTAATTTTGTGCTGTTAAAAGAATCACTCCTGCTCATAGACTGGGGGGAAATGTTTCTAGGTAAAATACTGAGCAGATGTGGACAACTTTTAAAGGCATATTAAACTATTACATTTCTAAATTTGTACCTTTAGGGAACAAGTGTAAAAAAAGTAGGTCCTCTCCTGCATGGCTTAATGCTCAGGTAAAAAGGGAAATGGAAAAAAAGTAAAAGGCTTTTAAAATTTTTAAATCAGAGGGAACAGAACAGTCTTACAGGGAGTATAAAAGCTGTAATAAAGAGTGCAAGAAAGCAATTAAATTAGCTAAAATAGAAAATGAAATACGGATTGCCGAACAAAGCAAGTCCAACCCCAAAATGTTTTTAAAGTACATAAATGGTAAAAAGATGAGGACTGAGAATGTGGGACCATTAAATAATGGGGCTGAGATGGTTGTAGAGGATGTCGAAAAGGCTAATCTGCTAAACCATATTTTTCATCGGTTTTCACTGTTGAGAATCCTTGCCCTTACAGCAGGGATTGTAATAATATGCAGGGGAGAAATTAGGAGTATTCACATTGGCTGAAGGAGGATATGGTACAAAAACAATAAGACAAAGTTAATATCAATAAAGCCCCAGGGCCAGATGGATTGCCTCCTCGGATTTTAAAAGAGCTTAGTTCAGTTCTATCCAGACCACTGTTTCTCATCTTTTCAGATTCGCTTTGGTCTGGGGATGTGCCGATGTAATACCAATATTCAAAAAAGGTAGTCGTTCACAGCCTGGTAACTGACCTGTAAGCCTAACATCAGTGGTAGGGAAGGTGATGGAAACTTTGTTACAGGATCATATCCTTGACTTTGTCTCCAGAGCTCATCTTATTAGTAGTAGTCAGCATGAATTTATGAGAAATAGATCATGCCAGACAAATTTAATTGTTTTTTATGAAGAAGTGAGTGAGTAAGAATTTGGATTCAGGCACAGCAGTGGATGTGGTATGCTTGGTGTCATGAACGCCAGTTCACTGGGCACGTGAACTGACCAATCAATCAGTACAAGCTGCTACCACTTTAAGTTATAGCCTTAAAGACACCCCAAAAACACTCTTGACTCTCACTGACTATGCACACCCCTGTCCTGGCAGCTAAATGCATCAGTCTTTCACAAGCAGTCACAGAGTTAATTAGCATTTACACTGCAAATATTCCATTCAACCACATATAAACTTATCAGAGGCTAACTGAGTTCTTTTAGAGCGTCAAAGACAAAACTTATTCAATTTTAGATTTAATATTTCAAAAGGTGGACAGTGCAAAGATTAAAGAAAAATGGTGTTACAATAAAATGACATACTATAGGTACAACAGTTATATAATATATATATATATATAAGATATATATATATATATATATATATATATATATATATAAATAATAAAAATATCCGCAGACCCTAACTACTCACTAGAAGTCCTGTGTCTCGGGGCGAGAAGGAAATATGATCCATACACATTTAGCATGTCCCCTCAGTATGAACAAAGTTATAGGGGCTACAAGGATTTTTAAGCCCATTGATGAACCATCCCCCTACTATTATTACTACTATGCATGAGGTAGGAGCGTTCAGGAATGTCCAGATTTACTACTTGCCTCAGTTAGGCAGATTCCATATAACTTTAGATATGTACATTGTACTGGGATATAGACCACCTATTCCTCTCCTGTATTATTTATCAATTCCTACAATACCAAACATGACCTGTGTGTAAAACATATTTCCAAAGATATTAATAACTCTCCTTGGCAAAGGAATAAGGTCTCCATGTTGGGTATCATTTTAATGGGCCTATCTTCCCAATTGGTTTCTGTCTCCCATATTCTAATACCAAAATACATTTATTTTGCATGTATGGCTGTCCTTAAAATTACCTTTTAAGGTATCCACCAGACCTCTAACTGTAGAGAATTCCAGATACAGTTTTGGCCCCACATTGTCTGGAAAAGAAGATCTGGTTCCATGCTTCAATAACCCTAATATAACACTGGGGACTGTTTCCAGGGTGGAATGTAATTTTTATTGGTCCTTTAAAAGAACTAATACCAATAGTTAATCCATTCTTGCCAAGTCACTACACATTTTCCTGATAGTGGACATGCCCTTTAAACATTGCTTTGTACTTCCATGACCTTTTGAATTCATATGAACATAAACTATTTCACTGACTCGTACTAATAAATATATTACATATGCTACCGTATATACCATACTCAAATATAGGTCGATCCGAGTATAAGCCGAGGAACCTATTTTTTCCTGAAAAATGAGTGAAACTGATTGACTCGAGTTTAAGCCGAGGGTAGAAATTATGACAACTACCAGAAACCTGTAAGTAGTAAAAGTGTTCTCAAATGAAATTAGCAATACACACTGCAGCAAAAAAAAACCAAAACAGCAAGATAATGTTTTACCAACACAGCCTCTCTCCCCCCAATAAAGAAAGAACAGCCAGACCAGTACTTCTCCATCACATAAAGTAAAAGGAATAAAATAATATAAGTAAAAATCTAAATAAGTTTACATTTTTACAGCAGCAGGGTCCTCTAGCAGACAGACAGGGCAATCCGATTCCTCAAGCACTTATTTCGGATGCAGGACTGCAGGCACTGCTCAGTCTCCTCTCCACTGAGCTGAAGGAGCATGATGGGCTGTAAGATGCGACGCACGCAAAGTCATTAGCGTCATAACGTCACGTGCGACAGTGCGAGTATTGTCGGCCGCAATGTACAGATAAATGCTCTGATTCACTGATGTGAGTAAATTTACCCTGACCCGAATATAAGCCGAGGTTTACTTTTTAGGCTAATTTTAAAACCTAAAAACCTCGGCTTATATTCGAGTATATATGGTAATATAATATTGGCATTTTATACTAATATTTTCTTGCAATTAAATTTTAACTTGTCCTCATGCAGTCTTTTGTAGAAGAAAGGGAGGCCTTGAAGCAGGTAGAAGGTGGAGATGCCTCTCTGGTAAGATCCTCAAGGCATTATATCAATTATTTCAACATCTAAAGTATATTAAAGGATTAGTTCACTGGAAAGTGAACTATTCTTTTAATGTATTGATTGAAGACTGGGAGGTTAAAGAGCTGTGCCTTACCTCCCATTCTTCATTGAATTGACCAGGAGCGACGGATAAAGAAAGAAGATATAAACCTTACACATGATTCACTGCTGTAGCAGTAGTAAAAGGTCTTAACCGCTTCTTGATTCAGAGTAGCTATAGTGCGCATGCACGATAATGCACGCTATAGTTACTCTGAACCAGAAGTTGTTGGGAATTTTTACTGCTACAGAGGTGGATTGCGTATAAGGTAAATATCTTCTTTCTTCGTCCATCGCTCTTGGTCAATTGATTGAAGAACAGAAGGTAAGGCATAGCTCCTTTACCTCCCAGGCTTTAATTAATACATTAAAGGAATAGTTCACTTTTCGAGTGAACTATTCCTTTAAAATCATTGGTCAGGTCCCCGTCCTTTTGTTTATCATGTCTATAAAAATATTTGTAAGAGTTCGATAATCCAATCAACATAAATTATGTTTGTATGATTAAATAGTCTTGCATACTGTGATAATGATGTATGTAATTAAAATAAAACAGCATTTAGGGATAGCGTGATGCGATTGCGCCTTTGAAAGTGCACGCTAGTGTATGGGAATGGGGCTTGCCACATTAGTGTGTTGCACTGCGATCTGCTTTTGGGAGTGCATACGATTAGCATTTTTTTGAGCAATCGCATGCGCTTCCATAGCGAAATATTGGGAAATTGCATCTCAAACGAGCAACATCGAGCAGGAAATACAGGTGTCTCACCCTTATTTCACCACTGTATTTATTTTTATTCTGACTGGTAATTGTTTAAAAAAAAAAAGGAACCCATTTTTTTTCTTTTACTAAGCGGTAAGAGTCGACCCCATCTTCTGTGACTGAAGTAAGTAAAAGTATAACGTAACAAAAAATGCATCTAGCTAATTTTATAAGATCTAATTTCTGATGATCCTATAATTTATTCTTCCTTCTGACTATGTTCAGACACTTCAAGGTCTGAAGTGGCAAACCCTTTATAAAGTTACGCTGCTGTATATTAAATTAGTTAGTATGATTTTAGGCTTCTTACACATGGACGGTTTTTCTGAGCGGTTCCAGATGTTTGCCACTAGAGTAACACTACAGGTAGCATTTCGCTAGCGGTGACTGTCAGGCAATCACTAAGAAAATGTTCAGAGAACAACAGCCTACCTTCCATGTGAAAAAACTGAATTCTTCAATTCTTCTTGTGTCTTAATTAGTGATCTCATTAAAACAAAGTCTGTAATAACAGGGCCTATTTTCAATATTATCAGTGAGATTCCATAAAAGTTCTTATCATTAAAAAGTGTGCTAATTTTGCCCCAACCAATCAGAACTTATTTAACATTTGAAAGCTAACATCTGATTGGTTGGGGCAAAATAACAGTAAGAACTTTAATTGAATAACCCCTTATATTCGTTATGTTCCATAATTAAACCTGAGTATAACTGGAATTTTTTTGAACATTAATGACAATCCTTTCTCTTCTTAAAGGACAACTATACTCACCTCACCCTCGCTCCTCTGCCTCCATAGCTGCATAGTACCCAGGGTGAGGACCTAAAATCGCTAAGTCCTCACCCTGGGTACTTTCCCTAACTCCTGCACTACTTACCGCAAATCTGCTTCGCCGATCGCTCCATTCCTCCGCTCTTCCTGCTTCAGTGACAGATCGCGAGGCAGCCAATAGGAAGATACGCTCTGCAAGGAGGTGTGTCTTCCAATTGGCTGCCTCGCGACTGTCACTGACAGTAGAAGAGAGGTGGAACAGTGTGGATCGGCGAAGCAGATTTGCGGTAAGTAGTGCAGGAGTTAGGGAAAGTACCCAGGGTTAGGACTTAGCGATTTTAGGTCCTCACCCTGGGTACTATGCTGCAGTGGATCGGGGAAAGGTGAGTATAATTGTCCTTTAAGGAAATCCAAACAGAGGACGTCCAACAGACCGACATTGTAAGTAGATGGTAACTCTGTAATACACAAAGTTACATTTTCTTTTAGAATAGAAATTTTTTTTATTCAAATTCACATGAGTCAGGAATGAAAAGTGGTACTTCCTTTTAATTTCCAGGTACTTTTGACATCCCTTGGATAAATATAACCTCTTAAATTGGACTATGGTGACTGCAGTAAGGAAATCTGGTGCTATTTTTGCCATAGCTATTTCATTATTTTATTTACCTGGAATTCATTGTTTTTTTAAAAATATTTCTAAATAGAACATTTCAGAAAAACTGATGATCTAGAATTCAAGAACTGGACATTCAAGAATTTAGTAAAGAAAAAGGAAAGGTAAAAAGCTTTACATTAAGTACAGATATTATAGCTACTGAAGTCCGATACAAAGTTTCTGGGTGAACAGATAAAAGTTGTAAAGGGAATTCTCTGGTATTAATTCGGGAAGAAATTTCCTTATAAATATTATACATTTATCTTTCTATATTGTCCAGCTATCACTTTTTCGGTTTACTGATCTCTTGTGTACAACACATGTTCTATACCAACCCACGTATGTTATGTTCACCATGTGTAATCAGGAGTCTGACATCCCTTAGATAAATCTAAACTCTTACGTAAATTGGACTATGGTGACTGCAGTAAGGAAATCTGGTGCTATTTTATGATTATGCCATAGCTATTTTATTATTTGTTTACCTGTAATTCTTTGTTTTTTAAAAAATATTTCTAAATAGAACTGAAAAAACTGATGATACATATATCATCATATATATATTTTATATTATATATATTTTATATATATTTTTCTGCTGTATACTTTAAGTGGGGACAAATCTACTTATTATTATGATTATAAACAGTATAATGTACATATTCTAGGATCTCAAGTGATTTTGTTCTTCTTGCACTTAAATCTTCATCATGGTGAGTGAGTTATTCTATTTTAAAATCCTTTAGTCCTTATTGTAAACTGCCTATTTTGAAATTTAAATGAATTTATCGATTAGGAGTTTAGCTGTTAGAGTTTGATAGAACTTCCTGAATTTGTGCTTGGTGAAAAGTCCCATTGAAAGAGTCACAGGTGAAGAATAATGAAGCACAAATTCATACTGGAGCAGCAAATGGAAAAGTCGGTCAATTCCCAATTGACTTGCCTCATCAGCTATAAGCCAAATTACATAAAAGAAGGTTTGATATTTAATATTTTATAATTAATGTAAGATGCTGATAAGATTGGGTACCAGAAAAGAAAATATAATTTTTCTTCTCTTAAATAAAAAATATGTCAATACCCAACTGTGCGGTGGGCCAACCATGGAAAGCTGCCTGCAAGAAGCATGGCCTCCCATAGGTGGCAGTGGCTTGCTGGGCCAACAGAGGGTGCAGAACAGGAACTGTAACTTTGGGATGAGACTTACCCCAATCTACTAACTAGTTAACAATTTCAACTTTTTGACACTTACTATTTAACAGGTTTATTCATCATGAGGATAATAATATGTAACATAAAAAATCTTGGTGTTTCATTGGTTTATCAAAAAATAACAGATTAATTAACATTCTTCAAATTCTTTAACGGTTGACAATCTGATGTGTTTTTAGTAGGGTTAGATAATGAAGAAGAAGAACAAACCCCCAGCAGCAACGATTCTGCAAATTCGATTCCAGTAAAATGCATCATGCCTGTCCCTGAACCTCCAATGGAAGGTAAGGAAGAAAAACAAATCTCCAGCAGCGACGATTCGGGCAAATGCATTCCAGTAAATCCTCACCATCAGGATACTTTCATGAATATAAAACATGGAAGCAGAAGTGACCAGGATGGAGGCTATAATGGAACAGTGTTTGCAACATCAGTTATAAGGACAGCCAAAGAGAAGAGAAGAAGAAAGAAGAGGAGAAAAGTAGACAAGAGAAAAGTCAAGAAAAAAAATAAGAGAAGAAAGAAGAGAAGGCAAAAGCAGAGAAACTAGAAGAAAGGGAGATACAGTATGTACCCAGAGTGAGGATGTATAATTACCTGGTCCGGTCTAGCATCCTGCAGAGTGCATCTACCCATAGCTCAGACACAACTAGTGATTGCAACTTTAGGAAAGTTTTGCTGCCAATCTAAGATAAACCTAGAAGTTTATATTCTCACCCTGTGTACATTTTTTTTAAAACTTTTTCTGATTGCAAGTTATTATGTCATGACATTTGTAAATAAACAGCATTTCACAAAAAATTGTATCGGTGTTGTTTGTTGGTTTACACTTAGTATAATATAGTATAGTACTAGTATAGTATTTGAGGTTGAATAAAGACATATGTCCATCCAGTCCAACCCATCTAGCAGTAGATTTCCTGCTAACTATTGATCCAGAGGAAGGCAAAAAAGAACCCCACCAAATTTATGAAGGGGGAAAAAATTCTTTCCTGACTCCAAGTGGCAATCGGAAATTTCCCTGGATCAACTCTACTTGCATTTGCATTTGTAAAATAGATGAATTATATAAAACAGGCAAAACAACATATTTAAACTTGGATATAGGGTATAACATTGGGAAAGGTATCAGGGCCGGATTATCCACAAGGCACCCGAGGCAAGTGCCTGGGGCCCGGATGTCAGGGGGGCCCGTCGGGAGCCGTCCAGGGGCCCCAGTATGTATCTGCATTAAAAATGTGTACTGTACAATATTGGTCAATTAATTCTTTATTTACCCCATAGCGCGTGCGTGCGCAGCGTTTGATTGATTTGCTGGGATCCAGACAGGGGGGCCCGGCCGCTGACATCCAATCAGGAGGAGGGAGGACCCGGACTGTACAATCATTGGTGGTTCAGTTCGTCTGGGCGGGCGGCTGTCGGCGCGCAGCACATCATCACTGATGTGCGCCTGCGTGCCTTGCGTAAGAAGAGACTGCTGGGCGCGCAGGCAGGAGAAGAGGCGTGCCGCGTAAGTTTGTGTAATGCAAGGCCGGGCCCGATGCTGAGTGTGAGACAACACTGTAACTGTAAGTAAACTTCCCATTTCCAACTGAACCATATCTGATGATCCTCAAACCTCAATAATAATGTGATAACCCAACTACTGTCTTTCATCAGTGGGGGAGTGGGGTAATGTGGTTGGTTATGGGGGGTTGGGGTGGGTGGTAATGGGAAGAGGCTCGAGCAACATCATGTCATGGGTGCTACCTATCATGGGGGGGGGGAGAGCAACATCATGGGTGCCATCATAGCAGAGATAGATAGATAGATAGCAGAGTTAGAGAGATAGATAGATAGATAGATAGATAGATAGCAGAGTTAGATAGATAGATAGATAGATAGATAGCAGAGTGAGATAGATAGATAGATAGATAGATAGATAGATAGATAGATAGATAGATAGATAGATAGATAGATAGCAGAGTTAGAGAGATAGATAGATAGATAGATAGATAGATAGATAGATAGCAGAGTTAGAGAGATAGATAGATAGATAGCAGAGTTAGAGAGATAGATAGATAGATAGATAGATAGATAGATAGCAGAGTTAGAGAGATAGATAGATAGATAGATAGATAGATAGATAGATAGATAGATAGATAGATAGCAGAGTTAGAGAGATAGATAGATAGATAGATAGATAGATAGATAGATAGAAGGATAAAGCAGAGTTAGAAGATAGATATAGATAGATAGATAGAGAGATAGATAGATAAGATATAGAGATATATAGCAGAGTTAGAGAGATATAGACAGATAGAAGACAGACAGACAGACAGACAGACAGACAGATAGATAGATAGCAGAGTTAGATAGATAGAGAGATAGATAGCAGAGTTAGATAGATAGAGAGATAGATAGCAGAGTTAGATAGAGAGAGAGAAAGATAGCAGAGTTAGATAGATAGCAGAGTTAGATAGATAGAGAGATAGATAGCAGAGTTAGATAGATAGAGAGAAAGATAGCAGAGTTAGATAGATAGACAAGATAGACAGACAGACAGACAGACAGACAGACAGACAGATAGATAGATAGATAGATAGCAGAGTTAGATAGAGAGAGAGAAAGATAGCAGAGTTAGATAGATGAGAGAAAGATAGCAGAGTTAGATAGATAGACAGATATAGATAGACAGACAGACAGAAGATAGATAGATAGATAGATAGATAGCAAGAGTTAGATAGATAGAGAGATAGAATAGAAGAGTTAGATGATAGATAGATAGCAGAGTTAGAGTTAGATAGATAGAGATAGATAGCAGAGTTAGATAGATAGAGAGATAGATAGCAGAGTTAGATAGATAGAGGATAGATAGCAGAGTAGATAGAGAGAGAGATAGATAGCAGAGTAGATAGATAGAGAGATAGATAGATAGCAGAGTGTAGATAGATAGAGAGATAGATAGCAGAGTTAGATAGATAGAGAGATAGATAGCAGGTTAGATAGATAGATAGATAGATAGCAGAGTTAGTAGATAGAGATTAGATAGATAGATAGTAAAAAAAAAGATAGCAGAGTTAGATAGATAGATAGATAGAGAGAGAGAGGAGATAAAGATAGATAGATAGATAGTAGATTAGATAGATAGCAGAGTTAGATAGATGAGAGATAGATAGCAGAGTTAGATAGATAGAGAGATAGATAGTAGAGAGATAGATAGAGAGTTAGAGTAGATAGATAGCAGAGTAGATAGATAGGTAGCAGAGATGGATGGATGATAGATAGAAGATAGATAGCAGAGTTAGAGAGAATAGATAGCAGAGATAGATGAGATAGATAGCAGAGTTAGATAGATAGCAGAGTTAGATAGATAGATAGATAGATAGATAGCAGAGTTAGAAAAGAGAGAGAGAGATAGATAGCAGAGTTAGATAGAGAGATAGATAGATAGATAGATAGATGAGAGATAGATAGCGAGTAGATAGATAGATAGATAGAAAGAAAAGAGAGATAGATAAAAAGATAGAGAGAGAGAGATAAGAGAGAGATAGAGAGAGAGATAAATAGATAGATAGATAGATAGATAGATAGATAGATAGAGTAGCAGAGAGTAGATAGATTAGAGAGATAGATAGACAGAGTAGAGAGATAGAGAGATAGATAGATAGAGAGATAGATAGCAGAGTGAGAGATAGAAGAAGAGTAGATAGATGGTAGCAGAGATGAGAGATGAGAGATGTAGATAGATAGCAGAGTTAGAGAGATAGATAGCAGAGATAGAGAGATAGATAGCAGAGTTAGATAGAGAGCAGAGTTAGATAGATAGATAGATAGAAGATAGCAGAGTTAGATAGATAGAGAAGATAGATAGCAGAGTTAGAGAGATAGATAGACAGATAGATAGAAAGACAGACGACAGCAGACAGACAGACAGACGACAGATAGATAGATAGCAGGTGATAGATAGAGAGATAGATAGCAGAGTTAGATAGATAGAGAGATAGATAGCGAGTTAGATAGAGAGAGAGAAGATAGCAGAGTTAGATAGATAGCAGAGTTAGATAGATGAGGAGATAGATAGCAGGTAGATAGATAGGAAGATAGAGAGAAAGATAGCAGAGTTAGATAGATAGACAGATAGACAGACAGACAGACAGACAGACGACAGACAGACAGACGATAGATAGATGATAGCAGAGTTAGATAGAGAGAGAAGGAAAGATAGCAGAGTTAGATAGATAGAGGAAAGAAGCAGAGTTAGGATAGATAGACAGATAGATAGATAGACAGAGACAGATAGATAGATAAGATAGATAGATAAGCAGAGTTAGATAGATAGAGAGATAGATAGCAGAGTTAGATAGATAGATAGATAGCAGAGTTAGATAGATAGAGAGATAGATAGCAGAGTTAGATAGATAGAGAGATAGATAGCAGAGTTAGAATAGAAGATAGATAGATAGATCAGTAGTTAGATAGATAGAGAGTAGATAGATAGATAGATAGATTAGATAGCAGAGTTAGATAGATAGATAGATAGAGAGAGAGAGAGAGATAGATAGAGATAGATGATAGATAGATGATAGAGATAGCAGAGTTAGATAGATAGAGAGATAGATAGCAGAGTTAGATAGATAGAGAGATAGATAGATAGAGAGATAGATAGCAGAGTTAGATAGATAGATAGCATAGTAGATAGATAGGTAGCATAGATGGATGGATGATAGTAGATAGATAGATAGCAAGTTAAGAGATAGATACAGAGATAGAGAGATAGATGAAGTAATAGATAGCAGAGTTAGATAGTATAGATGATGATAGATAATAGATTAGATAGATAGAGAGATAGATAGCAGAGTTAGATAGATAGATAGATAGATAGATAGATAGATAGATAGATAGATCAGAGTTAGATAGATAGATAGATAGTAGAGTAGAGAGAGAGATAAAGATATAGATGATAGGATATAGATGATAGCAGAGTTAGATAGATAAGAGATATAGCAGAGTGATAATAGAGAGATGATGATAGAAGATAGATGCAGAGTAGATAGATAGATAGCAGAGTTAGATAGATAGTAAGCAGAGATGATGGATGAGATAGAAGATAGATAGCAGAGTTAGAGAGATAGATAGCAGAGATAGAGAAATAGATAGCAGATTAGAAGATACAAGTTATAATGATAGATAGATAGATAGATAGCAGAGTTAGATAGATAGAGAGATAGATAGCAGAGTTAGAGAGATAGATAGACAGATAGATAGACAGACAGACAGACAGACAGACAGACAGACAGACAGACAGATAGATAATAGCAGAGTTAGATAGATAGAGAGATAGATAGTCAGAGTTATGTAGATAGAGAGATAGATGCAAGGTAGATAGAGAGAGAGAAAGATAGCAGAGTTTAATAGATAGCAGAGTTAGATAGATAGAGAGATAGATAGCAGAGTTAGATAGATAGAGAGAAAGATAGCAGAGTTAGATAGATAGACAGATAGACAGACAGACAGACAGACAGACGACAGACAGACAGACAGATAGATAGATAGATAGCAGAGTTAGATAGAGAGAGAGAAAGATAGCAGAGTTAGAATGAGAAGAAAGATAGCAGAGTTAGATAGATAGACAGATAGATAGATAGACAGACAGACAGATAGATAGATATGATAATAGATAGCAGAGTTAGATAGATAGAGAGATAGATAGCAGAGTTAGATAGATAGATAGATAGCAGAGTTAGATAGATAGAGAGATAGATAGCAGAGTTAGATAGATAGAGAGATAGATAGCAGAGTTAATAGATAGAGAGATAGATAGCAGAGTTAGATAGATAGAGAGATAGTATGCAGAGTTAGATAGATAGAGAGATAGAAGATAGCAGAGTTAGATAGATAGATAGCAGAGTTAGATAGATAGAGAGATAGATAGCAGAGTTAGATAGATAGATAGATAGATAGATAGCAGAGTTAGATAGATAGATAGATAGATAGATAGCAGAGTTAGATAGATAGATAGATAGAGAGAGAGAGATAAATAGATAGATAGATAGATAGATAGATAGATAGATAGCAGAGTTAGATAGATAGAGAGATAGATAGCAGAGTTAGATAGATAGAGAGATAGATAGATAGAGAGATAGATAGCAGAGTTAGATAGATAGATAGCAGAGTTAGATAGATAGGTAGCAGAGATGGATGGATGATAGATAGATAGATAGATAGATAGCAGAGTTAGAGAGATAGATAGCAGAGATAGAGAGATAGATAGCAGAGTTAGATAGATAGCAGAGTTAGATAGATAGATAGATAGATAGATAGCAGAGTTAGATAGATAGCAGAGTTAGATAGATAGCAGAGTTAGATAGATAGAGAGATAGATAGCAAAGTTAGATAGATAGATAGATGACAGATGATCGATAGACAGAAAAGTTGGATGGATGAATGGATGGATAGCAGAGTTAGATAGATAGATAGCAGAGTTAGATAGATATGTCGCAGAGATAAAGAGATAGATAGCAGAGTTAGATAGATAGAGAGATAGATAGCAGAGTTAGATAGAGATAGATAGTTAGATAGAGTTAGAAAGATAGAGATAGATAGAGTTAGATAGATAGATAGATAGATAGATAGAGTTAGATAGATAGATAGAGTTAGATAGAGTTAGATAGATAGAGTTAGATAGATAGATAGATAGATAGATAGATAGATAGATAGATAAAAAATAGTGACCATGATATAGTGTCATTTAATATTAAGTGCATAAAAACTAAATGCACTGGGTTAACAAAAACTTTAACTTCAGGAAAGCTAATTTGTGCTGTTAAAGAATCACTCCTGCTCATAGACTGGGGGGAATGTTTCTAGGTAAAATACTGAGCAGATGTGGACAACTTTTAAAGGCATATAAACTATTACATTTAAATTTGTACCTTTAGGGAAACAGTGTTAAAAAATAGGTCCTCTCCTGCATGGCTTAATGCTCAGGTAAAAAGGGAAATGGAAAAAAAGTAAAAGGCTTTTAAAATTTTAAATCAGAGGGAACAGAACAGTCTTACAGGGAGTATAAAAGCTGTAATAAAGAGTGCAAGAAAGCAATAAATTAGCTAAAATAGAAAATGAAATACGGATTGCCGAACAAAGCAAGTCCAACCCCAAAATGTTTTTAAAGTGACATAAATGGAAAAAGATGAGGACTGAGAATGTGGGACCATTAAATAATGGGGCTGAGATGGTTGTAGAGGATGTCGAAAAGGCTAATCTGCTAAACCATATTTTTCATCGGTTTTCACTGTGAGAATCCTTGCCCTTACAGCAGGGATTGTAATAATATGCAGGGGAGAATTAGGAGTATCACATTGGTGAAGGAGGATATGGTACAAAAACAATAAGACAAAGTTAATATCAATAAAGCCCCAGGGCCAGATGGATTGCCTCCTCGGATTTTAAAGAGCTTAGTTCAGTTCTATCCAGACCACTGTTTCTCATCTTTTCAGATTCGCTTTGGTCTGGGATGTGCCGATGTAATACCAATATTCAAAAAAGGTAGTCGTTCACAGCCTGGTAACTGACCTGTAAGCCTAACATCAGTGGTAGGGAAGGTGATGGAAACTTTGTTACAGATCATATCCTTGACTTGTCTCCAGAGCTCATCTTATTAGTAGTAGTCAGCATGAATTTATGAGAAATAGAATGCCAGACAAATTTAATTGTTTTTATGAAGGAGTGAGTGATAAGAATTTGGATTCAGGCACAGCAGTGGATGTGGTATGCTTGGTGTCATGAACGCCAGTTCACTGGGCACGTGAACTGACCAATCAATCAGTACAGTGCTACCACTTTAAGTATAGCCTTAAAGACACCCCAAAAACACTCTTGACTCTCATGACTATGCACACCCGTCCTGGCAGCTAAATGCATCAGTCTTTCACAAGCAGTCACAGAGTTAATTAGCATTTACAATGCAAAATATCCATTCAACACATATAAACTATAGAGGCTAACTGAGTTCTTTTAGAGCGTCAAAGACAAAACTTATTCAATTTTAGATTTAATATTTCAAAAGGTGGACAGTGCAAGATTAAAGAAAAATGGTGTTACAATAAATGACATACTATAGGTACAACAGTTATATTATATATATATATATATATTATATATATAATATAATTATATATAATATATATATATAAATAATAAAAAAATCCGCAGACCCTAACTACTCACTAGAAGTCCGTGTCTCGGGGCGGAGAGGAAATTGATCCATACACATTTAGCATGTCCCCTCAGTATGAACAAAGTTATAGGGGCTACCAGGATTTTAAGCCCATGATGAACCATCCCCCTACTATTTATACTCTATGCATGAGGTAGGAGCGTTCAGGAATGTCCAGATTTACTACTTGCCTCAGTTAGGCAGATTCCATAACTTTAGATATGTACATTGTACTGGGATATAGACCACCTATTCCTCTCCTGTATTATATCAATTCCTACAATACCAAACATGACCTGTGTGTAAAACATATTTCCAAAGATATTAATAACTCTCCTTGGCAAAGGAATAAAGTCTCCATGTTGGGTATCATTTTAATGGGCCTATCTTCCCAATTGGTTTGTCTCCATATTCTAATACCAAAATACATTTATTTTGCATGTATGGCTGTCCTTAAAATTACCTTTTAAGGTATCCACCAGACCTTAACTGTAGAGAATTCCAGATACAGTTTTGGCCCCACATTGTCTGGAAAAGAAGATCTGGTTCCATGCTCAATAACCCTAATATAACACTGGGGATGTTTCCAGGGTGGAATGTAATTTTATTGGTCCTTTAAAAGAACTAATACCAATAGTTAATCATTCTTGCCAAGTCACTACACATTTTCCTGATAGTGGACATGCCCTTTAAACATTGCTTTGTATCCATGACCTTTTGAATTCATATGAACATAAAATATTTCACTGACTCGTACTAATAAATATATTACATATGCTACCGTATATACCATACTAAATATAGGTCGATCCGAGTAAAGCCGAGGAACCTATTTTTTCCTGAAAAATGAGTGAAACTGATTGACCGAGTTAAGCGAGGGTAGAAATTATGACAACTACCAGAAACCTGTAAGTAGTAAGTGTTCTCAAATGAAATTAGCAAACACACTGCAGCAAAAAAAAACCAAAACAGCAAGATAATGTTTTACCAACACAGCTCTCTCCCCCCAATAAAGAAAGAACACGCCAGACCAGTACTTCTCCATCACATAAGAAAAGGAATAAAAATAATATAAGTAAAAATCTAAATAAGTTACATTTTTACAGCAGCAGGGTCCTCTAGCAGACAGACAGGGCAATCCGATTCCTCAAGCACTTATTTCGGATGCAGGACTGCAGGCAATGCTCAGTCTCCTCTCCACTGAGCTGAAGGAGCATGATGGGCTGTAAGAATGCGACGCACGCAAAGTCATTAGCGTCATAACGTCACGTGCGACAGTGCGAGTATTGTCGGCGCAATGTACAGATAAATGCTTGATTCACTGATGTGAGTAAATACCCGACCCGAATATAGCGCGAGGTTTACTTTTAGGCTAATTTTAAAACCTAAAAACCTCGGCTTATATTCGGTATATATGGTAATATAATATTGGCATTTATACTAATATTTTCTTGCAATTAAATTTTAATTGTCTC
The DNA here is from genome assembly GCA_019447015.1 of Hymenochirus boettgeri. Lineage (NCBI taxonomy): Eukaryota > Metazoa > Chordata > Amphibia > Anura > Pipidae > Hymenochirus > Hymenochirus boettgeri. The sequence goes on from CM033472.1 coordinate 146,373,197, forward strand.
ATGCAGTCTTTTGTAGAAGAAAGGGAGGCCTTGAGCAGGTAGAAGGTGGAGATGCCTCTCTGGTAAGATCCTCAAGGCATTATATCAATTATTTCAACATCTAAAGTATATTAAAGGATTAGTTCACTGGAAGTGAACTATTCTTTTAATGTATTGATTGAAGACTGGGAGGTTAAGAGCTGTGCCTTACCTCCCATTCTTCATTGAATTGACCAGGAGCGACGGATAAAGAAAGAAGATATAAACCTACACATGATTCACTGCTGTAGCAGTAGTAAAAGGTCTTAACGCTTCTTGATCAGAGTAGCTATAGTGCGCATGCACGATAATGCACGCTATAGTTACTCTGAACCAGAAGTTGTTGGGAATTTTACTGCTACAGAGGTGGATTGCGTATAAGGTAAATACTTCTTTCTTCGTCCATCGCTCTTGGTCAATTGATTGAAGAACAGAAGGTAAGGCATAGCTCCTTTACCTCCCAGGCTTTAATTAATACATTAAAGGAATAGTTCACTTTTCGAGTGAACTATTCTTTAAAATCATTGGTCAGGTCCCCGTCCTTTTGTTTATCATGTCATAAAAATATTTTGTAAGAGTTCGATAATCCAATCAACATAAATTATGTTTGTATGATTAAATAGTCTTGCATACTGTGATAATGATGTATGTAATTAAAATAAAAAACGCATTTAGGGATAGCGTGATGCGATTGCGCCTTTGAAAGTGCACGTAGTGTATGGGAATGGGGCTTGCCACATAGTGTGTTGCACTGCGATCTGCTTTTGGGAGTGATACGATTAGCATTTTTTTGAGCAATCGCATGCGCTTCCATAGCGAAATATTGGGAAATTGCATCTCAAACGAGCAACATACGAGCGGAAATACAGGTGTCTCACCCTTATTTCACCACTGTATTTATTTTTATTCGACTGGTAATTGTTTAAAAAAAAAAAGGAACCCATTTTTTTTCTTTTACTAAGCGGTAAGAGTCGACCCCATCTTGGTGAAGTAAGTAAAAGTATAAACGTAACAAAAAATGCATTAGCTAATTTATAAGATCTAATTTCTGATGATCTATAATTATTCTTCTCTGACTATGTCAGACACTTCAAGGTCTGAAGTGGCAAACCCTTTATAAAGTTACGCTGTGCTGTATATTAAATTAGTTAGTATGATTTTAGGCTTCTACACATGGACGGTTTTTCTGAGGGTTCCAGATGTTTGCCACTAGAGTAACACTACAGGTAGCATTCGCTGGGTGACTGTCAGGCAATCACTAAGAAAATGGTCAGAGAACAACAGCCTACCTTCCATGTGAAAAAACTGAATTCTTCAATTCTTCTTGTGTCTTAATTAGTGCTCTATTAAAACAAAGTCTGTAATACAGGGCCTATTTCAATATTATCAGTGAGATCATAAAAGTTCTTATCATTAAAAGTGTGCTAATTTTGCCCCAACCAATCAGAACTTATTTAACATTTGAAAGCTAACATCTGATTGGTTGGGGCAAAATAACAGTAAGAACTTTAATTGAATAACCCCTTATATCGTTATGTTCCATAATTAAACCTGAGTATAACTGGAATTTTTTTGAACATTAATGACAATCCTTTCTCTTTTAAAGGACAACTATACTCACCCACCCTCGCTCCTCTGCCTCCATAGCTGATAGTACCCAGGGTGAGGACCTAAAATCGCTAAGTCCTCACCCTGGGTACTTTCCCTAACTCCTGCACTACTTACCGCAAATCTGCTTCGCCGATCGCTCCATTCCTCCGCTCTTCCTGCTTCAGTGACAGATCGCGAGGCAGCCAATAGGAAGATACGCTCTGCAAGGAGGTGTGTCTTCCAATTGGTGCCTCGCGACTGTCACTGACAGTAGAAGAAGGTGGAACAGTGTGGATCGGCGAAGCAGATTTGCGGGTAAGTAGTGCAGGAGTTAGGGAAAGTACCCAGGGTTAGGACTTAGCGATTTTAGGTCCTCACCCTGGGTACTATGCTGCAGTGGATCGGGGAAAGGTGGTATTTGTCCTTTAAGGAATCCAAACAGAGGAAGTCCAACAGACCGACATTGTAAGGTAGATGGTATCTCGTAATACACAAAGTACATTTTCTTTAGAATAGAAATTTTTTTTATTCAAATTCACATGAGTCAGGAATGAAAAGTGGTACTTCCTTTTAATTTCCAGGTACTTTTGACATCCCTTGGATAAATAAACCTCTTAAATTGGACTATGGTGACTGCAGTAAGGAAATCTGGTGCTATTTTTGCCATAGCTATTTCATTATTTTATTTACCGGAATTCATGTTTTTTAAAAATATTTCAAATAGAACATTTCAGAAAAACTGATGATCTAGAATTCAAGAACGGACATTCAAGAATTTAGTAAAGAAAAAGGAAAGGTAAAAGCTTTACATTAGTACAGATATTATAGCTACTGAAGTCCGATACAAAGTTTCGGGTGAACAGATAAAAGTTGTAAAGGGAATTCTCTGGTATTAATTCGGGAAGAAATTTCCTTATAAATATTATACATTTATCTTTCTATATTGTCCAGCTATCACTTTTTCGGTTTACTGATCTCTTGTGTACAACACATGTTCTATACCAACCCACGTATGTTATGTTCACCATGTGTAATCAGGAGTCTGACATCCCTTAGATAAATCTAAACTCTTACGTAAATGGACTATGGTGACTGCAGTAAGGAAATCTGGTGCTATTTATGATTATGCCATATATTTTATATGTTTACCTGTATTTTTGTTTTTTAAAAAATATTTCTAAATAGAACTGAAAAAAACTGTGATACATATATCATCAATATATATTTTATATTATATATATTTATATATATTTTTCTGCTGTATACTTTAAGTGGGGACAAATCTACTTATTATTTGATTATAAACAGTATAATGTACATATTCTAGGATCTCAAGTGATTTTGTTCTTCTTGCACTTAAATCTTCATCATGGTGAGTGAGTTATTCTATTTTAAATCCTTAGTCTTATTGGAAACTGCCTATTTTGAAATTTAAATGAATTTATCGATTAGGAGTTTAGCTGTTAGAGTTTGATAGAACTTCCTGAATTTGTGCTTGGTGAAAAGTCCCATTGAAAAGTCACAGGTGAAGAATAATGAAGCACAAATTCATACTGGAGCAGCAAATGGAAAAGTCGGTCAATTCCCAATTGAATTGCCTCATCAGCTAAGCCAAATTACATAAAAGAAGGTTTGATATTTATATTTTATAATTAATGTAAGATGCTGATAAGATTGGGTACCAGAAAAGAAAATATATTTTTCTTCTCTTAAATAAAAAATATGTCAAATACCAACTGTGCGGTGGGCCAACCCTGGAAAGCTGCCTGCCAGAGCATGGGCCCCATAGGTGGCAGTGGTTGCTGGGCCAACAGAGGGTGAGAACAGGAACTGTAACTTTGGGATGAGACTACACCAATCTACTAACTAGTTAACAATTTCAACTTTTTGACACTTACTATTTAACAGGTTTATTCACATGAGGATAATAAATGTAACATAAAAAATCTGGTGTTTCATTGGTTTATCAAAAAATAACAGATTAATTAACATTCTTCAAATTCTTTAACGGTTGACAATCTGATGTGTTTTTAGTAGGGTTAGATAAGAAGAGAAGAACAAACCCCCAGCAGCAACGATTCTGCAAATTCGATTCCAGTAAAATGCATCATGCCTGTCCCTGAACCTCCAATGGAAGGTAAGGAAGAAAAACAAATCTCCAGCAGCGACGATTCGGGCAAATGCATTCCAGTAAATCCTCACCATCAGGAACTTTCATGAATATAAAAACATGGAAGCAGAAGTGACCAGGATGGAGGCTATAATGGAACAGTGTTTGCAACATCAGTTATAAGGACAGCCAAAGAGAGAGAGAGAAGAAAGAAGAGGAGAAAAGTATGACAAGAGAAAAGTCAAGAAAAAAAATAAGAGAAGAAAGAAGAGAAGGCAAAAGCAGAGAAACTAGAGAAAGGGAGATAACAGTGTAACCAGAGTGAGGATGTATAATTACCTGGTCCGGTCTAGCATCCTGCAGAGTGCATCTACCCAT